>BFEA01000303.1:1512417-1524645 GCA_003427395.1 Chara braunii | reverse complement strand
CAATCAATCAATCAATCAATCAATCAATCAATCAATCAAAAGAGAAAAAAAAAGTTAAAAAAAAAAAGGGAAAACCCGTTTTTCTCGTTATTTTTACTTTTCCGTTTTTTTTTTTGATTGATTGATTGATTGATTGACTGGTGGGGGATGGGGCGCCCCCCGAACCTGCACCCAAGCACACACACACACACACACACACATGAACTTTTGGGATGAGTCTTTTTTTTTTTTCATTGACCCTTGGCATTCCAAATAATTCGGTCATATTCTTTCTTTGCAGGCGACTCCCGAATGCCACATAAGTACGACACTCGTGCTAAGAGGAAAGCAATGGGAACCAGCAATACTACTCAGTATGATACGAATATTACGTCGAAAGCTGGAGCCGAACATTCGGAGAGGTCGAAGAAAAGTGGAAATGATGAGAGGTTGGTGAATCTTGGAAGTGAACATCCTCGGGATGATTATCCTGTTTTGCGTGAGGTTGAACGTGAACGTTCCCAAGATAATACCCTTGATCATGCTGAGAAAATGGTTATGGACGGGGATGGTGACAATCGTCGTGTTGATGGGGATGGTTCGCGTAGAGGTCAGTCGGGTAGGCCTATTAACCTTACATTTCGCGCTCTCGAGGATGATGACGTTACATGAGATTCGAAAGGAGATTTGGTTGAATCTACATTCGTGAGAAAAAAAAGCCGTCGTGCGAAAACTAATGTTTTGGGTTCGCCCGGAGTGCCCGAGCCTACGCTAGGTAATAATCGGGTGGAACGGCAACCGGTTGCTGGTGAAACGGGAACTCAGATTTTAAGAGCGCTACATGAACTCCCTGCCGAGGCACTTGCATCTCTTGAATTTTGTTCACCGCTCGCTGGACGTGCACGTGTTCGTGATTCGTGTTCGCAATCTCAACGCAGTGGACGTGAAAGAGATGTTTGTGCCACATCTCAACCACAAAATCGTGCGGGTGTTACTGTGGTGTCCGACGATAAGGATGAACCCGCATGACATGCCTGTGTTTCTTGTTGTACCTGCCCTCTTTCTTCTTCGACTTCGTCTTCATGATCGTCACGCTCTGTGGAGACACTTTCGGACTAGTGTTCTTCAAGCTCACCGTACTGACTACTTTAGCCATTTCTTGCTTCGTCTCTTGTTGTTGTTTCTGTTGCTGCCTCCATTTTTCTTCAATCTCCGCCTGTAGCTGTAGTCTCATCTCCTTAGTTCCCTTGGCTATGTCTAATTCTCGTTTCCTCTCCTCCTCTTGCTTGATCTGTCTTCGTTCTTCCTCTGCTCGTTTTTTCCTTTCTTCTTTCTTCTCTCCTCCATTAGCTCTCTGACAAAAGTATGAACTTCGTCTTTCGGCTGATACGGACGTCCTCTCCTAGACCAGCAGTACCGAGCCATATGCCCCATCTTCCCACATTCAAAACAGTTTATTGGTGGTCTACCACCGTAGTTCCCACCACCATTATTCCCGTTATTCATATTACTCATGTGTCTTCTTCTTACGTAAGACGATCCGGTACCGTTGCTCTGCGAGCTATGTATTCCGTACCCTTGTGTCTTCTCAACGATCCCTTCTGTTTCGACGGTGGGTGCCAACTCTCCCTTCTACCATATTATTATCCGCACTAACAGTTCTTTCCACCGGTACCTCTCTTTTCGACAATGCTAATCCTACTCCTCTACTGTTGTGGTAGTAACCTTTCGCCACAACCGCACTAACACTGTAACACCGCCACCGTTAGGCTTGTGAAGACTCCGGTTACTGTGTTCCCAGATAAGGCAGACTGCGGCAACAGTTCGTCGAGAGACATGGTGACCAGCCCTTGTGTCATGCACACTTAGAAGTCACCACAGACTCATAGAAAAAACTCAAAAAGACCAGCCTGACAAACATGGAGGAAAATATAGCTCTCTTGAGTTCAGCCTTCATACAAGACTGCGATTTCTCACATCGTACGCAACACTGGGGCCTGTCACCATAGGTCCATAGCCACTTCTCCCTCTACAATCGACAGAGCAAATCCCTCTACCGGTTTCATCCGCTCGCTCGGCGGAATCTTCAGGAAGGTGTCCTATTGCACTTTAGTCAAAAAGAGGCCGGGTGCCTTGCCTCTCGCCCATATATATCCTGCTGACACTCTGCCTGTCCTTGTGCCTCTTCCCCGGAAGTTCCTACGCTGGTTCCGCGTACCATTTCCAGGGCCACTACTAGGGGCCGATAAATAAAAATAAAAATAAAAATAAACCATAAATATCAGCGGAATGTATATGCCAATAAAATTCGGACTATAAAATGCAGACAAAATATACAACATGCCGACGAATATTCAAAACAAATGAACAAATAAATACACAAATGTACTTTGAGATCTACCTATTCGTCTTTCTTCACGCGAGTTTTTTATGAACTAAAGGCACACCGAACAGTCCAATTCCACAATACTAATAAAATAAAATAAAATAAAATAAAATAAAATAAAATCCGAAGGCGACAGCATCACACGGCCAGCTGAAGAGGGAGTGAAGGGGAACTCCCCTGATCGACACCTGTCCTTGTGCCCTGCCCTGACGGGTTCATCTCTAACCCGTTCGGCGGTTATCGCCTGGGTGAGGGGCCGCGGTCAGACAGTGGCTGGCCGTAACCGTTCTTCGGTAGGAGTTCCAAGAGGTCCACTCTCTCCGCTTCTCACCGTACAACCGTTGTTGAAAACACGTAGCCAGGAATCGTAGTGCCTTATATCCCGTAACATTGGCCCGATTGTACCAAACGTCCGGACTTTGGCCGCATAAAATCGAAAAGGTTTTGGCGTTGGTGCTCTCTACCAATTATCCCTCATTGGGGATAATTGGTAGAAAATGCCCACGCCAAAACCTTTCCGGCTTTGGGCGCCCAAAGTTCGAACATTTGGTACTACCGGTAGGGCCTTGGGAGCAACAGGTGGGCCTGTAGTACCCCACATGGAAAACAGTGGGCCGATGTATGGAGCATCCGAACTTTGGGCACCCAAAACTGAAAAGGTTTTGTTGTGGGCGCTTTCTACAAATTACCCCTCATTCTATGGTCGAGGTGACATTCATAGCAGCCTGCAGGGCCTGGAGGGAGAGGAGGGAGGAACAATGGGAGAGACTACTATTGAAGGTGGGGGGCTGACTCTTCTTCAGAAGTTGGCAATGGTAGGAAGCACGGACTACGATCGTAGGTTGTGCATGGACAGGCGAAAACAATCTCGATAACACCACTGTGACATACCCGGCTGTGCAAACGGGGTTGGAGTTGTTCCAGGTAAGACCTTAGCTGGGACCAGTACCTATCCGATGAACACTGAATGCTCCATTCAACTTTCAGTGCCTTTCACTGAACGACCGTTCACTGCCGCCTTATGCCATGAATTTATGGGATTTTTTACTGCAAAAGTGTGGCCATTCCCGAAGGGTGCCAAGGGACTGGACCGACACAGGGCGGGTATGGCAAGCCACCCCTGTCCTCCCTCGAAAAAATGCAAAAAAAAAAGAAAAAAGAAACCAGGGCGCCATCCCCCCTCATTAATAAAGTTATCAATCGGTCAATCAAGCAGCAATCAATCAATCATCAATCCATCTATCCATCCATCCATCAACTTTATGAATCAGCCAATCAATCAACCCATTAACTAATCCACCAATCAATCTCTCTCTCTCACATACACACACACACACACACACACACACACATACACACACACACACACACACACACACACACACACACACACACACACACACACACCACCCCACACACACACACACACTCATCAGCGGTGAATATTTAGAATTCTGCGAAACTCGTCATACATCTCTCCCCTGCTCTTTGCATGTCATACTCTATCCTGCCCTTCACATATTTCTTTCCTTCCTTTTGTCCCTACCTCCCCTGCCCCATACTCATATAGAGCTTTGCCTTCTATCCCAGGGCCTTTCGGTCCACCCACCCTCCCCTCCACTCCCTTTGTGCTACTAACAAATAAAAATTGAATGAGCATCATTAAGAGAACAGATGATATGGAGATCAGAAATGAAATGAACGGAAGTATGAAGATGAAAGACAAAAACAAAGACTGTACTGTAAGTTGAAGATCTGAAGTGAAAGGAACAGAAGTATGAAGCTCTGATTCATAATAGAAATGCGAAGGAGCATACCTTCCCTTTTACTCTTGTTTCCTGAAATAACGTGCAAGTGGGCCATGAAGGCACACGGGAATGTGGGCAGCTGCCGCTCAACCACAATCAACGTGGGCAACCTTCTGCGTAAGAGGCACAGTAAAAGGGGAGCTGCAAGAACAAATGGAAGGGGTACCCCAAGGACAACCAAAAAACTGTCTAGTTATAAAATCTACACCTAAATACTACTAAAGGAAAAGCCAGGTCTCGTGTGACGCCGGCGCGACACCCGGTTTCCGAGTTTGGGACTCCGGGTGGACCGGGGTGGCGGGCCCAAGCGAGAAAAAAAAAAAAAAAAAAACGGGTGGCGGGCACAGGCAGGGAAACAAAGTCGGTGGTCCAACGAAAAACATATAAAAATAGCGGCGGTCGCCGCGCCCGCTGTCGAGAACAAGCGCGTTTCAACCACATCCTGCCCGGCCTCTGTCGCTGTCGCACTGCGAAGTTGTGCGAACCTATGAAACCGTATGAGCGCGCTTAAGCTCGAGCGCGTGCTCTTAACCCCCCCCCCCCCCCCCGAGCTCAAACGCGCACAAAGAATTTTCTGGCGCGCTCGCTCGTCAAAAAAAAAGCGCACACACCTGAGGGTGTTGCGCGAGTGCAGGGGATGCCATAGTGGGGGTTGAGTGCAAAAAAATGAATAGGTGGGTGGGGGAGCTTTTTTGTGTGTGGGGGAGGTTGGGGGTTGTCTATGTGTGTGTGTCTTGTTTTTTCTGCTTTTTCTGCTTTTTTTTTTTTTAAATACATATGAACTTAAAAAATAAAAATAAAAAATAGGGTTGTAGATATCCAAAAGATCTACAACCATATATATATATATATATTTTTTTTTATTGTTTGCCTGCGAAACAATCTCTGTGAAAAAAGAGAAAAAAACATCCATTTTATCTTTTTTTTTTCTTCATGTTTTTTATTTTTAAAAAATATATCCAAAATTCAAAAAACTAAAATAAAAACTAGTTTTAGATCTCAAAAAGATCTACAGCACTATATATATATACTAGCTAAGCGCCCGCAGTGCGGGCGGTGCGGGCAATGCCCACAAAAAAAAATAAAAAAAATGAAAAAAGTTAGGCCCAGACAAAGCTGCAAATTTCATTTCATTTCACCACTATTAACGAATTCAAGAAATCGAACACGCATAGATAGACAGAGAAAGGGAGAGAGAAAGAGAGAGAGAGGGAGGGAGAGAGGAGAGAGAGAGAGCGAGATATGGAGACACACAAAGACAGAAAGACAGAAATCAATAAAAGAGCAAAGAATAAAAAAAGATCAACATCAGTATAAGAACACAAGAAGTTTAACATGAATATTATTGACGCATTAAAGTTAGCAAGCGGCCGCAGTATGATCAAGGCACAATGATTGCGCAATGGAATCGACCTTAACGTAAAAAAATGTAATACTGTCAACTCAAAATTATTTTGTTGTCTCTCTCTCTCTCTCTCTCTCTCTCTCTCTCTCTCTCTCTCTCTCTCTCTCTCTCTCTCTCTCTCTCTCCGCCCTCCCATTTATTTATGTCTCTCTTCCTATCTTTCTTGCAAGGGAAATTACTCAACCATAACCGAAGCTGATCATAAAAAAATTGTCATTAATGTAACGCTTGGATAAACAGTGAATCAACAGCTTTCTCTCTCCTATCTCTCTCATAAAACCAATCAACTTCCTTCACTGGAACGATATTCTTACAGCACCTGACGAATAGAAACTTCTTGCAACACTTTGAGATGATACTCGTGAAAAGTTCCGAATCGACTTTGTCTTTGCCGATTGTAATCAAGGTGAATTGCAGCGTCCACACATCTCCAAGTGTTCATGCTCGTATTTAACGACGCTGCTGCTTCCACAATATCTCGCACCCTGTGAGAACTGTCAAGATAGGACAGGTGTGCAAGTATCTTTTTGGGACCAATAGATTGAAAAGAGTCGTACACAGCGATGTCAAAGTCGAAAGAACTTGATTGTTCCAAGCGTCCTGTATGGACATGCAAATGGTTTGTTGATGGCGTATCAGAGGGCAGAACGGAACTCATAGGAGACGGAGTAGGCCGAGCGGCCGGCAAAGCAGAAACAACAACAGAAGGAGTGACAATCGCGGTTGACATATTGGAGGGCGAAGCATAATCCGCAAGACGTTGAAAATTTGGAGGAGACGCTGTTTGAAGGGGAACTTTAGGGACCGGCGCAGAAGAAGGAGCGGAAGAAGCAACAATGGGAGGAATCCTTTTGAGAAGCTGCTGTACACGTGCATATTTGTGAAAGGTTTGCGGAATGGTCCCTTCTGTCGAACAATGCGGCAAATGAAACGTCATCCTAGCAATCTCCTCATTAGAGAGAGCGATGAACTCATCATTCAAAAACCATTGCAACATGGAAGAAGCCTCTAAATCCGAACATTCAACGGGTCTGAAGGAAGAGGAGATCGTCACTCCAACCGCATATTAGTGAGTTTGTTTCTTTTCCATTCCAGGAAATTTTCCCATATCCGTCCATCTTTTACAAATGTGGCATTTTTGACAAATATCTCAAAAAGAACCTCAGTCAAGACATTTTGGATGCCAACCTTCTTCGCATCGTCAAACCATTTAGCAAGGTAAGCGCGAGGGTTCGGAGTGCGAATTGCGGGTGCATCGTTATTATCAGGCACCACAACAACGCTGGGACGATTTTGTGACCGCGATGTGCCGCAAACATGTCTTTCACGTCCACTACGTTGAGATTGTGAAGACGAATCATTAACACGTCCACGTCCAGCAAACGGTGCACAAAACACAAGAGATGCAAGTGCATCATCAGGCAACTCAAACAGTGCTCTTGCAATCTGAGTTGCCGTTTCATTAACAACAGGTTGTCGTGCCACCTGATTATCAGCCAACGTAGCCTCGACCATATCGGGCGAACTCATAACATTAGTTTTGGCACCACGTCTCTTTCTTCTCTTGAATGTAGAATGAACGCAGTCTTCTTTTGAATCACCCGTAACATCATCATCAKCAKCAKCARCAAATGTAAGYTTYMCARGCTTACCCGAYYGAGCTCCACACGAACCATCCCCATCACCACAACAATGATCACTATCCCCGTCCACAACCATTTTTTCACCACCATCAAGGATATTCACTCGCGAACATCCACGATCAACATCACTAACAGCACGATGATCGTCCCGAGCACATTCACTTCCAAGATTCACCGACCTTTCATCATTTTCACTTTTCTTGGACCTCTCAGAACATTGGGCTCCAACTTTTGATCCAACAATCGTATCTTGTCCAGTGATATTGTTGGTTGCCATTGTTTTCCTCTTAGCACGAGTGTCATACATATGCGGGATTCGGGAGTCGCCTGCAAAGAAAAAATATGACGGAAATTATTTTGGAACGTGACGACTCGACAGAAAAAAACAAAAAAAAACATGATTCACCCTAAAAGTTCATGATATACAATATTCTTCGTAAAAAAAAATTAATCAGACAATGCAACATGGATGTTGTTGGGATGACCAACACGAGACAAAGCGATATACAGTTGGCCATGCGCAAAAATCGGTTTGCGTAGCCAAACCTCTGCACGCGATACAGTTTTTCCTTGCGACTTGTTAATCGTGATAGCAAAAGCGAGACAGACAAGAAATTGCCTTCTAAACCATTTGAACCCCGTGGTCTCACCATCACTTGTCAAATCAATCTTGGGGATTAGTGATGTCTTATCCGTGTGCATTATGGTAACTTCCAACAAATCATCATTAACGATCTTTTTTAGAATCAGCCTTGTACCGTTGCAAAGTCCTTGCTTCGGTGACAAATTTCGCAAAAGCATCACAAGTGCACTAATTTTCAAGCGCAGCTTGTGAGGAGGAAGGTCAGATTCGTAGAGAGAGTTTAAGAACTCCCGCTCAACAATGAGTCCCGTATCATCCGAATTAGAAAAATCAACACTAAAAAGGTCACGCACCTCCCCGGGAAAGTCGTCAAGAACACAGTTGTTAACAGAACCGGCATCATCATTAGTAGGGCATAAAATTAATCGAGGCAAGAAATAATCGCCATCCCCCACATGGTTGGACACATCATCAAACGTCCATGAAATCAACTCATCAATCGATTTATCTGTACAAATCTCACGTGGCAATCTAACCGCAGCAGGTTCATTAGGAACAACACGAAGATGGTCACCATTCCCAATTCGCATCAAAAAGTGGGCATACATTTGTGTCATTTCATCATTCCCCAGACTTAAGATTCGCATATTTTCAGTCAATTTATGAACCTCAAAAAGTTTCCACAAAGAGGACATTTGCATGGACGCATGAATTTGTTGCGCTCGCGATCCATGTTTCACAACAGGCAAAACCTGTCTAAAATCTCCACCAAGAAGTAGAACTTTCCCACCAAACGGCTCGTTGTTGTTACAGAGCTTCCAAGTGGAACTTGTTACTCATCGGAGCCTCGTCCCAAACAATCAAGTCCGCACGGAGGATAAGCTCCTCAAGATTACTTTGTTTCGGAATAAAAAAGGGACGTGTGTTATCAGGTTTCAAAGGTGCGTGAAACTGTGAGTGAAAAGTTCGACCGCCCATCAAAAGAGTCGGAGCTATCCCACTTGACGCGATGACCAATGCAATGCCAGAACGAGACCTAACACCTGCCAAAATTGTTTCAATGCAAAACGTTTTTTCTGTTCCAGCAGGTGCATCGACATCTCTTGCACAACCCGAATGATTTTTTCCACAAAAACTCGTTGACGTGGACGAAGACGCCGAAAATTAGAGTCATATCTGCGTTGCATTTCAATCGGATTATACGACAACATGTCATTTAGAATCGACGACACCGTTCTTCTCTCGTAATGTCTGGTTATGTTCTCAACAATTGTTTCCCCATCCAGCATCGGATAATGAAGGCAAAAGTGACGGATGTTTTTTTCAGACTTTTGCAAAATCCGATCAAGATGTAATAACACCAACGATTGCAAAATGATCGGGGGAACGATTTCACAGCCGTGACGATATTGAAAATCGTCAGACATCTTATCCCAATGTCGTTCGAAGAAACGGACCGGATCGTTCACTGGACCAAACGCGAGAAGCATAGCGAATATTTTACGAAGTTCTTTAGGCATGTAATGTGCAGCGGCTGTATCTATGCATTGATCGTATGCATCGTCCGTTTGCAAAAGGCCCAATCGAAGACACACGGATCGGAAAGAATCGTATTCCACTCCGTCCACTGTACGAATTTCAGCAAAAGAGCGTACCCCACGAGAATGTTCATGGTTCAACAACAGGCGCAGATAAAATCGTTCACCTTCCACGATCCTCACATGATGCAACCGAGATATCTTTTCGAAGGGACCACCGTGAAGATCACGCTTTCTTCGGTTCCACTTCTTATTTTTGTTATCCCATACATGAGTTATAATGATCTCTGCGTATAGAGGAAGTTCGTCTTTAGGAACATGCTCATTCAAAGAGTTGTGTTTCATCCATGTCGTCAATTTTATTTTCGGGGGGCCTTGCGAAACAACGTCATGCACAGTGTCAGGTTCGAATTGCATTTTTTGCATGTTTTCAAGATGCACGGACAATCTTTCGACCGCGGGCCATTGTTCCGTAATGTCAAACTCAAACAGACGCCAACATGCTTCGCATGCACCTACAACACACATATCTTGGTACAATTTGACCTCGTCGACCGGTGCATTATTATCTTGCTCACAAACCACAGCACGATCACACCCTTTGTACACGTACTTATACACGTACTTGTAGGCCTTCACATTAGCACAATATTCAACATTTATGTGGCAATTAAACCTCATTAGCAAGTACGGGTTGTAAGGAACTACACGCCAATTGTTGTAAACGACTTCATTTTGAACAATCGTAAAACCACCGTCACTTGGTTTCCTTCTCCTATACAAAGGGTACGTTTGTTCGTCTTTGAATGTTGTTGTTGAAATGAAGTCTTTCGGAAACCCTTTTGTGCATTCTCCATCCTCCGTACACGAAGCGTCGCGTTTCTCCGTTCCGCAAATCCCGTGCAACATGAACTTCACCACCCTTTCTCTCAATTCCCCTTCCGGAGGAATCTCCGCACACACCACATTGTCAACAGCATCCGCATCCCGAATTTTATCATTCGGATGTAGGATAACCAATATATGTGCGTGTGATAGACCTATTTTTTGAAACTCCACCACATATAACATTGCACTCACGCTACCAAAGATCCGTTTATTCTTTATCTCATCAACCAGTTGTGCAAGATAACCTTTGAACACTCGCGCTAGAAGATCCGGCCTGTCATTAGGACATTGACGAGGCAACAGAGCTTGTTTAATCTCCCCTGCCCCATACTCATATAGAGCTCCGCCTTCTATCCCAGGGCCTTTCGATCCACCCACCCTCCCCTCCACTTCCTTTGTGCTACTAACAATTAAAAATTGAATGAGCATCATTAAAAGAACAGATGATATGATGATCAGAAATGAAATGAACGGAAGTATAAGGATGAAAGACTGACACAAAGACTGTATCAGCTGAAGATCTGAAGTGAAAGGAACAGGAGTATGAAGCTCTGATTCAGAAGAGAAATGTGAAGAAGCATACCTTCCCTTTTACTCTTGCTTCCTGAAATAACGTGCAAGTGGGCCGTGAAGGCACACGGGGATGTGGGCAACTGCCGCTCAACCACAATCAATGTGGGCAGCATTGTGCGTAAGAGGCACAGTAAAAGGGAAGCAGCAAGAACAAATGGAAGGGGTACCCCAAGGACAACCAAAAAAACTGTCTAGTTATAAAATCTACATCTAATGATCTAAATACTACTAAAGGAAAAGCCAGGTCTCTTGTGACGCCGGCGCGACACCCGGTTTCCGAGTTTCGGACTCCGGGTGGACCGGGGTGGCGGGGCCAGGCGAGAAAAACAAAACAAAAAAAAAAAGGGTGGCGGGCACAGGCAGGGAAACAAAGTCGGTAGTCCAACGAAAAACAGATGAAAATAGCGACCGCCGCGCCCGCTGTCGGGAACTGGCGCGTTTCAACCACGTCCTGCCCGGCCTCTGTCGCTGTCGCACTGCGAAGTTGTGCGAACCTATGAAACCGTATGAGCGCGCGCTCTTAACCCCCCCCCGGCGCTCAAACGCGCTCAAAGCATTTTCTGGCGCGCTCGCTCGTCAAAAAAAGAGTGCGCACACCTGAGGGGGTTGCGCGAGTGCAGGGGATGCCATAGTGGGGGTTGAGTGCAAAAAAATGAATAGGTGGGTGGGGGTGCTTTTTTGTGGGGGGGGAAGGTTGGCGGGTTTGGGGGGTTGTCTATGTGTGTGTGTCTTGTTTTTTCTGCTTTTTTTTTAAAAAAAATATATATGAACTTAAAAAATAAAAATAAAAATAGGGTTGTAGATATCGAAAAGATCTACCGCCTTATATTTTTTTTATTTTTTTTGTTTATTGTTTGCCTGTGAAACAATCTCTGTGAAAAAAGAGAAAAACCCATCCATTTTATCTTTTTTTTTTCCTTCATGTTTTTGTTTTTTTTAAAATATAGCCAAAATTCAAAAAATAAAATAAAAACTACAGGGGTCTGGTCCCACCTACGGCCCGTGAGTTGAGAAACCTCAACGGTGTGACACCATTTACCGCATTTTTTAAATCCGAAAAATGCATTTCAGATTTATTCGTAGCAGTTTTTATTCATTTTAAGAAAATGATGCGAAAATAGTGGTTTCTGTCGAGGATTCTGCGTATCTTGAAGTACCATATGGGCCTCCTTCCGCTACTCTCGAAATGTGCAAAACGAGAGTGAATCTTCCCCTAGAATATGGAAAGATGCACTGCCATGATTTTTGTCTTTTGTGCATGTCGAGAGTAGTGCAGCGAGGCCCCATGATGTGGAAACACGAGGACGTTGAAGTGGGTCCAAAGAGCAATGAATATAGCCAAGAACACGGAAACATACATCGACTTTCTTTTTTCTTTTGTTTGTGCATGTGGTGAGCAACGGAGCGAGGCCTTATAGAGCCCAC
>BFEA01000303.1:1458901-1474316 GCA_003427395.1 Chara braunii | reverse complement strand
GGCCCTCCCTTTTTTTTTTTTTTTTTTTTTCTCCCGTTTCTGGCTTCTGCGGGACTCGGTTCGGGGCGGTAGCCCTGGACACTGGCCACTGTTCTCGAAATTGTGCAGCAACAGTGGTTCCTTCAGGGGCCGTGCTCCCACCTTGCACACAGAGAGAGAGAGAGTACAACGGTTGGTTGGTATAGAACGTGTCACGTTTTCAACCCCGGCCTGTTGGGGGGGGGGGCCGGGGGGAGAGAGAGAAAGGGAGAGAGAGAGAGAGAGAGAGAGGGAGAGAGAGAGAGAGGGAGAGAGAGGGGATTGCAACGATACAGAGAAGATTAGCATGGCCAAAAGAAAATGGTGGAAATGTATCTGACGCAGACACTGGACCAGATACATTCGCACTTTGGTGGGCCGAGCAGCAGAGAGAGAGAGAGAGAGAGAGAGAGAGAGAGAGAGAGACAGAGAGAGAGAGAGAGAGAGAGAGAGAGAGAGAGAGAGAGAGGGGGGGGCGGGTGTTAACGGGGTGCATGGCACGGTAGGTGGCTTTTCTTGTGCCGACCAAGTGGGATGGTTTTCCAACCTGAACAGAGTCTGCCAGAAGCCAAAAAGGGGAAAAAAAAAACCAAAGGGCCTGCTACCAGTGCCTGCTGCCAGGCCACGGGAAAAAGGGAGGTACCACGGAACCACTACCGCAGGCCACCTCCCCTTTTTGCCAATTATGAACCGGTAGGCCGTCGAACACATAGTTTACAGTCTTTCTTGCTGTAACAGTTTTTGGTGCTCTTTCTGTTGCTTGGCTTCACTACAGTATGAACCTAGAGTGTTGGTGCTTTTTCTGTTGCTTGGCTTCACTACGGTGTGAACTTAGATTGTTGGTGTTCCTTCTGTTGCTTGGCTCCATTACGGTGTAAACTTAGATTGTTGGTGTTCTTTCCTTTGCTTGGTTGCCTCTAGTTTGTAACACACCTGATAGTTCCTTGCTAAGTTCTTCTCCATTGGTATCTATACTGGGCTTGTCCGTAGCAGGCAACGGAACGACTGGAGGTAGTGGGAGACCTACTAGTGGTTGTGGCAAAGTTGCTGAGCTACTTAGGGCACGGCCGATTAGCATTTAGCTGATAAAAGAGCAAATCTGGGTTGTACCCATTGAGATCTAGAGTACCTGGAATATGGTACTCACTACAGAGTCTCAAGGGTACAAGGTGGGAAACCTCGTAATGACAACCCAGGCTCCACACGGCTATTAGCTGGTCTGACGGGCCTCTCTTTTGGTTTTCATGGATCTTCCTTCGGATTTCTGCAAATCACCTGCTCCAGATAGAACTCTGCTTTAGATCATTGGGTATTTGTCGTTTCTTGGTTCGTCTCATTAGGCTATGGACCTATGGTCTCCTGCCAATGTAAGCAAGTCTCTTCATTGGAGGTAGTCCGACAACTGTCCTCTTTTCTGTAATATCTTTAATAAGCGAAGCTGGGTAAGGCTCCCAGTCAGAATCGCAGAATAACTGGTTAATTTGCTTAGTGGTTGCCTCTCTTATTTCTGGTTTTGGAATTTGTTAGTCCAGCTGCGATTTTCTTTTTTGGTTGAAGTTGCCGTACATGGGACACTGGACCCAGTTTCCAGTAAAGCCTAATCTGGGTAAAGCCTCGTGGTATGATCAGTGAGCTGACAGGTCCAACCGTCCAAGTACTTTTTTTTTCCTTTTTCCCTAGGGAAAGCCTTGGCTGTCTACTAGAGGGGGTGATATGAGCAGTCCCCACTAGTATCCAAGTAGTTCATTACTTCCCTCCCCCCCCCCCCCCCCCGCCCTTTACTTCAGAAATACTTTACTCTGTTGATCTGGGGTTGCATCTGGATTCGGACTTGGACCCCTATTTTCCAACAGCTCTTCATGGCTGTAGTACCAACGAAGAGACCGTCTTCACTCTTCATACTAACCTAAGCCATGATGTGCGTTGCCAAAGAATACACGGCGGCGGCGAAGGGTGTTTTGAACTGTTTTCTATTCTAAAACAACTCACACCTGGTCTTTTCAAACAGCCGTGATATTCGAATACAACGTACGTGCATTCTATTCGAATCATCATTTTTTAATCATCATTTTTTTTCAAAAACTCGTCCGTCGGAAAGACGGTAGGCCCGTTACTGTCCTTTCCTTTTCTTTTCTTTTCTTTTTCTTTTTTTGACCCAAGGCATTGAAGTAATGCATCTTGAGTTTTCGCCTTCTTTTTTCGACAAAAAGGCCCGGTGCCCAAGATCATTTGGAAAATGGAGTCTTTAATTCTGTGCAGGAGGTCCCAGTTGCACCTGGGCTAGGTCCCACTTGCACGAATTAAGAGATACTGACCGTAGATAGCAGGGATCAACGGCTTATATCTCCTAATTTGGGCAAGTGGGACCTTGCCCCCGGACTAAGAGCTATAATATTGGTTGTAGGACGGTTCCCCAATTGGAATCAATTGAATCAATTGGGACCAGTTGGAACCAATAGGCTCAGACATTTCGTTAAAACGGACATTTTGTATTTTTTGAACGAAGTCGAAACCTATATGTATTTAGCCCTAAGAATGCCACAGTCTGGAAAAAATACTGGACGGCTTGAATGTACTCTGGAAAAAATACTGGACGGCTTGAATGTATCTGTAATGATCGTAGTGTGAGCATGCTCTGAGCTAGGCCCGTCGGTTATTGTGGAATTGTTTTTTTTTGTTGTGAAAAGCGGTCAAAATATATATATTTTTAGTTTCAAATTACTAATTAGGCTACCGGTTGCCCAGCAAGGCCTTCCATGGGAAAGTTTCGGGGGCCCTTTACCAAAAAGGTTTTGGTGTGAGGGCCTCCCACCAATTATCCCCCATCATTCAAGTTTGCATCAGCCTGAGGTTGTTCTTACTCCATGTGCCGCTAAGTGGGTCGGCACCCCAGCCAGCGTTGTAGTTCTGTCGCCTGTGCGGGGGGGTGGCTTCTTCTTCCGGAGCCCTTCTTCTTCCTGTGTGAGTTGAGCCGTTGATGGAATGGATTACAGTCTGACGGAATTGTTGGTGATGTCAACGTACTTACTGGTGCAGGATCAGCAGCAGCAGCAGAAGAGGAAGAAGAATAGGAGAAATAGGAGAAAAGGGGGAGGGATCTCCAAGGAGGAATAATTTTATCTGTTCATTCCTTGGCGAATTCTCCGCCATCACCAATGGGTATCGTTCATCAGGATCGGCGATTCTGGCAATGGAGTTCAACTCTACTTCTGCTGACTGTACTTGTACTGGGTGCTGTCCAAGCAGGAGCAGGGCAGCTGGGGTGTGCTGTACAGGATGACAATTCTCATGAATCTCGTATGCATGAAGAAGAGCCAGGCACCACAGATGGGAACCGGTCAAGTGGAAAGAGACAAATCTTTCACGAGGAAAAGCCCAATGAGGAGAAGGTGGATGACGCTCGAGTCGCGGAACATCGTAGGGTCCTTCAGAATAGTCCAGACTACACGTATGGCCCAGAGATGCCCCCAACCCCACCCACTCCTCCCACTCCTCCCACGCCTCCCACGCCTCCCACTCCGCCCACTCCTCCCACTCCTCCCAGATCGTCAGAGGCCCCAACCCCTCCCAGTGCACAGCCCCCTAAGGGTCCGGCTCCAGTGCCGAAATCGCAGCCATCGCAGTCAGCTCGAAATTACAGTGTCACTCGACCTCCGATTCCACCCACTGCCAGTCCCAACGATCCATCTTTGACATTTGATACCAGCTGCACTGCTCCAGATCTTGATGTGCCACCCAGTCAGGACTGTACCATACGCGAGGGCAATAAAGTGGTCGCTTATCTCAACAAGCTTCGGGCAGACGATGGTCTCCCTCCCTTCAAGACATCAGTTCAGCTCCAGAGAGCTGTACGTCTTCAGCTGCTCACACTTATTGGATGCGAGGTATGCAACAAGAAGGTTTTGCAGTGCATTGGCACGTGCAACTCTTATCGGCCAGCATGTCGTCGTGCGTGTGATGCGGAGTATGCGCTGTGCAAGCGGACTGAGTGTTCCCCTCTTTTCTACCTCGACTGCTGTTCTTGCGCTGCTCCTGCCGAATCTTTTGCCGGCCGGCATTTGGCCAACGACTACAAAAAATACTGCAGCCGTGTTGACTCGACACTTCACAGGAACAGCGTCCCTTACGCTGCAGGGGAGGTGCACACTAAGTGGAAGGATGCGCAATTGAAAGCAGACTGTTTAGCATGTGCCAGTGCCACTTCTGAGTCAAAATTTGCAGGTATTAAGTTCGTTACGGTCTGCCAAAAATGCCGGTGTTGACCCCATCAAGTCCTAGTAAGGCTGTTGGCCACCTGCGGACATCATGGTGTTCACTGCTCAGTGCTCACTGTTGAATTGCAATCTAGTCTAGTGTGCTGCATTCTGGTCGCGAATGAGCCCATCATTTAAGTAGGAACGATTCAATTCGTGCGGAATCTTACACCGCTCGGCGCTTGGAAGCGCAACCCCCTCACTGTACTTCATTCTCCCACCTTTTTCGTTATCACCTATCTATCTATCTATCTATCTATGTATCTATCCGTTTATCTATCTATCTATCTATATCTATCTATCTATCTATCCATCTATCGATCTATCTATCTATCTATCTATCTATCTATCTATCTATCTTTAGATTCTTTACGGTCTGCAGATTTTTGTCCCGGCGCAAGTTGCGAAGCTGCCCCCAACTGATGAGGCTTCTTTGCTTTGAGACTGCCGTGGATACTTAGTTAACTTTTTGCTTATTAGTGTTTTTGGCCCAAGATCACAAAGCTTGTAGATGTCTAGATAAAGAATAATAACTATTATGTGATTACGTCGTTATTCAGCTTTACATTGGTGAGGGAGACAAAGTGGCATGCCATTCGATCACTGGGGGTGAGAGCAGCCTTGTGTGGGAATTGGAATGGGATCCCAACCACTTCTTTCATATTCGCCACAGTCGGCCAATCAGGCAGATGGTGATCAGGCAGGGAAGCAAGACGATAGTGTTAATTAAAAGGGATACCTACGGATTATGGGCCGACCCCGAGGGGGATTATCCGCTGCTACAGAGTAAGCTAAGTGTGAGGCACGGATGGAGGATGTCGAAATTCGGTTAAGCCTTAGGTCCTTAGGGGGGAATGTGCATTGTGCTCTGCTAGAGAAGAAGGGTGAGGAATGGATGGATGGAGGATGTTGACTTTAAAATTGAAATGGAGATACTACGAAGAGATCATGGAGGAAACTTAGGGAGTCAGGTAGCAAAGGATATAAACGCAGGCAGACGAGAGAGAGGATGCCGTACGCCGAGTTTTCATGATTCTAATACCACCACTGGTCCACAAGTACTTGAACTTTCGAGGCACTTCCGTACAAGGCTAAAAAAAAAAAGAGTGGCCTGCGCACCGAGCTTCGCCCAACCGCCAGCGCAACGATTTCCTTTTCTCTTGGCTGCCGCGGCCAGCCATAATTGTGGTCCGTCCGGTAGCCCGGAAGCCAGAAAGTGGGTGCGCATGTAGATCACGGGCCTGCGGCCAATGTAATGGGGGCCAAGTGCTGGTGGTTTATGGGAATGGGAAGGTCCTTATCAAGTTGATGTGCTGGTTCAACAATGACACAATGATCCGTGAGAGAGGGTCGGAGAGTCAGGGCGTACCCACACTAGCAGTATCTCAAATGTATCTCACCGCATTCACCTCATACCTGGATGAATCTGGCCACAGTTCCGTCCAAAAATGCGCAAAAACGTAGTGGTGTGAGTATGCCCTCAAGTTCTCTTTACATTTCCGATGATGACACATAAGTCCATCCATTGGCCAAGCGTTCCTTTTTTTTTTTTTTTTTTGGCCTCTCCATCTTGCTATCTTGCTATGGCATCTTGATGAGGATCATTGCATGATTGAATCGCCAGCACACACACAGACTGTCAGAGACTGGAGGAGGAGCTGCAGTGCGCGCCAAGCTTTTCTGAACTGCCAGCGTTGCACTTCCTCTCTCTTTTTCGGCTTGCATGTCGCAAGCCATTGTGGTCCATCCGGCTGCCGGAGCAGGAGCAGCGGAATTTCGGAGTAGGAGGAGAGCCTGGAGAGGAACAAATTTGCACAAGGCTGGGGCTGTGTTCTGGCTGTTTGAGCCGCTGCTTGGCGAGAAAAGCTGAGGGTCGGGATGTTGGGGATGTTGTTACATCTAATGCACCTGTTCTTCAATGGCATCCATGGCAGGCTTTCTGTCTGATGATGCCCGGACTGAACTCACACTTTTTCTCAATAAGTACTGTAATACATAATGCGGCCCTATGTTTTTTTTTCTTTTTTTTTTTCCTATGTTGTGTTCAGTTACGGTGGTCTAAAAAAAAGGAACGTGAAAAAAAAACAGTTACCGTGGTCAATGTCAGGGGACACTGGGCCTGGTCTGGAGAAGCTGCAGTGCAGCTCTCCCTCACCAATAGAAAGGACTCATCCGCCAGCGGCGCAAGGGGAAAGTAGGGTGTGATGCTCATATCCCTCACACCGCTTGGCCGGGCGGGCATTGGAGAAAAAAACAAAACAAAAAGAGGCAGCTCTATGTGTAACTGGGTGTCGGTCTTGATCCGATCGACCTGATCCTTGTTTTCTTGTTTGTAATTACGTCGAATTTATGCGCGGTGTACGACAATGGGTTTTATGGCAATCGTCATGTTAATGTCATTTGCATTCTCACTTGAGACTTTCACACACCTCCTCTTGGACATGTAAAGACTGGATGTTTCCCTTTTCTCTTTTCAAGGACGGATGCTTTGGGGCTGAGCCTATGATCAGGATCTTTGTACCACACACTTATGTGGAGTTTTTTCCATACGGGTTAGCCTCTTCTGATGTGGTTATATATAGTCTATGCTACACACACGCACACACTCTCATACACACACACACACACACACACACACACACACACACACACACACACACACACACACACACACACAATCAGTTTTATGTTTGTCTTTCTCCCTGTTGGTTGTGTATGCCTTTCTGTTTTTTTTTTTTTTTTTTTTTCCTTTTTTTGTGCGAGTACTTCCAATGCCTGAGACAGAACCTATAAGAAGTGGTACAAAGTGGGTGTGTGTTTTTTCGGAGAGCCTGTAACACGCCTGATGACAGACGTTCGTTGAAAAAGAATCAGTCTGAGAAGATGATGCTTCCTTCTTGCTTAGCAGTTGCCATCTGGTGGTGGCACCGAAANTTTTTTTTTTTTTTTTTTTTTTTTTTTTTTTTTTTTTTTTTTTTTCATGCGACTACGTTCATCGTCTAAGCCAGAACCTATTAGAAATGGTACAAACTTACTACAACTAGTACAAAGTGGGTGTGTGGTTGTTCGGAGAGCCTGTAACAGGGCTGATGACAGACGTTCATTGAAGAAGAATCAGAAGAATCTGATAATGCTCCCTTCTTGCTTAGCAGTTGCCATCCGGTGGTGGTCAAGAACAGTCTGCAGTGCTCTCGTTCTTTTCCCTCTTGCACTTGTACTTGTTTCTGTCTTCCGCAATGACTATGTTTGTGATCCATTACATATTGTACAGCCCTGATGAGAGTGCGTTGTATTAGGGTAATAAGAAAGAAGGTGCTCGCGCGGGTACTGATGAGAGACAGAGAGAGAGAGAGAGAGAGAGAGAGAGAGAGAGAGAGAGAGAGAGAGAGAGAGAGAGAGAGTCTCTGCTCGCGCGGGTACTGAGCTCCTCCCTTCTTTCCCAAATCTAAAGCTCCTTCATCATGACTTTTTCAACCGCAAAGATAGCTTCATGGCGAAATTGTGAGAGACAGAAAAGCGTACAAGTGCAAGACTGAAGAAAACGAGCGCACATGACAAAAAAAGGATGATAATGAGCACAAAAGAAATTGTATTATGAGGACAGACTATTTTGTAATAACCCTGTTCAGAAGTAGCCTGGGGCTCAGAACTCAGCCCCAGGCAACGCAGACCTGAGTTGGTCTGCACTGGGCTGTGTGACCAAGCCACGCCCAGGCCTGAGTCTGTCGCGTATGGCTGTGTGACACACAGGAATTTCAAGAGTCAAAGTCAACTGTAGAGTCAAAGGTACCGCACCCAGGCCCTTGGTTGGATACACTCACTTGCTTGTGCGCAGGTACCCAGACAGCATCCAGGCCGGAGGGAATTCAGCTTCAGACCAATCTGGGCCCTCGTTTGCATTTAGATCTGGACGGTTGAGGGATGCAGCATCCAGGGTCCAGACCCGGCATCAACACTACATAAGCGCTGACTTCCGGGCTTTGATTCATTCTGTCTTACCTCGATGCTGTTTTCACGCGTTGACGACAACGTTGTGACGTTGACGACAACTCTGGCTCGACGTTGTGATGCTGGTTGAGCGCTGGCTTCGTGCCGGCATTGTGTTTACGGCGACGCGCTGCTGGTCCGGCATGGTGGCTGGCTTGCACCTGTCTTCTTGGCATGCTGATGTGGCAGCTGCCACGCATTGGTGCTGATGTGGCCGCTGCCACCTGTTATATCTGCTGACGTGGCTGGGCCATGCGACCGACACTGCTGTTCTTATTCATCGTCAATCGGGAGGAGATCAGGACTGTGGAGAGAGATCGTAGATACTTACCTGATTGTCTTCATGTCGACATTGCTCGAGTGCTGATGAGGGACTAATTAGACATGCCACGTGGCACATTGAGGTTACTTCAGATACTCGTTCAGAGTATTGGTTATTGAGGTGGTGATCGAGGAGGGAGCCCGAAGTAGGAGTGGGCCTTGTATTTATCTCCTCTCCTTTGTCTAATCTCCCTCCTCTCTTCCTTCGTCTATGTATGATTATCTCATCTCATTCTGTCTAGATACGACTATTGGTAATCATCAGCTGGTTGACATTCCGGGCTTGCATTGTTGACGACTGTCTCCACGATCTGGGTTCATTGCAATTTGGTATCGGAGCATACTCCTGATGATGATGCGCACCAGGTAAGTGACACGCGCATGTATGAGGTGATGACTACGAGATCTGATGTGGACAACAACGACGATTGCTGGTGAGGCTGACGTGGAATGACGTGGAACAGACTTGCTGGCGAGAAGACCCGATCCCGACGAGCGTGCTGATGTGGCAGTCGGGATCCCGACCTGGAGTGACCGTGGACCAGCCAGGATCGCGATATTGAGGTCGTGATCCCCTGCTGGACTATGTCACTGCAGAATGCGCGACTTGGTCCCGATAAGGTGCTGACGTGGCCTTGGACGACGAGGCTGATTGCTGACGTGGCAGGGAAGGTTCATCACATCCGACGTGGTGATCACCTGCTGATGTGGCATTGACTCCATTGGCTGACCCGGCATTGTCTCGATTGGCTGGTACGGCGGCGGTATTACAACAAGACACGTGGAAGTGGCACGTGCAAAGGACAGAGGACACTTTTGCTGACGTGGCATCCCCACCGCGGGTTGCTTGGATATTGATGTGCTGACGTGGCAGGATCTGCAGTGTTGGCACTACAAGGATGACACGTGGCAAGCAGGTGTCTGCCAAGTAAGAGCAGCACTCCGAAGACGATGGTGGTACGGCTGATTGAAAGACTGATGAGACAGTTGTAGCACCAGCTGTCACGAGGGTTGCAATATCGCATTGACACTAGGATGACATAAAGGGAAAGAAGAAGAAGGATTGTTGGCAAACTGTTTGTTGTTGATGTTGGCATACTTACCTTGTCGTTTGCTGTGTTGTGATGCTCTGCGTACTTACTTGTGTGTTGTATCTGATCACCAGGGCCTGACGTGGTACCTGTACACTCTTGATGAGGACGTCATCACACAGACAAGACAAAGAACAGCAATAGCTAGGAATAAAAATAATTATAATTTTTTTTCTCTTTGGTTGTTAGAAATCTTGCTGTTGTAGATTAGTGCGGCCGTGGAACTTATTATTGTTTATTAATTATTTATTGTGCGGCAGACGCACATCACAATGTCTTTTCTCTGAAATTCTCTGGAATTATGAGTGCTCACTCGTTTTATTCAACTTCTTTTCTATCCAGTCTCACTCATGTTTGTTGTTGATGAGGAGACTCCTGACCCCCGAACTAGGCAGCAAGTGGAAGAGCGGAAATGAGCCTTGATTGCCCGTTTGGACAAACTGATTACTGAACTTCATGACGCTGGTGCTGAGACTGAGGCTCATGTCCGGAGCCAGTTCGATTTAAGAGCATTACATGATGTTATTGAATCGGTTGAGACTGGCACCGACGTCATCAGGATATATTAGTCAAGTGTCGTCAGACACTTGATAAGTATATCGTGGATCATCTCTCCAAGATTGCTGACCGAAAAGAAAAAGGCGAAGGGGTTGTATCTGAAGAAACCGTGGACGGAAATATCAGACAACTTGAAGAAGCACTAGAGAGAGAGAAGAAGAGAAAAGAGGAATTGAGAAGACAAAAAGAGCGGAATGTACAGCAAGAACAGGAAATAGAAGAAATAAGACAAACTGTTATTGTAACTAAAGGGGAAGGACAGGCTGTTTCTTTGGATCAACTTGTGACTTACCTTGCTCAACTCGAGATGAAGATTGATCAGTATGGGGTTCGGATTGATAAGGTTACCGCTGGTCTGCAGACAATAACCAATATGGTCAAGGGTAAGAAGCAGGTGATAGAGACATCACATTACAGAAAGAAGAAAAACCAAAGAAAATGATGGAAGATGCCACCAAGTCTCTTAAGGTAGAGATTGGGAAACTGGAAAGGAAGAAAGGGGAGCCTTCGAGTCCGCCGAACTCTCCCGGGAGAAGCAAAGACACCACCGCACAACCTAAGAAACCAAAGAAAAAGGAGAAAGTATAAATGAAATTACCTTTCACGTTCTGCACCAAAAAAAATGAAAATTTATTGTTGTGGATTGCCGAAATTCAGACGTACTGCGGTACGGCCCCTGTTGAACCCGAGTCTTAAGTCACTTTCTCTACTTTTTGTCTTGGGGGGAAACCGAAGGAATGGGTTCTGGGCCTTCTAACCAAAGCCAATGCAGCAGGGTTCGATGAAATTAGGGAGTGGGCTGGAACATTGACTCTGAAGCAGTTCCTTGGTAAGATCAAGGAAAGCTTCCTGGACAAGACAGAGGTCGATAAGGCCTTTGACCAACTCACCACAATTGGTCAGAAACATTGGACCTTTGTGGAATCACTGTCAAGGAAAGTTGATCGGTTGTTGTAGGTTCCTGGACTGAACCTGCAAGACAACTAAGTCTTATATATTTATTCTCGTGCTCTGCCTGAGCCTATTCGTGGACAACTCGTGGCAGAGTCCAAGTCCGACAAGTATAATTATAGGCAGTTTCGGGATCTGACTCTCCAAAGAGAGCAAATGACTTCTCAGGTTAAGAACTTGTATGCGTTTGTTGTTAAGTTTGGTGGTGGTGCGGGTGCAGGGAAGCGGATACTTTAGCGCCAAAAGCGCTAGGACCACACCCTCGTCGTCTTTGATACCGATACCGTGGAGAAGTGGCCATTGGAGGTCGAGGGTGTGGCGAGCAGCAGTGATTCCGGGAAGGGGGAAGTCATTGCTGTTGTGGTTAACAAGGGAGGACCACGACCACCGATGAAGAAGAAGAAGTCACGCTCGTTCCGAGAACATCTCGGGATTGCAGTCGGGAGGTCATGGAAAAATATTGGCCTCTCACAGGAAACATGGCAGGAAAGAATGGATAACGCACAGTGTTTGAAGTGTGGTACCGCAGGGCATGTGATTGCATGGTGCCCACTTATCCGTAACCCAAAAGCAAGCCGCCAGTAGGAGTAGCAATTGCTCCTACTGAGTCTAAGGGTTTGGATCAAGATGAAGGTAAGACGCCTACTAACCCTTTCAACCCTTTGACTCGCATGACAGAGGATGGTTCTTCTTCGGCCCATCGTCCAGAACACCCCGAACCTGTCTTATGTACTGTCTCTCTAGACGACTTTCTTGACGAGCTTGGCAACGAGTTGCTAACATTACAAAGCTCGTGGGCTAAAAAATCTAAGTCTAAGGGTGACCTAGTACTCGGGGACGTAGAGTGGCTCTGGCGGTATAGGTGCTTGGAGTGGCTCCTTCAATATATGTGCTTGGAGTGGCTCGGTCGGTATAGGTGTTTGGAGTGGCTCGGTCGGTATAGGTGGTTGGAGTGGCTCAGACGGTATAGGTGCTTGGGGTGGCTTGGTCGATATAGGTTCTTGGAGTGGCTCGGTGGGCAGGTGCTTCAAGTGGCTCGGTGGGTAGGTGCTTGGAGTGGCTCGGTGGGTAGGTGGTTGGTATGGCTCGGTGGGTAGGTGGATGAAGTGGTTCAATGGGTAGGTGCATGGAGTGGCTCGGTCAGTATAGGTACTTGGAGTGGCTCGGTCGGTATAGGTGTTTGGAGAAGCTCAGTCGGTATAGGTGTTTAGACTGGCTCGGGCGGTATAGGTGCAATGATCTCAAATGATCTCAAACGATCTCAAATGTTCTTAGGGTTTGTGTATTAAACCACCAGGACTTAGCCCCAATTAAACACGTCCGCGGGGTCAAGCTTGGAGGGCGGCCATATTCATGTCCTCATCCGCGGCTGGCCTCGGTCGCGCTGTGGACATGAATTTACACGAATTTTACTAAATTAAATAATGGGTACAATATATATACATATATATATATATACACAGGGTTGCAGGGGTTCGGAACGGGCCGAACGCCTGAACCCGAACGCCCGAACGTACGGGACCCCTTCGGAAAGTGTTCGGTCGTTCGGGCCGAACGCAATCCAAAAAAAACACAAAAACGTTTTCAAAGAATTCCGAAAAAAAAAAATGTTATGGAGAAAAATAAAATAAACAACATTTGCCTAGGCACTACATCCGAATTCTTTACCAATTTTGAATTAAAAATAAAATACAGAAAATAAACACTATGATAAAAATAAAAAAAAATAAAAAGAGAATTAAAATAAATGAGTGTGCCAGCACCTTTTCGACACCGCCATCTTTGCCGAATTTTAATTATTTTTTGGCATTGACAAATGCCCTGAAAATTTACAAATATGTAGTTTACATAATCAACTAGCTAAGCGCTCACGGTGCTGAGGGTGCGGTCAATGCCCGCAAAAAAAAAAAAAAAAAAAAAAGTTAGGCCAAAACCAACTGCAAAATTTGAGCACAATTAACGAATTTAAGAAATGGAAGATAGATAGAGACACAGAGAAAGGGAGAGAAAGAGGGAGAAAGGAGGGAGAGAGAGATGGAGAGATACAGTTACAGAGAGACAGAGGAGTAAGAAAAGAAGAATGCAAAAAAAAAAAAGAACAGTTGAATACTTAAGAATATTATTATTTCGTCTTCAAAAAAAAAAGAAGTGCATGTGATTTTGTTTTTATAAATATATACTAAGGAATATATGTTTTTCTTTTTTTTTTCAAGTTGCTGCCGCACCCCCACCTCCCCAACTCGGACTTGGATCCACTTCATGCTTCACCACACACAAAACCCGGACTCCGGCAGCTAAGAAGTGCACATGAATTTTATTTTTTTGGTAACGAATAGTCGAGATTTTTATTCTTTTTTTTTTTTTCAACAGGGTAGGCGGGGGGCTTCTCGTTGCACTTGGATCCATATGTTGCTTCACCACACACAGAACGCGCACAGGGTAGGCAGGGTATAGGTGCTTCGAGTGCCTCGGTCGGTATGTGCGTGCAAACATTTATGCTTAGAATGGCTAGGTCGGTAGGTGCTTGCAGTCGGTATAGGTGCTTGCAGTGGCTCGGTCGGTAGGTGCTTGGAGTGCCTCGGCCGGTAGGTGCTTGAAGTGCCTCTGTCGATTGGTGCGTGCAGACATGTATGCTTACAGTGCCTCGGTAGGTGGGTGCCTGGAGTGGCTGAGTCGGTTGGTGTTTGGAGTGCCTCGATCAGTAGATGCTTGCAGTGGCTCGGTCCGTAGGTGCTTGGAGTAGTTTGGTCAGTAGGTGAATTTTTTTTAACAGGGTAGGCGGGGGGCTTCTCGTTGCACTTGGATCCATATGTTGCTTCACCACACACAGAACGCACACCGGGCCGCTAAGAAGTGCATGTGAATTTTTTTTTTTTTCAATATATACTGAGGAATATAAGGTTTTTCTTTTTTTTTTCAAGTTGCGGCCGCACCCCCCCCCCCAACTCGGACTTGGATCCACTTCATGCTTCACCACAGACGAAACCCGCACTCCGGAAGCTAAGAAGTGCGCATGAATTTTATTGTTTTGGTAGCGAATAGTCGAGAATATTATTATTATTATTTTTTTTTTAATCGGGTATGCGGGGGGGTTCTCGTTGCACTTGGATCCATATCTTGTTTCACCACACATAAAACCCGCACCGGGCCGCAAAGAAGTGTACGTGAATGTTTTGTTTTTTTCAATATATACTGAGGAATATATGTTGTTTTTTTTTTCAAGCTGCGGGGGGAGGGGGCTCCGCCCCTCCTCCCGCACCCCCACCCCCCCCCCCCCCCCCCCCCCCCCCCCACTCGGACTTGGATCCACTTCATGCTTCACCACACACGACACCCGCACTCTGGCAGCTAAGAAGTGCACATGAATTTTATTTTTTGGTAATGAATAGTCGAGAATATTATTCTTTTTTTTTTTTTAACAGGGTAGGCGGGGGGCTTCTCGTTGCACTTGGATCCATATGTTGCTTCACCACACACAGAATGCGCACAGGGTATGCAGGGTATAGGTGCTTCGAGTGCCTCGGTCGGTATGTGCGTGCAAACATTTATGCTTAGAGTGGCTAGGTCGGTAGGTGCTTGCAGTCGGTATAGGTGCTTGGAGTGGCTCGGTCGGTAGGTTCTTGGAGTGCCTCGGTAGATTGGTGCGTGCAGACATTTATGCTTACAGTGCCTTGGTTAATGGGTGCTTGGAGTGGCTCAGTCGGTGGGTGCTTGGAGTGCCTCGATCAGTAGATGCTTGCAGTGGCTCGGTCCGTAGGTGCTTGGAGTACCTCGGTCGGTAGGTGAATTTCTTTTAACAGGGTAGGCAGGGGGCTTCTCGGCCTTGGAAATGCTATTTGTCGTGTTTTCACTCGGTTTCCTACTTGGAAACCACCGCGGTAGGAAACGTCGCCGCAATTTTGTGTAGGGTAGGAGGGCAAGGGGGAGGGTAGCCTTCAACCTTTCCGAGGTCGCGAACGAACTATGGAACTCCCTGCAAGGGGAGGATACATTTGTAATTCGCAGGCCAACGAAAAGTATGAAGGCATCAGGCGTAGTCGACAGACTACATTCATTCGGCCTGCGATTTACGAATGTATTCGGACCAAACGCAGCACCAGACGTATTACGAAATTAATGCGTGTGTGTGTTTGAGAGAGAGAGAGAGAGAG
Organism: Chara braunii; assembly: GCA_003427395.1. Classification (NCBI taxonomy): domain Eukaryota; kingdom Viridiplantae; phylum Streptophyta; class Charophyceae; order Charales; family Characeae; genus Chara; species Chara braunii. The sequence goes on along the minus strand of BFEA01000303.1, from coordinate 1,458,986 downwards.
AGAGAGAGAGAGAGAGAGAGAGAGAGAGAGAGAGAGAGAGAGAGAGAGTAAAGCTGATAGCGGCACGACGACGGAACTGCGCGCG
>BFEA01000303.1:1402368-1412658 GCA_003427395.1 Chara braunii | reverse complement strand
TTTGTTAATCAATCAATCAATCAATCAATCAATCAATCAATCAATCAATCAATTAATCAATCAATCAATCAATCAATCAATCAATCAATCAATCAATCAACAATCAATCAATCAATCAATCAATCAATCAATCATCAACCAATCAATCAATCATCAACCAATCAATCAATCAACCAATCAATCAATCAATCAATCAATGAATTTTTTTTCTTTTTTTTTCCTACCACCCAGCACCCCCCAGCCGCTGAACAATTTTTTATTTTTATTTATTTTTTTCACATTGGGGGGTAGCCCCCGACATGCACCCCACCTCGGGAAGGCCCCGAAAACGTGTCATACGGCCGTACGTATGGTCCGTACGACTGTCTGGGGGCCCGTACGGACGGTCGTACGGTCGTTCGTACTCCCCGTATCTGTACGGGGGGATACAATGACCTCGCGGTCATGACCGCAAGGGATTCATAGAACGCGGGTGCGTCTGTGTTTTGGGGGTTCATGAGTGATTGTTCGGGTGACTATTCGGGTGTCTGTTCGGGTGAAGCCCGGGTGGCAAGACACCATGCGTTGGGATGAAGTTTGTGTGAAGACTATGGGGTGACTGCTCAGGTCACAACACACCGCGTGTTCACTAACCGGAAGAGAGCGTACACGGGTGACGAGAACATATGATGACTCTTCGGGTGACAACACACCACATACTGTCATCGATAGACTTCCTCTACGGTTGACTGTTAGGGTCACTTTTCGGGTCACACGACATCGCATTGTGTCAGAGAAAGACAACGCCTTTTCACGGGTGACTGTTCGGCACATATACGGTCCTTCGAACGAGGGAAAAAAAAGGGGAAAAAAATATGGATATGTATACGAGAGAGAGAGAGAGAGAGAGAGAGAGAAAATTATTATTATCTTTTTCGTTTTCTTTTTGAAAAAGGAAGATTTCATTATATGCTGGGAAACGGGCCCAGCGTCCCTCACATCATTAGCCCCTGCCTGAGGGGATGAGCCAGACTCTCCGACTAGGCTTAACCCCAACCGCAGCGAAAAAGATGATATTGGTCGGCTCTTTACTCTTCTTATCATCAACTCATCCCTCTTATGAGATCGTTACAGCAGATACACTCCTTCCTTTTTCAACTAACAATCAACCTACGTTACCGAACGTACACGTACGGGGCCTTTCCGTATGAAATGTACAGGTAATATTTGTACGAGAACCTGTACGCCCCGGTATCACCCGTACGAAGAAAAAAAAAATCATTAAAAAAAAACGAAAAACAAAAATGTGTTGTAATATCCCAAAACAACCAACATGTGTCTGAACACAATATGCAGATTCTTATTAAAATTAGAGAAAAAAATAAAAACAGTAAAACAAATTTAAAAAATTGTACGGAGCCTTGAGTACGAGTGGCGTACGAGAAATGAGTACAACTCGTACTCGTATGGGGGTGAGTACAAGTCGCAACGTAGCAATCAACTAACAAAAGACTAACCATATATGATGCAAAACTTGGTACTGCTGTATAGTACGATTATGTACTACTTTCTACAGCAATCAAAGTATAACTACAACTATAAACGATTTGTTAACAATCTACGAAAAACTGGAAGGAACTACAAACGACTATCTACTTCTATCTATATGGGCTATTCACCACCACCCACACCTGTCCACAACTATCCCTGACTATTTCTATGACTGTTTCCATGACTGTTTTTTCAATGTTTTACTAATATCACATGCATATTCACAATTGTCTACAGCCTTGTACATGCATGATCTATCCACAAAAAAAGTCACAAAAAAAGGGGAGTGAATCCCATTTCTGATCATTTCCCTTCATATTGGACTCTTGACAACAAGCCCGAAAAAGCCCCCCAACGAGTAACAAACAATTTGAGTGATTTAGCTGAGTATCCAATTTTTATTTTTCTAATCCCAAGTGAAAAAAATAACCCTTAAAAAAATATTGATTAATTAATTGATTGGTTGATTGGTTGATTGATTGATTGAGTGGTTGATTGATTCATTGATTGACTGATTGATTGATTGATTGATTGATTGATTGATTGATTGATTGATTGATTGATTGACTGTTTGGTTTCTACGTAGAACCGTGTTCACGTTCGGAGGCGAACGCGAACATGTTCCCCCAAACGCAAACAAGTGCCCAAAACCCTCTGAACGCGAACATAAAAAAAAAATATTTAAAAAAAACAACAACGTTGTCACAAAAATCTGAAAAACAATATATGTTCTGTAAAATAATAATAAAAGCAACTTTTGCCTTGGAGTCATGTTCAAATTCGTAGCCAATCATGAGTTAAAAATCGAAAACCAAAAACATTAATTAATTTTTGTTGTTTTTTTTTATGGAAAAAACAAATGTTCGCCCGGACATTTTCTCACTTCGCGCAAACGTGAAGGGGCGCGAACATGTTCGTCGTGCTACGCAGGTTGATTAATTGATTGATTGATATCCTGTGGGTGGGTTGCCTCCCCCCCGTGAGTACACACACTCACACACACACATACACGTACACACTCACATAATACTAGTCATATTATTATTATTATTATTATTAAAATAATAGTAATAAAATCTAGGCTTCCCGAGTGGCCCGGGTCCACCTACCCAGCTAGGCCAAAAAGAAATAAAAAAATAAAAAAATAAAAATATTTTTTAATTTAAACTTTTATTTTAAATTTGGTAAAGAATTCTGATGTGACCCTGAGGCAAAACTTGTTCAATTCATTTTTTACATAACATAGTTTTTTTTCGGAGTTCTTGGATTTTTTTTTATTTATTTTTTTTGCTTGGGACCTTCCTTAGTACTTGCACGGCCGGCTCCCCGAGAAAATAAGGTGACTCGGGCGGCCGGACTAGTAGCCTCGTAATAAATTAAAAAAAAAAAAAAAAAAAAAAAAAAAAATCTAGGCTACCGGCCAGGCCGCCCTGGTCACCCTATTTTCCTAAACGGTCCGGTCGTGCAAGGACAAGGAAAGGTCATCGCAATTTTTTTTTTTTTAAATCCAGGAAAAAACTATGTTATGCAGACTCCCCATTGTATATGGGGTAGCCGTGTTCTACACACCCACTACACACACTCCCGGATATTATATGTTGTCTCTAAGTTGGGGTCGATTCCCTTGCTGACATACCACTTGTCTGATCCTAAGTAATCTTTTGAGATCCTTACCCATGTGCAGCACAACATACTAATAGTACCTCACTCGCACCCGCACCCCCTATCCTTTCCCCCGCCCCTTCACCCCACATATACACAATAGGAAAGACTCTGCTCTGATACATACATATTACTACATATAAGTCCATACTACTGCTAGATAGATATAACTCAAGAATTGAAAACCACGATATATTCATTTATCCTGCATACTTGCTTCACTAACCGCATTCCTGTCTCGACACATGACCGCTAATCAACCTTAATATATTCACCTACAAAATTTTCTTTTAAATATGCTACTTGTAGTATATATCCATAGCACTTTGCATATTCACACACGATCGAATTATAACATTCTGGCCAATAATCACCCGTCCTGTATACTCCCTCTTTCTAATGATGGCGGCTGATTCTCTAGATATGCCATTTTGTTTACCTTTGCAATCCAAATTCAAATTGTTACACTTACGTCCTCCACCTGTTAAAAATCCTGGTTAATCAACATTGTTAAGAAATGACGCGCCACTATTCCTTACGATACAATTTTTTTCGTGCTCACCCCTGCCTGTCTTATATGTTAATGGTGGCTAATCACCTGAGTTTGGTCCCCTCATTTTGTCTCTTATTTAGCCTTACAATCCCACCTCGGAGTTGTTATACGTATAATCTAAATCCCTAAACATCATCGGATAATTTACGTAGTACATACAAAAAAACAGAATCTGATGTATATCCCTCATCGAAATGTGATCTATATTCCATGTGATATGATAGGATAATTCTCAACGGACTATACACAACCATCCTTCTTCTCATCTATTGCATGTGATTAATGCTACTGATACGCATAAAGGCAATCGATCTCCGCAGGAACTAGATTTTGTGCAAATCAGCGTATTGGTCATTACACAACAAGTTATTCAAATTTTGTGCATAAGATCGTCTGATCCTTTCTATGGTTCTTCATGAAAATAACAGAACACGATGATCGTTACCATCACTAAGTAAAACAGTTAAAAACACCATAAAAGATTGTTCTTCACTATAACCAGCAATCTTTGCGATGATAATACCTAACGATAAGATGATCTCATTCTCCTTTCGATCGCTGTCCAGCTGGATTGCCTGACTTCTTCGAACTAAATAATAGTGCTTCGTGAAAAGTAACAAAGCATGTTCTAACAATCACACCCCGATGATGTTCATATCCGAACGTTGATCCTACACTAGAAACTTTGTGGATAAATTTTATTTTCTACTCTTTCCCGGTGAAAGACATGCAACATAGAGAATGTACTCATATACTGCGTAGCATCGTGTTCGCATTTGGAGGCGAACGCAAACAAGCGCCCAAAACCCTTCGAACGTGAACATAAAAAATCTAAAAAAACAAAAAATGATTTCAGAAAAATCTGAAACAAATATATGTTATGTAAAATGTTAATACAAACAACTTTTGCCTTGGAGTCATGCTCAAATTCGTAACGAATCATGAGTTAAAAATTAAAAACCGATAGAGTCGGTGAAACTCCGACGAAACAGTTTGTCACAGCCCCTCGTTTGTTGTCCTCTTCTCCCTCTCTGCCTACGGTTTACTGGGCAGTTCTATTTGACGATATATATATATCATCACAAATATATATATATATATGTATACAGGGTTACCTGACCTAACGTTCGGGGGCCCCTGGGCTAGGCCCGAACGTTCGGGCGTTCGGGGTCCCGTTCGGGGGCCGAACACCTCCAGGTTCGGCCCCCGCCAAAAAAAAAATTAAGACCTAAAAATAAGTTTTTTTTTCTGAAGTTTTTTTTGTGAGTTCTCTATGATGTAGCCAACACGCCTTTAAATTTTGAAGCCATTCTGTTAAGCTCAAAAAAACATGAAAAATCATCAAAGATGGGGTTGTCAAAACGTGCTCGCCCACTCACTATTTTGTTTTTTTTCACTATTAACTTTTTGTTTTCACTTTATTTCGCGGCCTAAACAATTTTATTATTTTCTTAAAAATTTTAAACGCCTTATTGACTATGTAAACTACATATCTATAAATTTTCAGGGCATCCGTCAATGCCAAAAAACAATTAAAAATCGGCAAAGATGGCGGTGTCGAAAAGGTGCTGGCACACTCACTCATTTTAATTCTCTTTTAATTTTTCCTTATTTTTATCATATTGTTTATTTTCTGTATTTGATTTTTAATTCAAATTTGGTAAAGAATTTGGATGTAGTGCCCACACAAATGTTGTTTAGTTTAGTTTTTTCCATAACATATTGTTTTTTCGAAATTTGTTGAAAACTTTTTTTTTTTTTTTTTTTTTTCTTTGTCCGCGTTCGGCTCGAACGGCCGAACGCCTTCCGAAGGGGTCCCGTATGTTCGGGCGTTCGGGCTCGGGCGTTCAGCCCATCCTGAATGTCGGCAACCCTGTATGTATATATATATATATGGTCACAAACAGAACTGCCCGGTAAACCGTAGGCAGAGAGAGAGAAGAGGACAACAAATGAGGGGCTATGATAAACTGTTTCGTCGGAGTTTCACCGACTCATCAGGAGGCTGAACCCTAACAGTCTGCAGAATCCCGATATATACATATATATAGATACAGGGTTACCGTCGTTCGGGACGGTCCGAATGCCCGAACCTGAACGCCCGAACGTACGGGACCCCTTCGGAAGGCGTTCGGCCGTTCCGGCCAAACCATGAAAAAAAAAAAAAAAAAAAAAAAAAAAAGTCAAAAAATTCTGAAGAAAAAAACATGTTATGGAGAAAAAACTAAACTAAACAACATTTGTCCGGGCACTACATCCAAATTCTTTACCAAATGTGAATTACAAATCAAATACAGAAAATAAACACTATGATAAAAATAAGTAAAAATAAAAAGAGAATTAAAATGAGTGAGTGTGACAGCACCTTTTCGACACCCCCATCTTTGCCGATTTTTAATTATTCTTTGACATTGACATATGTCCTGAGAATTTACAGATATGTAGTTACATAATCAATAACTCATTTAAAATTTTTCAAAAAAAAAAAAAATTTTTTAGGCCTTGAAATAAAGTAAAAACAAAAAGTTAAAAATGAAAAAAAAGTCAAAAAAATAAAATAGTGAATGGGCAAGCACGTTTTGACACCCCCATCTTTGATGGTTTTTAATGTTTTTTTGGCTTAACAGAATGGCTTTAAAAAATTTTTTTTTTTTTTTTTAGGCCCCAAAATATTTTTGGCGGGGGCCGAACTTGGAGGTGTTCAGCCCCCGAACGGGACCCCGAACGCCCGAACGTTTGGGGGCCAGCCCGGAGGCCCCTGAACGTTTGGTCAGGTAACCCTGTATATATATATATATATATACAGAGTTGCCAGGCCGAACGTACGGAGGCCCCTAAGTTGACCCCCAATCGTTCGGGTGTTCGGGTCCCCGTACGGGGCCCGAACTCGAAGGGGTTCGGACCCCGCAAAAAAATGTTTTGGTACCTAAAAATTATTATTTTTTTCTGATTTTATTTTTGTGATTTCTGTGTTATGTAAGCTACCTGTCTCTCAATTTTGAATTCATTCTGTGAGCCAAACAATAATGAAAAATTGGCACACATGGTGGTGTCAAAACTTGCTTTCCCACGTACTAATTTGTTTTTTTTTTCTTTTCACTTTTTGTTTTCCCTTTATTTCGGGGCATGAAAAAAATTATTATTTTTTCAAACTTTATTTGTAGGTTCTCTATTATGTAAGATACATATGTAAAAACTTTCATGGCATTTGACAAAGCCAAAAAGAAATGAAAAATCACCAAAGATGGCGGTGTCAAAAACTTGCTCGTCCACGCAATAATTTCATTCTCGTTTTTTTTTTTTTTTTTTCATTAATATTATTTATTTTTCGTATTTAATTTTTATTTCAAATTTGGTAAGGAATTTGGATGTAATGTTGAGGCAAATGTGGTTTATTTTATTCTTCTGTATGACATATGTTGTTTTCAGAATTTTTGGAAACGTTTTTTTTTTTTTGGTTCCGCGTTCGGCCAAACGTCCGAACGCATCGAGAGGGGGTCCCAAATGTTCGGGCGTTCGGGTTTGGGTGTTAGGCTCGTCCCGAACGACGGAAACCCTGTATATATATATTTACGAAAAAAAATTATGTTCGCCCAAACATGTTCGTGAGCTGTTCGCGCAAATGTGAAGGGGCGCAAACACGTTCACCATGCTACGCAACTCATATATAAGATTTTCCATCTAACGACGTACACAAGAATTTCAAAAAAAAAGAGATGGGTAAGGTATAAGCTCGTTAAATAAACATCTTTTCTAATTTCTCTACCCGTTTGTGCGTCTGTTTTCTTAAAAAACATATATATAACCCCACGACTGGAATTTAGTAATTTCTTTCCTGCAATCTGACTAATGATTTTGTTGATCGGTCGATTAAGATTCATATAACGTTATGGTGTCATCCTATAAGATTTAGAATACAAATTCATGGCTCCCTGTTGATACTCTCTCCTGGTGATGCTATTTAAAAAAAAAAATCATACTATAACGCACGGTTCTGCCTTTCTATCCTATTTTAGTAGTTGTGTCCTCTGCTAATAAGGTGCAATAAGTTGTAAACTTCGGTCCAATCATTAGAGCTCGTTTCTTACTAGCAGATAGGTTATGACAAAATTGGCATCATTTCCCTGTCATTTCTTCTGACATGCATGATTATTCCTGTATGGAATGAGCATCATTTCCCTGTCATTTCTTCTGACATGCGTGATTATTCCTGTATGGAATCAGCATCATTTCCCTGCTTCTTGGTCTGATAATTTTGAAACAATCTCTTTGTTTGCCTACCTAACTTGCGCTGCAATAATAATAACAAGCATTTTATATGCAAATATAGGAATAAGATAATATGAGCGCAAAAACTATTTTCTAGGCCCTTATGGATAGCATGCTACACAAAAGCACGCAAGCACTATAACACTATTTCCTCGTGTCTGCAATAGATTGAGTCCACGTTTTCAACAAATCGGTTACTTCAATTGGATATGTCCTCGCAGCGCCCCTTATCTTTTTTTTTTTTCCCTTCACAATTGCTGCCACATACGCATTGACCATTGAACACTCCTGACTAGACAGTGTGATCCTAACAGCGCAATTGAAGGTGCGTGCTCAGTGCTACAAACAGTGACACGTGGCAGCTAATCTCTAAAGGACCCGATGGCAATTATCGAAGACACGTCGTTATTCGCACAAGTGTTTCACGCTCAGGTATGGTTCTACGTACTCTTACCACCTTGTGTCTGCCTAACGCACAAAAGACTTATCATCTCCCTCCCGCCTCGAACCCTTCTACTCCTACTAGCACACACACATGACCCCCTAACCGGAGCCAAAGGTTGTCCCTATGATGAGCTTCTATGGGTGCTAAGCAGCAAAAAACTCGCTTAAGGGCGTGCACACCCGCTATGGTTGTCTTCAACAACCATCTCTAACATCAACCTAACTTTTAATCTGCTCCCCTCTTGTTAATCCCTCAAAACTAACATGCATCCTCATATCATGGAGATGATGACATAATCAAAATTGTTCTTCTCTCAACCCATATTGTGTTAAGCTTGCTATTAACTTGGCGCTATTACGATTGGACAGATGCATGGTCTGGTTCCCCACTGTATATGAGGTAGCCGTGTTCTACACAGCCACTACACACAAACACACACACACACACACACACACACACACACACACACACACATACACACACACACATACACACACACACACACACACACACACACACACACACACACACACACACACACACATACACAATCACTTTTATGTTTGTCTGTTTTCCTCTTGTTGTCTGTTTTCTCTCTGATTTTTCCTTAGTACTTTTACTCACCCGAACTGACCATCCTTAAGTGGTGCCAAACAGTCGGTGGTTCCTCGTTTCAAGTGCAAATTGCACTCTTAGGGGGGGCGCTCAGTTCGGGATGTCTGTGTTGCGTGTACTAGGTGATGACGGATGCTCGTCGGAGTGTCTCCCTGGCTCAGGAGGTGGTGGGAACCAACAGTCTGCAGGGTTCAATCATGATGTGAGTAGGTCATGTGCTACTTTGCTATGTGTTGGATGTGTGGACGGCCTCGTCTGCACTCCGTCGCTGCCCTTGTACCTGTCTCGCAGACTCCCGCTTGCTTCGCACGTGGTTCTTTGCAGGTTAATGTGTTCGCTGTGTGGTGTGGCTGTGTGGTTGGTGTTGCCTTGCGCTTCGCTGCTCCGCTTCCTTGCTGCCCTTCTGGTGGTCGTGCCTTCCATGTGCAGCCGTGTTGCGGCTACTGTGTTGCTTGGTGCTCCACAGGGTTGTTACCCGCTGCTATGTTCCGCTTGGGGAAAGTCTGCCTTTAACAAGGGTCGAACGGTTCATGACCCAAACCATCAAATACGGGGATTCCGTAGATTGTCAAGGGTTCAGCCTCCTGATGAGTCGGTGCAACAATGACGAAACAATCTTGTCATCATCGATTTTTTTTATTATATTTTATTTCGGTCTTCACTGTTTTTTGCTTTGTCTGTTTTGTGCGTTTGAGTGATGTCTGCCCTCCCACCTCCTCCGTGCCCTCCAGCCATTGACTTTTGATGCCTGTTATCTTATACTTGGGCTACGCGACCCCGTCAGCCGCGGAGCCTGCGGCCTCGGCTGCGGTCGAGGAGGCCGGCCGAGGCCGTGCAGCCGAGTCTACGCGCGGCCGCACCACGCCCAGACGGGGGCGTGCACGCTCGGCCTGCGCACATCAACCGCTAACGGTCTGTACAAAAAAAATAATAATAATAAAAATTGGGGGGGTGGTTTTTTATGTGTGACAAAAAAAAATAAAAATAAAAATGATTGATTGACTGTTTTTTTATTGACTGATTGATTGATTGATTGTTTGATTGATTGATTGATTGATTGATTGATTGATTGGTTGATTGATTGATTGATTGATTGATTGATTGATTGATTGATTGATTGATTGATTGGTGGGGGAGGGGTCCTCCCTCCCCTTCCCCCGACACACACACACACACACACACACACACACACATACACACACACACACACACACAC
>BFEA01000303.1:1371555-1382671 GCA_003427395.1 Chara braunii | reverse complement strand
GGTTCAGCCTCATTCTGGGGCATCGAGCACTGGGACGCTGCTAGAACGCCAGTCGTTTCGGTTCAGCAGAGGAGCGTTAGCGCCAGCGCTATTCTTAGCACAGCGTGGAGGAGCAGCAGCAGCGAGCGAGGAGCCAGGCAGCGGGCAGCCATAGCCGACCTCGGCTTCAGTCAGTTGCAGCAGGCCAGGTACTCGGGGGTGAGGTCTTCTCCTCCCTCCACGGTCCCTGGCTCCCCTCCTCCTCACCTCTCTCCTCCTCTGTTCTCTTCTTCTTCTTCTTCTTCTTCTTCTTCTTCTTCTTCTTCTTCTTCTTCTTCTTCTTCAGACTTCCTCTTCTTCTTCTTCAGACTTCGTCTTCTTCTTCAGATTGGAGACTTGATACTAGTTGGACAGAGATCAGTGTTGGACTTCGGTGCTAAGAGGCTGTGGTACTGACCGGATTCGAGACTTGGAGATTGTTGGGGTTGATACTCGGCGGCATCACAGATTGGACACCGTTTACATTAGGACTCTGTATCTCCGACATTGGTGACTTATTGTCCATGACATTTTGATCTTGTTCGATGACATTTTGGACTACCATATCGGTGACCTACTGGATTCTATCTCGGGGACATCTGGCGCTGCCTACATCTCCCACCTCCTTCATCTCTCCTCCCACCTTTCGTCTGTGTATGGTTGTACGGGCCCTGAGCATCGTCTATGATTGGCTCAGACCCCACCATCTCACGATTGTTGTGTGTTGAGTGATATCTGTGTGAGCCAGTCTATGTGAGTCAGTCCATTTATCAGACTTCCGCTGCATACATGCTCATCCTATATTGGTTGATCTCTTGGTTCTGCCCATACTTGTTGAAGTATTCACGAGTATGCAACACTGGTTTATTCGGAACTCCTATGGGATCATCTACCCATCAGGCCTTGAAACACAGGGGCTCGTTCGACACTCCTCTTGAAATCCTCGGGCAAAAGGAAAAATTCCTTCTGGTTCAAAAGGAAATTTCGGTCCTTCGTTCCACCTGTCCTCGGGGACATCACCCGAGGACATTTCCTTCGAGCTATGTCAGAAAAGAAATAAGAAAGAAAAAAAAAAACAGCCCTTCAGCCAATAGGGTGCCGCCACGATCCAGATTCTCAGTTGTAACATCTCTCTAACATCTCTCTACCCATGTGCCCGCTCCTCTCCGTGAAACGCGGATTCCTTTTGCCCAAGGGACCTCAAAGGAAGAAATGTTCGGGGAATCCTCGGAGCCCAAGGAATTTCCTTCGGAGTGTTTGCACTTTTTTTTTCCGACTGCATCCCCGAGGATAGGTGGAACGAACAATTCCTCGGGGACTTTACGCGCCCGAGGAGTGTCGAACTAGCCCCACAGTCTAATCTGACAGCATCACAAGAGCTGAGGGGGGCACATTTAGTCACCTACTTCATCCACTGTGCTTCCTGTTCATAGTTACTACTTTTTATTATTGCTGTCTCCTTTACGGTCCTTACCTTCCAGTTTTTATCATGGACAAGGTATCTAGACTGAAATACTGTTTGCATTCRGGTGAAGACCTGCTGGAGATTGGATGAAGCTGAGCATCACATGTAACTCCTGTGGTCCACCGCACTCAGACATCTGTCCAATTCTTGAATTGTTTTCTTTTCAGGAAACTGTGGCTGTGTCACACTGAGTCTCGTAGTTTGAAATAGGCAAGCAAGAAAAATACAAATTTTAAGTGGCCCTGTGGTCAGTCCTGGTGTGAGTTTGAAAATGTGCAATTTTAGGGTTTGGTTAAAAACTGCTGGGCGAGTCATTAGCCGCTCTAGTGAATCCAATTTTAGGGTAAGAAAAAAAAAAAAAAAAGACATTAACTGTTGCTTCTTTTGGTCATTTTTAGAGAACTGCTAAACTTGCGCATTGAATTGAATTTCTGAACGTGGGGTGTGACTTGAGAGTACTTGGCCCTTTCTTTTTTTATTCCCCCGTTTCTTTGACAGGCAAGCTCAGAAGGAGAGAAAAAAAAAATAACCTATACCACATTCTTGGGAGGCCGGGCAAGCCGGCAAAAAAAAGAAAGAAAAATAAAAACCATGCTGGTGCTTACTAGGCAAAGCTTGGGACATGCCCTTCTGTTCCGCTTTGGGCAAAAAGAGAATTGGAGGTACTGGTGGCGGTTTGGAGGGAGGGAGGAAGAGGAGGAAGAAAGAGAGAGAAGATAAAGCTAACAGCCATGATTCCGTTAAAACGGACATTTTATATTTTTTGAAAGAAATTGAAACCTACTTATATTTTGAACGAAATTGAAACCTACTTATACTTTGAACGAAATTGAAACCAACTTATTTTTTGAACGAAATTGAAACCTACTTATTTGGCCATGAAAATGTCACTGTTTAGCACCTGAGGGTCCGTCTGGACTTAGCCTAAGTCCAGATACATTTGCAGTAAACCGCGTTCAGCAGCGGCCTGGGCGCTGTAACCCAAGCCCAGGCCCAGCGAGCAGTGCGACCACGCGCTGCTCGGCCTCAGGCCGCTGCGGGTGCTGTGTGACCACGCACAGCAAGAAATTCAAAGGTCGAAGTCAACTGTAGGTCCAAGTACCTCGACCAGGCCCTTGGTCGTGTGCATTGACTTGTATGTGTGCAGGTACTCAGTCAGAACAGTGGACCAAGGAGGATACAGTTTCAACTCAATCCAGGCCGTCGACGACAATCGATCTCGGCCGTGTCTGACTAGAGGACTGGGGTCCAGACCCCGCCGTCAACACTACATATTGAGCTGATTTCCTGGCTTTGACATCTAGACTCTCGTCTGGAGTCTATGCGGACTCGACGCTCTTGCGTCAGCGCCGGCTCTATGCTGTCTTGCTGGCGAGACGCTGCCGGCTCTATGCTGTCTTGCTGGCGAGACGCTGCTGGGAGGACTTGACGACCGGCGCTCGTCGCTGGTTCGTGGCTTGAGCGTGCTGTGGGACCAGCATGCTGGCTGGCGCACTACTGTCTGAGGGGTTCGACGTGGCAGATGCCACGTGTCATCTTCGTGGCTGCTGCCACGTAGGACTGCTGCTGAGGTGGAAGGCGCTGGGCTCCTGTATTGCTGTTCTGCTTGACAAGTACTCGGAAGAAGGATTCAGGACTGTGGTTGGGGTCGTGATACGTACCTGGTGTCTTCAACGTCGTCACGCTGCTGCTTGATGACTGGTCTGTTGGTGCCACGTGGCACTGTTGGTCTACATTGTCTTGGACGTCTGGATCTCTGATTGAGACACGAGTATGCTGCTAGGAGGAGGAAGTGCTTGAAGAGGAAGTGGGCTGTAGGGAGGAGACTCTTCCACCCTCTCAAAGTCTATTCTCCCTCCTCCCTCTCTCGTCCGTGTATGTATTCTCTCTCATTTGGGGATCATTATTATTATGAGTTATCAGCAGCGTTCGTCTACTTTGTCTTTGCGAGTGACGACTGATTATCACGACTGGGCACATTGCACATTCAAGGCGGGCATTTTAAGACACAGGCATTAAAAAAAAAAAAGAAAAAAGGGAAGTTAGGGCTAAATGCGTAGGTTTCAACTTCCTTCAAAAAAAATACAAAATGTCCTTTTTAACGAAATGGCTGTTAGAGATGGTGGCAACCTCTTACCTGCGGTCTTCACCCCTGAATAGAACACCCAGCAAGTATTTATTGCTGTATCTGGGCTGAAAGTTGCAGCAGATACATTGGTTATTCCGGAATTGTGTTTTATTGTGAAAAACGGGGGTGAAGATGGTAGTGTGAGCATGCTCTGAGCTAGGCCCATTGGTTATTCCGGAATTGTGCTTTTTTGTGAAAAACGGTCAAAAGATATTTTTTTAGTTTCAAATTAGGCTACCAGAGTGGCCTAGCCCGTGACGGCTTGCCCTGCAAGCCCTTCCACGGGAAAGTTGCGGGTGCCCTTTACCAAAAAGGTTTTGGCGTGGGCGCCTTCCACCAATTATCCCCAATCATTTGCATCAGGTTGTCCTTACTCCAGGTGCTGCTAAGTTCGTCGGCACTCCAGCCAGCATTGTAGTTCTGTCACCTGTGTGAGGGGGTGGCTTCTTCTTCGGGAGCCGTTCTTCTTCCTGTGTGAGTTGAACCGTTGATCGAATGGAATGGAATGGATTACAGTTTGACAGAATTGTTGGTGATGTCAACGTCCTTACTGGTGCAGGATCAGCAGCAGCAGCAGCAGCAGCAGCAGCAGCAGCAGAAGAAGAAGAATAGGAGAAATAGGAAAAGGGAGGGAGGGATCTCCAAGGAGGAATAATTTTATCTGTTCATTCCTTGACGAGTTCTCCGTCATCACGAATGGGTATCGTTCATCAGGATCGGGGATTCTGGCAATGGAGTTCAACTCTATTTCTGCTGATTGTACTTGTATTGGGTGCTGTCCAAGCAGGAGCAGGGCAGCTGGGGTGTGCTGTACAGGATGACAATTCCCATGAATCTCGCATGCATGAAGAAGAGCCAGGCACCACAGATGGGAACCAGTCAAGTGGAAAGAGACAAATCTTTCACGAGGAAAAGCCCAAAGAGGAGAAGGTGGATGACACTCGAGTACAGGAAGTTCGTAGGGTCCTTCAGAACAGTCCAAACAATTCGTACACGTCTGACTCAAAAGTGGCCCCAACCCCTCCCAGTCCTCCCAGATCGTCAGAGCCCCCAACCCCTCCCAGTCCTCCCAGATCGTCAGAGCCCCCAACCCCTCCCAGTTCACAGCCCCCTAAACGTCCGGGTCCAGCGCCGAAATCGCAGCCATCACAGTCAGTTCAAAATTTCACTCAACCAGATCAGGGGCCTGCAACTCGCTCCGGCAGTCCCAACGGTCCATCTTTGATATTTGATTCCAGCTGCACTGCGCCAGATCTTGATGCGCCAATCAGTGAGGACTGTACCATACGGGAGGGCAATAAGGTGGTTGATTATCTCAACACGATCCGAGCACAAAACGGTCTCCCTCCCTTCAAGACATCARTTCAGCTCCAGAGCGCTGTACGTCTTCAGCTGCTCACACTTGTTGGATGCGATGTATGCAACCAGGAGGTTGCTCAGTGCATTGGCAATTGCAATTCTTCTCAGCCAGCATGCCGTGGTGAGTGCGAGGCGGAGTATGAGCAGTGCAAGCAGACTGAGTGTTCCCCTCTGTTCTTCCTCGACTGCTGTTCTTGCTCTGCTCCTGCCGAATCGTTTGCCGGCAGGCATTTGCAGGACGACCCCAAAAAATACTGCAGCCGTGTCGACTCCCACCTTTCCTCGAACAACGCCGGTCAGACTGCAAAGGACATCAACAGTAAGAATAAAGCTCCGGCAGATAAGAATTACAACTGTGTAGCATGTGGCACTGCTAAGCAAGAAAAAGTTGGAGGCTATGACTTCGTTACGCTCTGCAAATTTTGCCGAAAGTGTCCCGGTGCAAAACGCCCCACCAAGTCCTAGGTAGTAAGGCTGTTCGCCGCCTGCGCACATCATGGTGTTCACTGCTCACTGTCCAATTGCACTCTAGTCCTCATCATGGTGCTCACTGCTGGCTGTTGAATTGCACTATAGTCCTCTAGTCTAGTTTCTCCAACTTGAAGCGAGTCGCGTATGAGCAAACTTTAAGTAGGAGGAACGATTCAATTTGTGCGGAATCTACCAGTGTCGAAAACAATTTTTTTATTTTTTTTTTGTTTTTTTGAGAAGTTGTCGCTTTATAGTCAAAGAAATAATTGTGGTCGAGGCCGGGGACCTCACAATTCAACCCCGAAGTCGCAAGGGAACCATGCTGGAAACCGGGTCCAGCGTCCCAACCACTCTTCTCTTAAGAGAGGTGAAAAAAGAACTCAAAAAACGATAAAACTTGAAGCTCCTGCAGACATACCCCAGCGCTTAAGGCATCGGGAACTAAGAAAGAACTAAGGAGGAACATCCACTTACTGCCTATAAACTCAAGGATCAGGAACTGGGCAAAAAGAGAAGCTGTAGGATTACCTTCCCATCATCACTGTCCAGTCATTCTGTGAGGAGTCTTTGTTGCCTAGACGGGTCTCCCACCACGCACGGTGACGCACCCAATGGATAGAACTCTAGTTTGCTCTTCACCGGGTCTCTCGTTTCGTCCAACCATTGGTTTTCCCACTGCTCTCTCGTACTAACTACTCTTATAATAACTGCAATCGACTAATGCTCCCACCACTGACGACGACACTCACATTGCCCCCGTAGTGCTGCTGTCGATAGAAGAATAGGCTGTAGGGATACCTTCTCATCATCGCTATCCAAAACACTTGTAAAGAGCCTTTGTTGCCAAGGCGGGTTTCCCACCACGCACCCAATGGATAGAACTTTCCTCTTCACCGGGTCTCTCATTTCGTCCAACCGTTGGTTTTCCCACTGCTCACTCGTACTAACTACTCTTATAATCACTACAATCGACGAACGCTCCCACCACTGACGATGGCACTCACACTGCCCCCGCAGTGCCGCTGTCGATAGAAGAATAGGCTGTAGGAGTACCTTCTTATCATCACTATCCAAAAAACTTGTAAAAAGCCTTTGTTGCCAAGGCGGGTTTCCCACCACGCACCCAATGGATACATCTCTAGTTTGCTCTTCACCGGGTCTCTCTTATCGTCCAACCATTGGTATTCCCACTGCTCCTTCGTACTGACTATTCTCACAAAGAAAATCAACTTATCAAGAGGCAGAAATACCTAAAACTCTGAATTACTACAAAAAACATTCCGACCCTAAATATGTGTTTCTAATTACGAAAGACTAGAGAAAATACATGTGCACTGACAGAACAGATAATACTAGCCTAGGACGCGCCGAGAAAACAAGGCGGTCACTCTTCACGGAACCAACCAGATTCCAAATACAGAGATGAAGAAAGCGCCTAGAATAACACTTTCCAAACCAGTGTGACATCAACTACCTTCAAGTAAGAGGCGTGTGCTAAAACGCACACTATACCGCTTGGATTCAAGGAAAGTGTCGAAATAGAGCAGCCCATGAATCTAATCGACTATGTCTAACAGATGCATAACACAGTGGAATCTATATGACTGTCAAAGAACATGCTCATCTAAGTGAGAAGGTAAGTACTTTTCTACGATTTAACCAACAGATACAACCAGATACCATGCGCAGGAATGCAAACCAGTGTGTCTATACAATCAGCATCGTCCACAGACCCTCAAAATTCAATATATTCCAAAGATCGCCCAATGGGGTTGACACTTCTGTTCAATGGGGTTGACACTTCTGTTCTTGGAAATTATGGCACGCTCCCACTGTTGCTGCAAGCTCTCTCTCACTGCCCGCCGCAACACCGTCCCAATCGTTCTTCCAGAACTTGCGCTTGTGGCTCTTGGTTCGCAGCTCCCATCCGATATCTTGGCCCGAGGCTCGGTTCTGCTTTCACAGAAACGAGTAGTCAACGTGTCTCACACCTACCAATATTAGGGTTGGAGAATGAAATTTCCATTAATTTCGAGGGAGGGAGGGGATCGCCTGTGGCCCCTATACTTGAGTGCAGAGGCACTCCCCCTCCAATCAAGGAGAGGTTAGGATACGAGCACCGAGGACTAGGCTCCGCTATGTTCTCTACCAGTCGAGACACTTGTCTTTCCATAACGCGTGGCCACTGGACTCAACGAGTGTACTTCGCCGCGAAGCACCGGCCGACCGAGGGGTGTTAGGTCTGAGCTACATTCGATTCCCGAATTAGCGCAGACTTAGCGCTGAGTGAGCGCTACCGGGCGTCTACTCCCCCTCAAAAAAAAAAAACAAAAAAAAAAACGCTTAATTTTTGACAACTGTCAGGCTTTTTTTTTTTTTTTTTTGAAGACCATTTCTCGATTTATGCATCTCTCTCTGTATCGTTCCAATTTTAACGGACGTCCCGAACGACTGTCAGGCATTTTTCGACATTGATGGGTTGAAAAAAAAAAAAAAAGTCTTCGGAACACAGCTCGTTTCGACTCCGCGGGTTTTTGAGCCTGTGGAACTGAAGAGCGCGCGCGCGTGTGTGTGTGTGTGTGTGTGTGTGTGTGTGTGTGTGTGTGTGTGTGTGTGTGTGAGAGAGAGAGAGAGAGAGAGAGATTGGTCGCAAGTTCAATTTGTGCTTCGGCAGAGGCTGTTCAAAACGGTGGGCCTGATGCTACCAGCCACATTATGTCTGCTGTTTTTGATTACCTCTGCCTGAGTTGATCTCTTGCTTGGGCCCAATTAGTATTTGTGGAACGGAAGGATACACAATGTTTGTGATATGCAATGTTTGTGATAGGCGATGTTTGTGATTCGCGATGTTTGTGTCCACGGAGAGAGAGAGAGAGAGAGAGAGAGAGAGAGAGAGAGAGAGAGAGAGAGAACGGCTTGTTGTTTGCTGCCGAGTAGTGCATGTGGAATGGAAAGATCTGTGAGAAAGAGAATCCACACTTTTATGACAAGAGATTGATCATAATCCTTTAGGGCTATTGTGTTAGTATCTCGTTCAATGGTTTTAATGCTTCTGGAATTAACAGCTTGCTTAGTGCCAAGTTTGCATTAGACTAGGGTTAGGGCTTATTTTCATGTGATATGATGGCTATTGTGAAATGTGCAGTCTTATGGTGTTTTCACAAATTCTGATTTCTTATCACATTAGGGTTAATGTGCTGGCATCTCGTAGATTGTTTTGTTGCTTTCCGGATTAACGGGTTGATTAGTGTCGAGCTTACTTTAGACTTGGGTTACTGCTTATTTCCACGTGATATTAGAACTATTGTGTGATAGGTGGTTTTATGGCATTTTCAGATTTTAGTCTGTTTAAGAAATGGGT
Source organism: Chara braunii (assembly GCA_003427395.1). Classification (NCBI taxonomy): domain Eukaryota; kingdom Viridiplantae; phylum Streptophyta; class Charophyceae; order Charales; family Characeae; genus Chara; species Chara braunii. The sequence continues at coordinate 1,373,869 of BFEA01000303.1, read as the reverse complement.
TGAAGTAGCAGAAGAGAAGACAAGAGGAAGGGGTTGCTCTTTTCGCCACAGTCGTGGCCCTGGCCTTGCGTGGCCGGAGAGCCTTGCTCAGCTTGCATGCTGCGGCGAACTTTGCGAGGGACGCCGGGCCTGTTTCCCGGCACAACAATAATCGTTACTTCTTTTTCAAAAAAAAAAAAGGTACCGGCCCCCAAAAAAAGATCATTTGCAAAATACCCCCAGAAGTTGAGATATACGCCAGAATGCCCCTGAAACATGTGGGTTGAGCAGAATGCCCTTAAATGGGCCGAAATCTTTGTGTGGTGCCCCTGTCAGTGGGGTGTGGAACTTCACAATCTGGACCTCGCCGTTTGGGCCTTGGCCTTTTGGAATAGCACCTAGGAGAAGTGGGCAAGTACTGGGGCATTTAACAAAATTGAACAATACCCGGTAGGGGTATATTGCAAAGATGGGGTTCCAACAGATGCCAGGGGTATTTCACAAAAAAAAATAATTGTCAGAGGGGCATTCCGCCCTTCCCACATCTTGTAGGGGCATTTTGGCATATATCTCAACTTCTGTGGGTATTTTGCAAATTATCGCAAAAAAAACAGCTCTCAATTAAAATAAAAAAAAAAACGTATCTCCTCGCTAAAATTCCAACCTCTTCGCTCAAAATGGCTTCTCTTCTTCATTAATATCATTCTATCTGCCATGGAGACCAAAATAGGAGGCCTGCAATGGCTGGTTGCACCTCCAGTCCTGTGTCCCCACGGGAATGTGGTGCTCAGAGAAAGGAATGGAAATTTCTGTTTTTTGTGATGCATGTCCCGTCCCTTGCTTTGAAGATTGGTTACATATGAGGTGGGAATGCGTCATCGCCAGAGGTTTCTGGAAGGAACTGAACTGAACCAGCGGTGGCTCAAAGCCTACTCCGTACCTGACTTCTGGTCCCACCGTACCCGACTTCTGGTCCCACCGTACCTGAACCTGACTTCTGGTCCCAAGACTTCATCATCACGGGCCAGTTTGTCCCCCTATATCAGAAGCAACAACCCAGTGTGGTAGCCCAATGCTTCAGGAGTATTTTGGCTTCTGTGGCTGACCAGGAGGGACAGAAGATTCCTCAACTCGAAATCGCCCCTTCCTCCTTTACTCCCCCAATTCAAACAGGCAATCCGGTTTGACATCATGGCAGACTGGATCAAGATCAAGAGAACAAGACTGTGTTTCAGAATAAGTGGTCATGGCAGACTGGATCAAGATCAAAAGAAGCTCRGCATCACCAGACATAGCCAAAATTTCTCACTTAACAATAGTCTCTTCTAGACTTCTACTCTGATCTTCTTTGGGATCGCGTTCCCCAGTTGGTACCTGAGCCTCTACTCTCTATTTTTTTTCAAATCGGTTCCTGTACTATATATTACTCCCCCGCCTTGGCGTGGCATCTAGGAGGCCCTTGTTGGGTATTGGTTGTGCTGGAACTTCATTTGAGAGTATGGCTATGCAGTTAGAGAAGGGAGACGTGTGATGGAGTTTGTGTTGTCCTTCGAATATCTGTGCTGGACCCTCTCCCTTTTCGGCACAGATAGGGGAGAGGGCCCAACATTTCACAGATGCCAGACCCCCGCTCAACTTCGTGCCCCCATGGGGTCCGGCGTTTGGGAAATGCTCCGCCTGGACCCTCTCCCCGTTCGGCACAGATAGGGAGCTTTTCACAAACGTCGGAGCCCTGATCAACTTTGTGGCCCCATGGGGTCGGCGCTTGTGAAACGTTGGACCCTCTCCTCGTTTGGCACAGATAGGGAAGACGGTCCAGCGTTTCACAAATGCCAGACCCCCGGTCAACTTCGTGTCCCCAATGGGTCTGGCGTTTGTGAAACGTTGGACCCTCTCCCCTATCTGTGCCGAAGGGGAAGAGGGTCAAGTGCTTCAAAAATGCCGGACCCCACAGGGCCACGAAGTTGAGCGGGGGTCCAGCGTTTGTGAAACACTGGACCGTCTCCCCTATCTGTGCCAAAGTGGGGGAGGGTCCAGCGTTTCACAAACACCGGACCCCCRTTCAACTTCGTGCCCCGATGGGGTYTGGCGTTCGTGAAACGCTGGACCCTCTCCCCCTTCGGCAAAGCTGGGGAGAGKGTCCAGTGTTTCACAAACGTCGGACCCCCGTTCAACTTCGTGGCCCCATGGGGTCCGKCGTTTGTGAGATGCTGGACCCTATCCCCTATCTCCTGCGAAAGGGGATAGGGCCCAGCGTTTCACAAACGCCGGAGCCCATGGGGGCACGAAGTTCAGCGGGGGTCTGGCATTCGTGAAACGCTGGACCCTCTCCCCC
>BFEA01000303.1:1338083-1353457 GCA_003427395.1 Chara braunii | reverse complement strand
AGAGAGAGAGAGAGAGAGAGAGAGAGAGAGAGAGAGAGAGAGAGAGGAGAGCAACAATAGAGCAAAGAATAAAGGAAGACGAACACGAGTATACAAAGAAAAAAAGTTTCATATGAAGATTTTCCGTTCCGTTACAGTAAGCAAGTGGCCGCAGTATGATCAAGGCACAATTATCGCGTAGTCACCGTAGTTAAATCAACGTAAACTTAAAAAAACACAGTAATATTACGTCATTTGTTTGTCTCTCTCCTCCCATATCTCTTGTAGGGGCAATCACATAACCTAAACCGAAGATGACTACCTAAAAATTTGTCATTAAGGCAAGGGTTGGACAATTGCCCAATGAATATCTCTCTCTTCCCATATCTCTCATGAGACCTCCAAGTGTTCATGCTCGTATTCAATTCCTTTGTTGCTTCCACAATATCTGGAATCTTGTGAGAACTGTCAAGATGAGACAGGTGTGCAAGTGTCTTTTTGGGACCAAAGAGTGTCATATATGACAATGTTAAAATTACAAGAACTCGGTTTTCCCAAGGGTCCTGCATGGACAAGCATATGCTCTGTTGATGGTGTAACAACAGGCAGAACACAACTGATAGGAGACGGAGTAGTCGTAGCGGGCAGCAAAGCAGAAACAATAACAGAGGTAGTGACAATTGACGTCGACATATTGGACGGTGGAACAAAATCCACAAGACGTTGAAAATTTGGAGGAGATGCTGCTTGAAGAGGGAGTCTACGAGCCAAAGCGGAATGAGGAGCGGATGAAGTAACCACGGGAGGAATCCTTTTGAAAAGGTTTTGTATCCGTGCATATCTGTGAAAGGGCTGAGGAATTGTCCCTTCGGTCGGATAATGTGACAAATGAATTGTGATCTTTGTAATCTCCTCATTAGAGAGAGCAATGAACTCATCGTTTAAAAGCGATCTGAAACATTCAACGGGTCTGAAAGAAGAGGGGATTGTCGTTCCAACTGCATATAAGTGAGTTTGTTTTTTTTTCAGTCGAGGAGGTTTTATCATATTCACCAATCTTTTACGATTGTGACACTCTTTACAAACATTTCAAAAATCAGTCAAGACATTTTGCATGTCAACCTTCTTCACATCGCCAAACCATCTAGCAAGGTAAGCACGCGGATTCGGAGTGCGGACTCTGGGTGCATCGTTATCATCGGACACCACAATAACCCCCACAGGATTTTGTGGTTGCGATGTGGCGCAAACATCTCTTTCGCGTCCACTGCGTTGAGATTGCGAACACGAATCAAGAACACGTGCACGTCCAACGACCCATGCACAAAACGGAAGAGATGCAAGTGCATCGTCGGGAAGCACATTCAGCGCTCTTATAATCCGAGTTCTCGTTTCAACAACAACAGGTTGTCCCCGATTATCAGCCAACTTGAAGGTAGGCTCCAACACTTCGGGGGAACCCAAAAGATTATTTTTCGCACCACGTCTCTTTTTTCTCTTCAATGTAGTTTCAACACAGTCTTTTTGTGAATCACCCATAACGTTATCATCCTCGTCATCGGAAATGTAAGGATATTAGGTCTACCCCGACAGACCTCTACGCGAATCATCCCCATTAGCACGACAATAGTCATCACCCCCCTCCACAACCATGTTTTTAGCATCATCAAGGGTATTCCCTTGCGAACATGCATATTCAACTTCGCCAAAAACAACATGATCGTCCTGATCATGTTAACTTCCAAGATTGACCGATCGCTCATCATTTCCGCTTTTCTTTTATCTCTCTGTATGTTCGGTTCCAACTTTTAACGTAAGATTCGGATCATCTCGAGTGGTATTGTTGGTTCTCATTGCACGAGTGTCATATTAATGGCACATTCAGAAATCGCTGCGAAAAAAAAAAAATGACAAAATTAATCGGAACTTCAAGACTCAAAAAAAAAAAATTGAACAACCCATCTTAAAAATTCATGATATACAATACTATTTGTCAAAAAATTATTATCACGCAACACAACACGGATGTTGTTGGGATGGCCAACACACGACAAAGCAGCATACAGAAAGCCTTGCACAAAAAACGGTTTGCGCAGCCAAACCCTTGCATGTAATACGATTTGTCTTTGTGACTTCTTAATCGTTACAGCAAAAGTAAGACAACCAGAAAATTGCATCCCACACCATTTGAACCCGGTGGTCTCACCATTACTTGTCAAATCAATCTTGGGGATCAATGTTGTCTTAACCGTGCGCATTATTGTCACTTCCAACAAATCATCATTAACAATCTTTTCTAGAATCTACCTCGTACCGTTGCAAAGTCTTTGCTTCGGCGACAAATTTTTTGTAAAAGCATCACGGGCGCACCAATTTTCAAGTGCAGCTTGTGAGGTGGAAGGTCGGATTCGTCAAGAGAGTTTGCGAAATTTATCGCCGAACAAGTTCGGTATCATCCCACGAGAATGTTCACGCAGATGTAATTGTTCGCCTTCCATGATCCTCATGTGAAGTAACCAACACACGCAGATATAATTGTTCGCCTTCCGTGATCCTCACGTGATGTAACCGAGAGATCTTTCTGAAGGGACCACCGTGAAAATCACCCTTTTTTCGGCTTAAATTCTTATGTTTATTGTCTCACATATGAGCATTAACGATCTGTGCATACAAAGGAAGCTCCTCTTTAAGAACATGTTCATTATAAAAGTTATGTTTCATCCACGCCGTCAAGTTCGTTCTTGGGGGCCCATGAGAAACAATATCATGCTCTGTGTGAGGTTCAAATTGCACTTTTTTTATATTCTCGATATGCACGGACAATCTTTCAACCGCGGGCCATTGTTTCGCTAGGTCGAACTCAAATGAACGCCAACATGCCTCAGACGCACCTACAACACGCATATCTTGATATGATTTGACTTCATCGATGTGCGCATTATTACTATCTTGCTCGCAAACCATAGCACGATCACAGTCTTTGTATACATACTTTTACACACACTTGCACGCCTTGATTTTAGCACAATAATCAACATTCAAGTATCAATTAAACCTCATTAGCAAGTACGGGTTATACGGGACCACACAACAATTATCGTAAATGAGCCCATTTTAAACGATCATAAAGTCACCGTCACTTGGTTTCCTTCTCCTATACGAAGGGTATGTTTGTTCATCTTTGAAGGTTGTTGTCAAATGAATTATTTCGGAAATCCTTTTGTGCACTTTCTATCCTCCATACGTGAAGCATCACATTTCTCCTCACCGCAAACGCTATGCAGTATGAACTTGATAACCCTTTCTCCTGTGAAACCGTATGAGCGCGCTTAAGCGCGCGCTTAAAGATCCTTGCACCTCGCTCAAAAGCACTCAAAGCGTTTTAAGGCACGTGCGCGCGTCAAAACATCAGCGCATGTGCGTCATGGGGTTGCACATAGGCAGGGGATGTCGTGGGGGGTGTTGCACATAAAAAAAAGTTGGGTGGTTGGGGGTGATTTTAGGGGGGGTGGGGGGTGGGTGGTGGTAGGGGAAGTGGTGACTCTCTCTCTCTATCTATCTATCTATCTATCCATCTCTCTCTCTCTCTATCTATCTATCTATCTGTGTGTGTGTGTGTGTGTGTGTGTGTGTGTGTGTGTGTGTGTGTGTGTGNTCTCTCTATCTATCTATCTATCTCTGTGTGTGTGTGTGTGTGTGTGTGTGTGTGTGTGTGTGTGTGTGTGTGTGTGTGTGTGTGCGTGTGTGTTCATGTGTGTGTTTGTGGGCAGGCCCGGGCTGGGCGGGGTCTTTGAGTGTCTTTTTTTCTCGTTTTTATGTTTTTCATTTTTTTAACATATTCAAACTTTGAAAAAATACAAACAAAAATATGGGGTCGTAGATCTCTAAAATATCTATAAGACTGTATTTTTTATTTTTATTTTTGTTAAATTTTTGCCTGCAAAAAAATCTTTGTGAAAAAAAAGAAAAACCCACCCATTTCATGTTTTTTTTTTTTTTTTCCAGTTATGTTTTTGATTTTCTTAAAATACAGAAAAACTTGAAAAAATCAAAAAAAAAAAACGAAGTTGTAGATCTCAAAAAGATCTACAACCCTGTATTTTTTAATTTTTTTTTTGCTCATTTTAAAAGGGCCTTTACCCGATGCAGGCCTCAGGCCTTGTAAAAGTAAGCCAGCATGAAAGGGTATCTCGCCAGGGCTCAGAAACGTGAAAGCACGTCAAAGGTCAAGTTTTCTGTCAACGGGCACATCCAAATCTAAAGCAAAGGGCATTGTCAAAAGACGTACCTGTTCACCAGGAAATGTGCATGTCATGTTTGTTCGGAATAGGGTGTGTCTGTGCGTGCAGTTAGTGCACCTGTTCGTGCAAAGAAGAGTGTCTATTCACACCTTGGGAGTGTCTGTGTCTGTTCGTCTAAAGGTGTGCCTGTCCGAAAGTAAGTCAATAGGTAAAGTCCCAGTTCTGGTCTAAGTCAAGGGGACATTCCAGATCCAGACTTTCAAGTCCAAATCTAGGCCGAGAGGCCTTAGCAGCAGTTGAACTTCATTGGGACTGTACTGGGACATATGCAATGCAGGGTCTGGGACGAAGGAAAGGCTGAACTGAGCCAATGCAGACCCAGCAGGGAGAGGCCAGCACTATAAAGGCAGCAGCCAGCCTCATTCCTCGCAAGATCTCCACTGACTTCAATGCGTGGAAGTGTTGTTGTACTTGTGCGCTAGTCAGTAGGAGCAGCGCTGAAGAAGAAGATGTGCTGGACACTGATTGTGCGCTGGAAGGGATGCAGCCATAGCTGCCCAGCGAATTAGCAGTAGAGTAGAGGGTTAGTATTTAGGTATGAGTGACATTCAAAGTAGATCCTAGTGAGTGAAAAGTGTGTATGCATCGTAGGAAGAAAGAGCCGAGACAGAGAGAGTGTTTAGTCAAGGTTGGCTATGAAGGATACTTACCTGAGTGGGATTTGGACTGCAGAGGTGGCGCTGATGAGTGGTGACCACATTGATGACCAGGATACAATCTGCAGAAGTAGTGCTGATGTATTAAGGCAGCATTGATGAGTTGATGCAGGATCTGCACTGTGCTGATGAGCGCTGGACTCGAGGAACTATGAATCTCTTTGTAATCATATTTTTGATAATATAAGCAGTGCAAACTCGGTTCTCTTCTCATCTACCCTTGTCTAATGTGTGAGACTCTTGATTGTGGTGTGCGAGGAAGATGCATGACATATACACGTTTGCATGAGTTGGTCTCCAGGACCCATGCAAATTTTGGTATCGGAGCAGATGCTCGCTGTACTCATAGCGCTGACATGATCAAGGCCGGCGAGAAGTGGTGATGGAGAATAAGTGAAGGAGGGAGGAAGAGAAGAGGTGTTGGATGGTGGGGGAAGCAGGCCGAAGAAGAAAAAGTGAGAGTTACTTACCTGGAGCGTGCGGAGCATTGTGGAGCATCACCGGCGGTATCTTCAAGAAGAGAGAAGCACCTCCTTTCCCTGAACCTGCATGTATGTGTGTGTCCCGTACCTTCTCTTTCTCTGAGCCTCTGAAGGTGACTGCTGCTGGTCTGGAGTCGAAGTCTGAATCTAGATCGTCATAGAGTCTGGATGGTCCAAGTGCGAGGTATCAGGGCCTGGTCACACTAGATTAGGTGGCCCAGTGTTCTGCGAGTAGGAGTAGACTTCTCTCCTACCCCTCTCGATAGGCAGGCTGGGTATCGTCATCCGGGACTAAGAATCGATGTGGGAAGTGGCTATCTACCACGTCAGATTGCAAGTACCAAGCAGTCGAAACACGATGATGAGTATCTACAGGGTCATTTAAGCCCGAAAGAAAGAAAAACGGAACGAAGTATTTGTGCCTGGTTGGATAAGCGAACCATCTGCATCTGACCTTCTGCGCTGTACTCCATACCTGCATCAGACAACCAACCTGTTAGTATTAAAAAAATAATATATCAAGGGAGACAAGACATCAGAAATACATTGCCAAAGGTTTGATCCCGGGAGACCGACAGCATATCCACGAATAGGGGGAAAAAAAAAAAGGGGATTACATATCCAAACAGTAAGCTTGTTTTCGTTTGATCTGTTGTTTATTCTACGCAGCACCTTCTACAATCAAAAAAAGAAAAAAGTACAGTACTCCATTCACCACTTATCAAGAACAAAGTCCGTAAGTGGGATAGTACTGTGGTGACCCGGCGGAGGGTCCCCTGTGCTGGTCGTCATCATGGATGACTATCCCATCCAGGGCTTGTTGGCCCTTTCTGTCCTATTGGGCCCAATGTTCCGGTTAATGTTCCCGTTGGGTTTCAGACGCATCTGTGCGTCCCGCATGTTACTGAAATCCGGAACTGTAAAGCCTGGGCCCACACTTGGGAGCAAGCAGAGATTGACCGCAGGCTGGCAGAGAAGAAGAAGGACAAGGAAGCCAAAAATAAACAAAAAGAAGAGGAAGCAAAGAGAAAAATGAAAGAGAAGATGGATAAGGAATTGGAGGAAGAGTTGAAGAGTATACGAGAAGAAGAAGAAGAAGAAGAAGAAGAAGAAGAAGAAAAAGAAGAACAAGAAGAAGGAGAAGTCTTGCAAAAACGTCGTCATCTTGATATACCGGAGAGTAGTACAGCCACCCGACTTCCTGTTGAACCATTAGATTGGGCTGGACAGTACTACTACTCCAGCGAACCCTTAAAGGAATCTAACAAAGAACGGGATAGGTTCATCGCAAAGTTGGCAAGTGTAACAGACACCGTCGAACGTAATCTGATGATGGAAGAAAAGAGGGCCGAATTGAATAGCAGGTTGCTAGCAGCTAGACGCCAAGAGGTGGAAGAAAAGAAGAAACTGCAGGCGGAGGGGGAAAAATTGCAAAAGGCTTTAGAAGCGCAAAGAGATAAACCCTCTGCAATAGAAGAACAACTTGTTATCCTCAGTGAGGCCGTCCTCGACACAAGGCATAACATGGCCTTGATGCGTCAGACCCTACAAACAGTAGAAACGCATCGGGTTGAGTTCGAAAATGTTTGGAACAACTTCTTGGAAAAGTCAGCGAAGGATGTTGACCATCATGTACAAACATACATCCGGGCGTTTGACGAACATGTTACTAAGACATTCACCCCGGAGGTCATAGAGAAGATTATAAAGGGAGCTGGAGGCGGAGGAGGAGATGGTGATGACGATGACGATGATGAGAAGAAGGGGAAAAGAAGGGGGGATCCAAAAGAAAAACTTCCTCAGGAAACTGGGCAGGTTAGCAAAATGAAACTTAAACTGTCGTGCACCTATAATGGAAAGAAGGAGGAAAGTGTTCTGCATTGGGCAGCAGCAATTGAAACATATGTGTACGGACAGCATATTCCATACTGGGACAGGGTATTAATGGCAACTTCATGCATGGGAAACGATGCCATGAGCTTCGCCATCTCGCTGCAAAAAGAGGCAGGATGCAGCTCCATGGTAGAGTATTCGCTACAAACGCGAATCGAAGATTTCCTCAAAGCCATAAGGGAAAGAATCGAGGATAAGAATTTAGCAAGACGCACTGAGATGTTAATCCTCAGCCTTCCCGATAGGAAATGGAAAAGTACCTCTGCCTTAAAGGCAACTATGGACGAACTGTTACAATGTCCTAATCATGGGTTGACGCCGGCCCAAATCTTAAACAGTTTAGCATGAGTACTCCCAGATCCCCTGAGAACACAACTCTATCCCCGCACCAAAGAAGAGGGGATGGCATATGAGAAGTTCGGCAATATCGCAATAGATCACGCCGGCTTTCTCGCCGAAGCGAACTATTGCCATTACTGGAAGGATCTGCAAGCGGGTAAAAGATGGCAAAATCGCACTATCTCAGGGTCTATACCTAGGAAGGACAGTCTTCTTCTAACTTTTGAGAAAGGAGGCGCCGAGACCATCTCCTGGGATCAGGTAGACTATGGTCTCGATGAACCCAACAGACTGGTAGCTTAGGAGGGGAGTTATGCGGCTGTTGCAGCCCGCGGGGGAGGGCGTCAAGGAAGAGGACGTGGCCGAAGAAGAGGTCGCGGCCGTTGTGGACGAGGATTCGGAACCCAGAGGGGTGGTGGTGAAGAAAGCCACTACGTGGGAGGAAGGGGAAATGGTCCCTCACAAGGTGGTCGTGGTTCTTACTCCACCTGGGGTAGAGGAAGGGGCACATAGTATAACAAGTGGGACAAACCGTACCCACCGCATCCAGGCCTACCCGAAGGAGAGCCTTGAAAAGAATTGGGAATAACTGAAAAAGTATGGGCCGAAAGAAAGAAGGAAGACCAATGTCTCAAGTGTGGGGACCCCGACCAAATTGTCCCCTATTGCCCTGACTATAAGGGGGCAAAAGGGAACAACCAGTAGAGGTGTCAGTTGCCTCTACCGGAGCTTCGAATGTTGAAAAACCAGAATCCTCCCATTCGAAGGCTCCAATAGCAGAAATTGAAGAGGAAGAAAGTCCCCATCTAGTGCACTGTCCAGAGGTGGCAAACGTATGCATCTCTCTAGATGGATCCCTCGTTGGCGTGGGTGATGAGTTGGCCGCTCGTCGCCAAGCCTGGACTGAAATGAGGAAAAAGAAAGGACAACTAATAATTGCAGATCTTGAAATAAATCAAGTAAGAGTAGGAGGTATGATAGACAGCGGGTTTACACGCAGTTATATTAGTAAAAGAGGATTGCAAAAACTGCGTCTTGGGCTTAAAGTTAAGAAGTTAAATGAGCCCATTGTAAGTAAATTAACTAATAGCAGTGAAACCGTCATGGATCGATACGTTGAGGGGGTACAAGTATACTTCCGGCTAGAGGCAGAGGGGAAGGTGGAATGTGTGCTCCACTCTCTGACCTTCTTGGTGGAGGATAACTTGCCCTTTGATGTGTTGCTAGAAATGGATTGGGGTGAGGCTGCAAATGCGGATCTGAAGTTGAGAGAACATGAATGTTGGATCCCAAGTCCGCAAGGAGGTAAGAAGAAAATTCGCCTCTATCATGAGTCTGGGAAAGAAAGCAGCCTAGTTCACTGTTGCATGAGTGCCCCAGCGTTCGCTCGCCATGTAAAGAAATACAACTTGTATGACAAAGTTTTTGTTGCATATGTGCGCTCAGTAAAGGAAGGAGAAACTAAGGAAGAAGTCAGGTCTCAACAGATTAAGAGGATCCTGAAAGAGTTCGCCGATGTGGCTGAAGCCCCAAGTGGTGTGGTAGAAAGACCAATCCGACACCACTTTGATATCATTCCAGGGAGTGCGCCCCCGAAGGGGCCTATCTATCGTATGTCGCCCCAGGAATTGGATGAATTGCGAACCCAACTCGATGAGTTGTTGAAAAATGGATGGATAAGACCTAGTTCCTCGCCCTATGGTACGTCTGTGCTCTTTGTGCCTAAGAAGGATAGCGGTGTTCGCATGTGTATAGACTATAGAAGATTAAATGATATAACCATAAAGAATGTTGAACCATTACCGCGAATAGATGATTTGTTGGATCGCGTGCAGGGTAGCAAAATATTTTCGAAGATTTATCTAAAATCTGGCTACCATCAAATTGAGATTGAGCCGGAAGACCAACATAAGACTGCCTTCAGGACAAGGTATGGACATTATGACTTCGTAGTTTTGCCCTTTGGTCTAACGAATGCCCCTGCCACTTTCCAAAGAACGATGAATGAATTATTTCGTGAGTGGCTTGACAAGTTTGTTGTTATTTACCTCGATGATATTCTGATTTTCAGCAAAGATGAAAAAGAGCATGCTGAGCACCTTCGACTTGTGCTAAATAAACTGAGAGAAGCAAAACTCAACTTAAACCCAAAGAAGTGTGAATGAGCTAAGCGTCAAGTTCTATACTTAGGTCATGTGATTGATGGAGATGGGGTCAAACCGCAAGATGCCAAAATAGCAACAATCAGAGATTGGCCGAACCCTCGCACCTTGACTGAGTTGCGGTCGTTCGTTGGGTTAGCCAACTATTATCACAAGTTTGTAAGACACTTTACGATAATAGCTTCTCCCCTTCGCAGGTTGCTTAAGAAAGAGGTAATTTGGAAGTGGGATTCAGACTGCACGATGTATTTCAAGCGACTGAAGAAGTGTTTGATCAATTACCCGGTTTTGAAAGTAGCAGACCCTTCATTACCTTTCATAGTCACGACCGACGCTAGTCAATATGGTATAGGTGTTGTACTCCAACAAAACGATGGGCATGGATACAGGCCTGTGGAGTTTATGTCTTGCAGGTTACCTAATGAGAAAGTGGTCGCATCGACGTATGAAAGAGAGTTATATGCTCTTCATGAGGCTCTCAATCATTGGCGACACTATCTTCTGGGAAGACATTTTAAAGTATACTCCGACCATGAAACGCTTCGCTGGCTCAAAACGCAAGCTCGAATGACACCTAAGTTGACAAGGTGGGCTGCGAAAATTGATATGTTTGATTTTGAGCTAAAGCCATTAAAGGGTAAGTATAACGTTGTTGCTGATGCACTAAGTCGTAGATCAGACTTTTTCGGTGCTAGTGTGATTTATTTTTTTAGATGTGGGTGTTGACCTACAAGAGAAGATTAGGAAGGCATATTCCTCTGATTCTATCTATGAGACCATGATTAAGCAAGTACAAGAAAAACCAGCGGAGTTTCCTGATCATAAAGTTACTCAGGGTCTATTATTCGAACGAACTGATGTGAATGATAGGCTGTGTATACCAAATAATGAAGAGATCAAGAGTATGATCTTGGGGAATGCCATGATACAGAAGGCCATTTTGGGTGGAAAAAGACCTATGGAACTTTGTTGCGTTCCTACACCTGGCCTCGAATGAAGGCAGACTGTATCGCGTATGTGCAAGGTTGTCAAGTATGCCAACGAAACAAAAACACCACACAATCGCCCTTTGGGCTACTTAAGCCATTGCCTATCCCTACAGGCCCTGGAGACTCTGTCTCTATAGATTTCATGGATACTAAGGTGAAAAGCGGAAATGGGAAAACGCAAGTAATGGTCATAGTAGATAGATTCACTAAGTATGTTGTTTTTGTAGCTTTGTCTTCGGAAGCAAAGACTGAGTTGGTAATTCGAGAGTTCTTTAACCATTGGGTAAAAGACTTTGGACATCCCTTGACTATTGTAAGTGACAGAGATACCAGGTTCACAAGTGAACAATGGCATCAACTGATGAATGTATATGGCTCTAAGTTGACTATGTCATCAGGTAGACATCCTGAGACTAATGGCCAGACTGAACAGATGAACAAGATACTGCAAAAAACTTTGCGCATGTACATCCGTCCCGATCAAATTGACTGGGATGAACATCTGCCTAAAGTTGCTAGTGCCTATAACAACTCTGTACACCTATCTACGTGTAAGACTCCTATGGAGTTACATCTGGGATGACGTCCACGCAGACCCATTGATCGATTGAACCCAGATCAAGTACATAAGCTTCCTATATGAACTAGTAAATTTGCAGTCCAGTATAAAAAAGACATTAAGAAGGTGAAGGAAAACATACTTAAAAAACAGCATCAGATGATTGAACAGGCAAATAAACACATACGACCGTCTCAATTTGCTGTAGGAGATTTGGTTTGGGTGAAATCTAAAGAGTTTGCTCCTGAAGAAAACATCTCTCAGAAGCTTTTACCCGCCTACAGAGGACCTTGGCAAGTTTTAGATGTAATCGGAGATGTGGATGGTCCTTCATATGTCATTGAGATTCCTCTACATCTACGTACATATCCAGTATTCCATGCGTCCAAGCTCTTACCTTGTGTAACAAATGAGCTCTTTCCGAATTGCCGATCAGCGATACCTCCAAGGATGGATGGGAAGTATGACGTGGATAAAATTGTTGCAGAAAGTACTTACCACACTAGACGTAGAGGCAGACCACAACGACAATATAAGGTGAGGTTTGCATACTAGGATCCTAATGAAGATCGCTGGTTCACACGAGAAGAGTTATTAGACTATGTACCTCATATTGTGTCTGCATATGAAAGCGCAAAAAGAGGGATTCATATCCTTTATAGGTAAATGATTCTCAGAGGACTTCGAAACTAGGCCGGCGAGAGTAAAAGGGCCTTTACCCGATGCAGACCTCAGGCCTTGTAAAAGTAAAGCAGCATGAAAGGGTATCTCGCCAGGGCTCAGAAACGTGAAAGCAGGTAAAAGGTCAAGTTCGCTATCAACGGGCACATCCAAATCTAAAGCAAAGGGCATTGTCAAAAAACTTACCTATTCACCAGAAGATGTGCATGTCATGTCTGTTCGGAATAGGGTGTGTCTGTGCGTGCAGTCAGTGCACCTGTTCGTGCCAAGAAGAGTGTCTATTCACACCTTGGGAGTGCCTGTTTAGGCAGTGAGTGTGTCTGTCCGTCTAAAGGTGTGCTTGTCCGAAAGTAAGTCAATAGGTAAAGTCCCAGTTCTGGTCTAAGTCAAGAGGACATTCCAGATCCAGACTTTCAAGTCCAAATCTAGGCCGAGAGGCCTTAGCAGCAGTTGAATTTCATTGGGATTATAGTGGGACATATGCAATGCAGGGTCAGGGACAAAAGAAAGGCTGAACTGAGCCAATGCAGACCCACGGGGGAGAGGCCAGCACTATAAAGGCAGCAACTAGCCTCATTCCTCGCCAGATCTCCACAGGCTTCAATGCGTGGAAGTGTTGTTGCACTTGTGCGCTAGTCAGTAGGAGCAGCGCTGAAGAAGAAGATGCGCTGGACACTGATTGTGCGCTGGAAGGGATGCAGCCACAGCTGCCCAGCGAATTAGCAGTAGAGTAGAGGGTTAGTATTTAGCTATGAGTGACATTCAGAGTAGATCCTTGTGAGTGAAGAGTGTGTATGCATCGTGGGAAGAAGGAGCCGAGATAGAGAGAGTGTTTAGTCAAGGTTGGCTATGAAGGATACTTACCAGAGTGAGATTTGGACTACAAAGGTGGCGCTGATGAGTGGTGACCACGTTGATGACCAGGATACAATCTGCAGAAGTAGTGTTGATGTATTAAGGCAGCAATGATGAGTTGATGCAGGATCTGTACTGCGCTGATGAGCGCTGGACTCGAGGAACTATGAATCTCTTTGTAATTATATTTTTGATAATATAAGCAGTGCAAACTCGGTTCTTTTCTCATCTACCCTTGTCTAATGTGTGAGACTCTTGATTGTGGTGTGCAAGGAAGATGCATGACATGTACACATTTACGTGAGTTGGTCTCCAGGACCCATGCAATTTGTTTCCAGGGGCAAAAATATTCCCGCGCCCGCTCAAACCCCGCTCAAGCGCTTTTGAGCGCGGGATTAAGTGGCGACACCTCGCTCAATCAGCGCGCGGTTTCACAGCCTTTCTCCCAATTCCTTTTCGGGAGGGATTTCCGCACACACCACATTGTCAAGAACATCTGCATCCCGGATTTTATCATCCGGATGCGAAATAACCAAGATGTGTATATGCGGCAGACCTTTTTTTTGGAACTTCACCACATACATTATTCCATTTACACTCCCAAAGATTTGTTTCTACTTTATCTCGTCAATGAGTTGGGCAAAATAACCTTTGAACACTCACGCAAGAAGATCCGGCCTGTCGTTAGGACATTGACTCGGCAACAGGGCTTGTTGGATCTCTGAACAGCTGGTGTTACATGTCATAGTGATGAAAAGATCCGGTCTTTTAAACCCCCTCACAATTGTAATGCTGTCATGATATCTTTTATTCATATATCGGGGCCCCCCAGTGAAGGTTCATGGCAAAAATACTTTTGCCGCAACACCATCACCGTGTTGATTTTCTTGCACATCGTCTCGCAAATCCTAATAATATTCCGACCGCAAATTTTTCTTATAAAATCTCACTCATTTTAAGCGAAGGGATTCAACCTGAGCATACGTCATGCAATAAAATTTGTGGAAAAGATATGCTGCATAAAGGAAGCAAGGTCTTTCACCATTGTGTTCGGGAAGGTGAAATGCATAGTACTCCTTGACACTAAGTCCTGACGGTCATCCAGCTTCCGAGGCACACCGGACAGACCAGCTATCAATTCCCTCAAGGAAAAGCAAAACAAACCTCAAATAGTCATGCGCTCGGGAACATTCCGGAACCACAACCGTTTGTCGCTCATCCGGAAGAGGAGCACGCAAACGAATCTCGAGCTCACGAGGAAGAAGTTCATCGGTCATGAGAACGCATACCTCCTGCAGACCCGTGAGACGGTTATAACGCCTTGCATGTTCCTCCGCGGGCATGGCATCTGGATTTATGACCAACTTCCTCCCGTTTAACGCTTCCAGTAAAAGATCAACAATCGTCATAAAGTTCATCACGTAATTGTTAGAACGTTGTAGCAATTTGTGGAACCGTCTAAATATCCGTTTCATTCGCTCCAATTCGGCATTAGACATATGTGCAAGTAAACTAAGAAAATGTGCTCTTCAATCAATCGCATCATCCAAATGTTGAGGATCGTGCAAGTACAGTTGCGCAAACTGAGGACATTCCCCTTCCCCCACAACCAATGCACCAACATGATGATAGATCGGACCTTGAGCCCAAAGTTGGCCCTGCAATCCTTGAACACAATCGATCAGTTGCTTTAACCACGAGGATGCGAGGGATACACTATTATTGATTATCCTCGCATTTTTTCGAACGAATCGGCCGTCGGGAGCTTGAGACGTTCAAATGGAAAAAAACTCATGCTCCGGAGACCATTCGCGAGGCCATTCCGACAGAGGACAACGTCTTGCACCTTTTCTGCAGCTGCGTTGCCACTTGTATGGGCCCCCGTACGCGTATAAGAGTACGGATCCGTACTCGTATGCAAGGGGCCCCGTACGACTTTTTTTTTTTTTTTTTTTACCTGGCCTTTTCGGTTAAGTTCGGTCTACTCCATGGAGTCTGAAAACCTGAAAACCTATGAATCCCCCGCGGTCATGACCGCGGGGTCAATCTCGGCACGCGATCTGGATCACAACCGCTGAGGTCGGCTGCGGGTGGGGGGCGTGGTCCCGATTTTGGAATATTTTTTTTTCCTATTAAAAAAAAAAAAAAAAAAATAAAGCATATGGGTTTGTAGGGTTTGAAAATACCTACAAGCGCATATTTTGTTTTTTGGATTATGAAGTGTTTTTCAAATTAAAAAAAAAAAAGAAAACTAAAAATTAAGTATTTTAATCAAAAGAAACGTAATAAAAATATATATATATATATATTTTCGTGTGTGTGTGTGTTTGTGTGTGTGTGTGTGTGTGCATGTGCGGGGGGGAAGGGCGACCCCTTCCCCACCGATGAATCAATCAATCAAAAAAAAAAAAGTAAAAAAAAAAAATCAGTTGGTTGGACCCGCGTGTGTGTGTGTGTGTGTGTGTGTGTGTGTGTGTG
>BFEA01000303.1:1309014-1320332 GCA_003427395.1 Chara braunii | reverse complement strand
CACACACACACACACACACACACACACACACACACACACACACACACACACACACACGCACACACACAGGGTTTTTTGGGCCTTTTGAATTTCTTTACATATAAGTAGTACTTCGTGTTTTTGGGTTTTTCTAAGCCCAACGACTTCTCAATACCGGGGTGCTTTTATCGGGGGTGTCAGCAGTTCAGCCTTGAAAGGTTATGATAAATAAATGTTAAATAAAAACTAATAATTGGCATATGCCCTGAGAGGGTTAAAAAGCCGTTCTGCGTCTTGAGCAGGTTTCCCTGCATTTTTTAACTTGTTTTACCATTTTTTAAATTATTTTTTGAAAATTACTTTTGACTTTGTTCTTGCACTCGTAACTTCCGTGATGGAATTATACTAGGGTCCCTATTTCCGGTTTCTGCACTATGCTTCTAGTTGGCCTCAAATCAAGTATGAGGCCTGCGGCTAAATTGAGCTAATCGGTCCCTGAATGGCTCTGATGGGGTACCCTTCTGTGAACCACTATCTGGAGCGGGCCATGCTCTGAAAAAATATGCTAAGACATGGCCCATGTTTCTGGCCTCTGAGTCGGTTCGAAAGCACTAGCAGGTGGTGTCATATTTCGATCCTCTACGGCGCGACCTCTCGGGTGGTAATATGAGGTGCTTGTGCATTTTTAAGCAGAGATTAGACATAGGACTAGTCCTCTTTTTTCAGTCGAAGCTGATGAGTTTGCGCACGCGGGAGCCCTTGTCTCTCGTGTGTGAGCTTGTTGGCAAAGTCGACCTGTTTTTCTGTTGAGAGGAGATTATCGCGCGGCTATGCAAGGTGCGCCGTTCTTTGCTACTGTGACCGTCGCTGTCGAAGTTTCTGCTCAGCCAGCTCGAGTTTTGCCGAGGTTTTCTCTATCTGTATCGGCGACGCTTGCCATTTGTTGCTCGCTCCTCCCCTTGGGATCCCCTTGGGAGTGACGGTTCACTGCACTCCACGAATAGCAATTTCAATAAGCTCGAGGAGGGTCCGTTGAGGACGCCATGGAATCTGCGTTTGATTTTGAAGAGATGCTTGACGTGCATCTTGCGGAGGAGGATTTGGCGAAACCGCAGCCAGAGGTGATGCAATCAATCGTCTTGGTAGCACAACCCCTGTTCCCGATAGTCCTCTATAATTAATGGTTCTCTTGTACTTCCTCTTGACGTCACGATTATATGCTCCCCTATTTTTTCCTCTGATGAGCTATGTTTGTGGCAAAACTAGCGAAAAACATGTTTTAGGATGCTTGCCACCACCCTAGCCGTGATTGGACGTTGTCATGCTGTCACCTACCCATTGTGTGGTAAAATGGTGATTGTAAGGTACAATGAGAACCCGGGCTATTATTTGGTGATAATCGTTACTATGATTAGTTTGCACTTACCATCGTTTTTGGCGCTCTTTGTCCCCTTGTCTATTGGGCCTTGATGGATGGGGTAACTGCTTTCTCTGGGGGGTTCGGTTGTTTCCATATCTCCTCCTCCTATTATTCCTCTCTACTCTTTCTCGTTCCTTTTTCTTTCTCCTTTTCATTCTTGTTTTCGTTCTCGGCTTCGTTTTTGTTCTCGTTTTCGCCTCTCCTCGTATCTGTTTTCTCGTTGATTTTCTGTGTTAGTCGGGTAGGCGATGTTTGCTGCAGACAGATTGCGAGCAGCTGGGGAGCAGCTATGACATCTAGCGAAGTCCTTTGAGTTCCTTCAAATTAATGACCGATATGCATTGCAACGGCTGTCTTACTTCGGAAGGATTGGAATACGGGGGGATTATGTGTGATTCGGGGGGTCTTTTTGTGGGTGATGGTTGTAGCGAGTGATGCTTGTAGAATTGGGAGATCGGTGTGCATATGTAGTTTACAAGAATGGATGGTTGGTGTGAGGTGGCTCCCGGATAGCATGATCCGGATATGGCATGAGTCCTAGAAGCTTCATATAATGTTTTAGATCGAGGCTTGCCGATGGTGTTTTGGTTCGTACGAAGAGTGGGGATCGGTGTCTGTCCTGTATAGGTGTCGTGTTACTGGGTGGTGTACAGGGTCTTGATGGGGTTTCAATCTGTTGGACACGCCCTCTGTTTAAGAAAGGTGTGTTCGAGGTAATAAAGGTCGGTCGACGCAGGAAAGGTATTCCTCCTGCAGATTCGATGAATCTTTCCTATCGGCACATGTGTTGAGTAGGATAGTGGATTGGATAGTCGCTTGCATTAGCTTGTGTAGCTTGATGTATGAGTAAGGTGTTTATGTTGCCATTGCTGCAAGATCGGCCAGAGTTCCTATGCATTTGAGGTCTTGGGGGTGATTTTTTGACGAATTATCGAAGTGGAATCAGTAAGTGGGCGAGTGGGGTGCTCAGGGATAATGGGTGGTCATCTTCATGGGGTTGCATAGCGAGATCGTTTTCTTGGTGGTCTGCTGTATCTTCTGAGCTATAACTAAGCTCCGTTCTGAAATTGAGCCTCTATGCATACGAACTGCGATTTCGTCAAAATGGACATTTTTTATTTTTTGTACGAAATTGAAAGTCAATTTTTTTTCGATTTTTGTATGTAATTTATGAAGTTTTTTATGGGTATAGGGTTAGGGGTCAGGGGTAAAGGGGTAAGGGGTAAGGGGTAAGGGGTAAGGGGTAATACGGGTAAGGGGTAAGGGGTAAGGGGTAAGGGGTAATAGGGGTAAGGGGTAAGGGGTAAGGGGTAAGGGGTAAGGGGTACGAGATCATCTAAAGTAACATAGTAATGGTGTTCAATCGGGCATGTAGCGTTGTTGCTTTGTTAAATACATTCGAACATGTTCATGGGTGTCTATCCAGCAGAGTCAATGAACTCTTTACATTTGCAAAAAAATGAACAAATGTTTTGCTTTGATAATGTCGTCTATCAAATGTCCTTTGTTGCACAACTAACTCCTACTTCGGTGTGACAAGTACATCTAAAGCGATCCATCCCCTTATATTGTGGATGTCGTCGAAAGAGAAGTTGAATGGCGGAAGAAATCCTCTTGCCAAAAGTGACACATATGTTAGCATAAACACACCGCATTCGTTAATGCCGCGTTGTCTAGGAATGCCTGACACATTCCATATGTGGTTGAAATCTTTTGTATCCACCACCTTACCCTGTGCAACCGATCTTTCAAACAAGAATCTTGCGAAACCACCTGTCACTTTCCTTGCCAATTCTTTGTCAAGGGTAAGCGAGTCCTAGTACTCCATTTTCTGGCGCCTTAAGTCTGCTATTCTGGACATGGAATGGAGCTATTATTAAGTCCACGTCATCCATATCGATATCTGTCATCCACTTTTGCACTGCGCTATATTGGTATTGCATGTCGTCATCGAACAATTTCGCGAAGAAGAATGAACTAAAAATTGTTGTTATCGGGATGCGCCCTTTTCCTTCTACTACGGTTCCGTCTTGTTCACTATCACACTCGCGATGGCTTATGCGACACATGTTGTCAAGCCTAACGAGGTTCAAATAAAAGTTAACTATGTCGGTGTTCAACCAATTGCCTTGAAACAGTATCAACCTCGAATCATGCCCGGTTAGTGTTAGTTCTTCTTTTGTTGCCCCGTTGTACGTGGATGTCCAGACCGTTCGATTCTCTGCTTGCACTGAATCTCGTAAATGTTGCACCGCGGCCGTCTCCTTCTCCGATAACTTATCCGTTGTTAAGCGGATCGTCCATCCCTGTTTGCATCTTCGTACTTCTTCTATGTTCCTCTTTTCTGCACATGACAATGCATTATGCGCCACCGTAAACTATCGTTATTGGGGCCTGCCATATTTGCATGCTGGAAACGACAGATAAAATTTCAATTGCTGAAACCTGGCAACAGGATACTATAGCGAGTTGACATGAATACCCCGGCCTCCGTCTTCCTTGTAATATGCCGCATAACACAACTACATTTTTTTCCAATTTTCGTGTATTTTTTTAAAGCAAATCGATCAATGACACTTATCGCGATCTATGGTGGTTAACGGTAACCCGGCTTCCATCTGTTCTCAAATGTTCATGTTCATTACTCTTGGCAATATTTTGATTATAAGTTCACTACTCCAGCCTTGTTGTTTCACATATTTTCACGTTGTTTTTTTTTTTCCATTTCATTATTATGATTTCTTTTTTTCAAGTTCGTGGGGATTTAGGTTAAGACGACCATTCGCAGCGCGCTAGAAGATGGCATAACAAGTTCTCTGAAATTAGAGATGTCCTTGACACATGGCAGGCAAAGTGCCCCATATTGTGTGTTTTCATATGCCTTTATTATAAAACTGTACCAAGCACGCGCACACACTTTAATCCACACACGGAACTCAACGCTACTGATGAGTCCACCTCTGCCTATTCACACACACACACGCACACACACACACACTCTCACACACACACTCACACACACACACACACATACACACACACACACACACACACACACACACACACACACACACACACACACACACAGACACACACACACATACACACGTATCGAGATGGGGCACCCTCTATTATCGACAGTGCCATTTTGAGAATTGCAGTGTCACAATATTACTTCCATTAAGACAACAATATAACCCAAAACGTGTTTACACCCATTCCTGTCTAACATAGTTTTCTAACATAGTACCCAGCGACAACCTATCAATTTAACAAGAAATGCGTAGACACCCCATGTGAGGACCGGGTGAATATCACATCATGATTTGTGGCGCCACATGAATATAACCTGAAAACTGTAAACGCCCATGCCATTCTAAGGTTTTCCTACGCATCAAACACAGTTTTCTTAATTATTGCTCTCGTTGACCGTCTTGGTCGTTGCGCGTCCTCTTCGTCGTCACCTTCCACTCGTGGTGCAACGTGGTCATCATTCTGGTCGTTATCTTGGATCATATCCTCGCCCGTACTCTCCGATCTCATATCTATTATGGAAATGTGTTCGCGAGATCCCTCACCTTTCTTCGTCTCCTCTGTTGTTGCCGCCACCTGCTCTGGCGCCACCTTCACGGTCTGGCTTTCAATATCCTGGCCCGCATCGGTCTCCATCATTTCAGATACGCCTTGCCTCGCCGCCATTGTCGCGACAAGAGACCCGAAAGATCCAACGATTGTTGCCCCGTCGTTGACCCCGCGCGTTGGCGGCTCTGTCAATGTGCCCGACTCCATGTCGTCGCCGTCCTTGCGTATCATAGTGGAATCCCCCATTGCTCTTCTCTGTGTGCTTTGTTGATTACATGCTCGCAACTGTTCATTCTGTATGTGACCTGCGTTCGCACGTGTGTCCGTTTCGCAGCCTGCATCCCCTCTGGCCATCGCAACGATGGTGTTAGACGCGATGACGTCTTGAGTCTTCAGAGAGGTGATGCTATCGATTCCTTGCACTGATGACGCTTGTTTGAATTTTCAATCGATGGAGCCGTACGACACACTTGATGCAAGGTCGTATAACTTTGTGCTGAATTCTAGTTGTTTGTTCGCACGCAGATGCTCAAACAAAGCTTTCCCCTTTGCCGCTACAGCGACCTCGGTTGCATCGACATTTTCTTGTGCAACCCGCCGAAAAAGTTGCGTCTCTGTCACGCTGTGCCATATCGCAGCGTCCTTTTTTTCCTTCGCGACCCACCCGCAGTCTTTTGTCTTCACAGCTATTTGTCACTTGCCTGCAAACACCCACGGTTCGAACACGCCCTCATGCCAGAGAATATGATGACCACAATCCTCCTCCGATGACTCATTGAGCTTGTCTTGCGGTAAGTATGGCACTGAAGGGTCTTGAGCAAAGCCTTGAGGTAACGGTTTTCCTGGCACGAGCTTCGGCATGACAACTGTCATATCCATGTCTTCATCTTCATCTATGTCCATCGACGTGAGCGTTCGCTGCTCGGCCTGCGGTGCATGTGTCGATGATGGTCCAGCTATCGGCGGGGTCATTTCACACCCATTCTCTCCTCCCCCTGTGTTGCCCCGTGAGTTAACAATTCTCTCACTCGCACTCACCGGGTTCATTGGTACACCATTCTTTTCTCCCCTTGCATTCATTCTATGTTCCACGTCTCCCTCACTAGCATGTGTCGCTCCCAAACTCGACCTCGCCTTTTTCGCATCTGCGTTGGTGCTCCCTTGCGGCTCCTCGGCACGTGCTCCCTGCGCCGAACATCGTATCGCGCGCGACGGAACGTCCAGGTCGGAGTTTGACGTGTCTTCGTCACAATCGATGTTGTTGAAGTTCCCCGCTTTACGTGCCAAGTACGCATAGTCCTTGCATGACAGTGTTCTTTTCGAACCTGCATTCGAGTCCGCATCTGTATTGAAATACAGATGCTCACAACGTGCGACGAACATGTGGAAAGCACCTATGTGCTATCCGTGGTACTCGTTCATTGCTATCTCGAGTTCACTTTTCCTGATGACGTAGTCGTTATCAACTGCCGACCGTGGAACGTTACCGAACAAGTAAGCCCACACTTTCTCCCTCTTCCTGCCGAGCTTATAGTAAATGTCCCGGTCCTTGCGGTGCTCGACTTGGGGCTTTTCGAACCTGCATTTGTTCCTCGGATCCTTCACATAAAACTCCAAAAACTTGGAAAGGTATGTGAGCTCTTTCGTCGTGTCGTCACACGCAAACACGTGGTGTCCGGCGCGAGCGAGTTCCCAAATCAGTCCCGCATGCGCCCTGCCCAACAGCATCACGCCATCGTCCTCCCTGATGAACGAGCTGCACAGTTTTTGGAGACGTGCTGACTCTCGTTCCATCCAAGAATAAACCGGGTCGGTATCGCCCTCCACGCCGATACACTCCCCTCAGCACCTCACAAATTCACCCTCTTCAACATTCAAATTTGTCAACTCGGCTCGTATTTTCGGCACAACCGTTATATTGTCTAAATTGTCGTTCTCGGCGTGGAGGACAATAGCCATCATGTCAGTGTACCGAACTGCAATGTTGCCGTACTTGTTCAAGGTTGTTGAAGGTGTATAGTGTCTGTACCATGACCCTGTGAGCACCTCAACATCATCCCAATTGTACACACTCTGCATCATCTATTTCTGGTGTTTCATCGGCGCGAAAATGATCAAAGCCCAGTTTTCGCCACAGCATGTCATGAGGAAAGCGTACAGTTTGGAAAAGGCGTCATCATCCCACGGAACACATTTCGGTGATGTTGACATATCAATAATGGTTGCCCGTATCTTCATCCCCCTCGCTGTACCAACAACCTCCTCATTGTCCGTGAGCACTCCCTTCGGTTCGATTTCAAATGGCAGGATCGTGGTAATCCTTTTCCCCACTTCCCAAAAGATGTGACAAGCACAGGAGGATATCCGATTAACCTCCGCTCTCAGGTCGTCCAAGCAGTCGATTGCCTCGTAGATGAAACACTTGAGGTGGAACGGGGTTTCCTTGTACATGCCTTGGGTTGCCTCCAGTCCCGCACCGTTCTCACCATTAATCTCATCAGGACCGCCCAAACGCCTAGGCACTTTCCTCGCCTTGTCGTCAGGGATGCGGTCGCGTTCCTCCGTCCATTTCTCGTCCGTCAGACCGTTTTTGTTGTACCTCTCCAAGATGGTCGTATAACCGATGAAAAAGTCAGCGCTCCACTCTTCTTTTGAGCTCCCCTCGGCCTTGAACAATATGTAGTTGAACATACAGACCATATATCTTTCACGCCGAGTATATTTAACCAAGTCCGCCATGTTGCATCTACCACGAGGTACCGAACGTGATGTCACGATGACATCACCACGCATCATGTGGTGAAGCGCCACTTGCTTCTCTGTCGCTGTCATATCACCGAACAACTTGAAGATTGTCGGCGTCAAGTCAGGTATAGACACCGTTGCGCCTGGTGGCCCCTTCCTGGCGTTGATGTAGTGAAACAAGACTTTTTTGCCGGAGTTGTCCTTGAGGAAGTATTGCCCAGGCAGCGTCCCTTCCACTTTCCCCGGCAGGTCGATGTATCTCACACCGTCGACTCGCGGCAATAGCCCCTTCTCGTACATGTCGAAGAATTTCTGTACTAGTGGCCATACAGTTTCGCCGCATTGGGCAAGATTCATGTATCCACGCATCTTGTTCGTCCAGTCCTTGCAGTAGTCGTTCTCCAGGGATGAGTTCAGGAGATCGGAATCAGGTGTCATTTTGCAGGCGGCGTTCATGAACTCTTCCCATTTCTTTTTCCGTTTCATCCCCTCGACGTCATTCGGGGACACGGTCCCTGGCGGACGGATCCGACCATTCCTCTTATCCCAAAATGTTTTGATTTGGCGCACAGATGACGAAAACGATCTCGGGATCGAACGCTCCTCCCTCGTGTTGTCGAACGTCGAGACGTAGGGATATCCTCTCTTTCTGTCATCGTCAAAGTAGACAACACGTACGTGAGAGTATGACCTCAAGCCATACACTTTCTCGGCCGGTGACTTATCTTTAATGAGTCTGTTCATTGCCTCAGCCGTGTGCTGGCCAGCGACAACATACCAGTTGTATGTATGAGCCAGTTCGACGTCGAATTGCTCTGGTGTGATCCGTCTGCCTTGAGACCCGTCCCTATTGGGCACAATGGGAGTGAGGATGAAAGTCATGAAATCCCACTTCTCGTTGGTTTCCTTGGCCGCATGATGGATCGCATCATATATGGACTGCACCAACGTTTCGTCCAACGTTCTATGGTTGAAGAGGATGTCACCTTCAGGGATTGGCAAGACCTTCGTGACATCCACTTCAATGTGTTCCCTTTTCTTCTTTGCAAACCCATCTTCATCGAACTCCAAGAAGAAGCACCATGTTGTGTCGATGGCTTCATCACGGGTGTCGGCGGAAGGTTGTGTCTGTTCCGACACATCTCTTGGAGGAACCCCTTCGGCATCCTCTCCACAGTCACCCTCATCCACCATCTGCTTTCTTTTCGGTGGACATTTCTCCACTTTTGTCGCCCTTGTCGTTTCTTCACCCTTTTCGTTTCTTCACGCTTTCAGCGACCGCCTCTTGAGAAGCTTTGAGCGCCTGTCGAGATGCAGCGGCAGTGAGTTTCTTCGCAGCGCGCTTATCCGCCGCCGCCGTTGGACTTGTTGAAGATTGTCGCTTCCTTTTCTGGACACTAGCCTCCGACCGCTCTCCTGTTGGGTCGTCGACCCCAACATCAGTCGACCGCTCTTGCCGTCCATCGTCATCACCTATAGGATAGGCATGATCGTTTTCTCCATCGCCCCCGTCGTCCTCCTCATAGTATTGTTGAGACTCCCCACCCTCGCAGTCGTACATAGTTTCCTCACGATCCTCTCTCTCTCTCTCCCTCTCGCTGTTCTCCTCTTCGACGCCGTCCTCTTCGACACCACATTCGTCATCGTCGACGGCATGATTACCCTGTGGATGACGATCAACACATACTCTAGAATCGTCCTCCGTTTCCTCGTCCGATCCTTCGCTTATCTCCCGCAGCGCCGCCTTCTTGGACGCACCACCTTTGTCCTTCTGGCAACTGGGAGAGGGACGAGTTGCCAGGGCCTTCCTTTTGTATGTGATGACATGGGTGCCTTGGTCTTGCTGGCTGGACGGTTGAGACGGTCCAGCACACTCCATCCGGCGGGACGAACCCACAGGAGGACCATGCTCATCCTCGCCTGGTGGACGACGCGGCTGGCTCTGTTTGTTGCGGCGCCGGCTCCTTTTCCCTGACGTCTACTGCATTGGAAAACTATGTGGCGTCCTTTGTCTCTCTGTCATTGCTATACCGGGAAGATCCTCGTCCGACGTGTCAAAAGGCACGAATGTCGGGGACATACGATGCCCGGCCTCAACCGTGGGACTGTTTTCAGATCTCCTATAGCCGTTCGTTTTGGCGAGGAATTTAACGGGGCCAAGCATCGTCAACACTCCCGTCTTCCTTCGGGGTCACATCGAAGCCTTACCGCCATACCCCTTGAACAGATTGTAATCAAGGCTGACTTTACGGTCGGCCTTCGCATGGTCCACTCCTTGTTCGTCGAACACCGTTGTGAGGAAAAACCTCCTGAACTTCCGTCAGTGCCCGTCCACCCTCTCATCCTCAGATTTAATAATCCCTCCAACACAGAACCAGTCGTCACCTGAGGCGTTCCTTAGAAACACAGCGGCCCCACATCCCACCTTGTGTAGCCCCCCCACCCAACCAAGGGCCCACTCCCTATCTCTATAGATTGTGCACGTGTTGTAGACTCTTTTTTTTGGGGCAGCAGATGCTCCTCCTGATGGCAGGCACATTCCAAACGAAGGAACGGATCCCATTCAGATTTCAAACCTTCCACCATCGCCTCACGTTAGTCTCCGACGCATTCGAGCGTCGCATGGTATACGGCGTTCTGAAAACGCCCTACCCCATCCGGTTCTGTGAAGCAAGGCCGAGGGGGCATGGCGTTTCGAAGCGCCGCACCCGTCGGCCCTGTCCACCTACGGGGCCAGGCTACGGCGTTCTGGGAACGCCATGCGCACCACCTCCCTATCCTCTCCAAGAACTGGAGGGGGCACGGCGTTTCGAGAACGCCGTACCTCCGCTCCCACCCCCACCGAGAACCGGAGGGGGTACGGCGTTTCCGAAACGCCGTACCCCCTCGACCCTGTTCACAAACAGGGTAGAGGGGGTACGGCGTTTTCAAAATGCCGTACCTCCCTTCAGTTGCCAGCAGGCGAAAGGAGCGGAGGTACGTCGTTTCGAGAACGTCGTACCCCCGACCCACCCCCCACCGAGAACCGGAGGGGGTACGGCGTTCTCGAAACGCCATACCCCCTCGACCCTGTTCACGTACAGGGCCGAGGGGGTACGGCGTTTTGAAAACGCCGTACCCCCTTCGGTTGCCGTGTGGGGGTGGGAGCGGGGGTACGGCGTATCGAGAACGCCGCACCCCCTCTCCCACCGCCCACTGAGAACCGAAGGGGGTACGGCGTTTTCGAAACGCCGTACCCCCTCGACCGTGTTCAGACACAGGGCTGAGGGGGTACGGCGTTTTCGAAACGCCATACCCCCTTCGGTTACCGGGTGGGGGTGGGAGCGGGGGTACGGCGTTTCGAGAACGGCGCACCCCATCTCCCACCCCCACTGAGAACCGGAGGGGGTACGGCGCCTTCGAAACGCCGTAACCCCATCGGTTGCCGGGTGGGGGTGGGACCGGGGTTACGGCGTTTCGAGAACGCCGTACCCCCTTGACCCTGTTCACATACAGGGCCGAGGGGGTACGGCGTTTTGAGAACGCCGTACCCCCCCCCCCCCCCCCCCCCCCACACACACCCCCCCCCCCCCCCCCCCCCCCCCCCCCCCCC
>BFEA01000303.1:1249038-1282690 GCA_003427395.1 Chara braunii | reverse complement strand
GAAGAATTCTTGGGAAGATAAGATTCACGAATGGGAAACCCAATCTTTAGAGGACAGAGAACTGAAAACGAACAGATTGCAATACTGGAAAGATCGTCTGCGCGAGTTTGATTGCATTGAAGCTGAATGGACGGGGACAGTTCCTCTTTCGACGGCATTCTGGCCGACCCCGAGGGCTGACAAACCAGGATCCGAACCCGTGGCTGCTCACAAGCTCGCAGCACCCGCAAGAATAACGTGCTTCGTAGGTCACAAGAAAGGTGCTCCTTAACCTGAATTCGACCCGTGCGGGGCGGTCGACGTCGACTATTTCGTCGTGCTCAGGCCTCCGGACGACCGCGTCGCGTAGGGGTGCATGTTCTGGGAGGGGCGAGTCCAGAAGAAGGACGAAGGCCGCGTCCTTGTTCAGTATTGGAGGCCTTGTGGCCGCGAGCGTAGTGTTCGCGATTTGTACGCAGACGCATGGAACAAGAATTGGAGGGTGGAGACAGAGTTTGAGCCCGGATGGCAGGACCTGAAAAGTGTTGCTATGGCATGGGCAAGCAACAAACGCTCGGCAGCCGGGATGAGAATCCGAAAGACTGATGCCATGAAGGCACAGCAATCACTCGCCGCTGCCGACACACTCGTTTGTTCTGACATGCTGACTCGCGCTGCTGAAGCATCTTCGTCTTCCATGTACCTATCGGGACAAGAAGACGAGGGTTGATTGTCTTCATCTTTATCTAGAGTGGGTGCGGCGTTTTCGAAACGCTGATCGGCATCATCTTGATCAAACGTGGGTACGACGCTTTGGAAACACCATACCCCGTCTGCTCCCCTCGCCCTCCGTTCACCTCCCGGCAACCCGAGGCGTGCGGCGTTTTGGAAACGCCATACCCTCTCGACACTGTCCACATACAGGGCCGGAACGGGTACGGCGTTTTCAAAACGTCGTACCCCCTTCGGTTATCGGAAAGCCTCACCCCTTGACTTTGTTCGCCTACGCGGCCGATGTACGGGCCTCGCTGCACGCACAAAAAACAAAAATTATGGCCGTGTATCTTTCCATATTCTGGGGAAAGATTCACTCTCGTTTTGCACATTTGGAGAGTCATCCAGCAGGGAGGCCCTTCATCACCTCTGCACTAAGGGCATACTCACAAGAGGACCAAAAGACCCAAAACCCCAAAACCCCAAAACCCCAAAATTTGAGTCATTTTTCGGGTCACACTGGAGAGGCTCGCTACCCAAATGCCTCAAACGGTGACCCTTCTGTCAGCGACCTGGGGGGCTGCGGGCGTACCCTTTTTGAGACCACCTCCGGAGGTGGAGGTGGTCTGACATTACCTTTCGTTTTCTTTTTTCTGTTTTCGTGAATTGAAGAGAATCTTAGACGAAGAAGACAGCCCGCCAAACATGAAGAGAATCTTAGACGAAGAAGACAGCCCGCCAAACAACTGAAGGCACGCTCACACTGGGTACCAAAACCGTAAAACTCCCAAAAAAATGTGCACACCGCTGGTCACACACAAAGGTTCCGACGCCAAACACCCCATTCGCAAACCCATTTGTCAGCGGCCTGCCTGGCCGCGGGTTTGAGGAATTTGCGGTAACCTCCAGAGGTTACCGCAAAATCCTTATTCTTTTTTTATTTAATTTTCGTAAATGAATGCAAAGTTGAAAAGGGTATCAATTGAAAAAGGGAAAAAGGCAGAATTAAATAAAATATAAAAAGAACATGTACGTTCTATATTTGGGGTTACTTCTGTGTGACTGGAAACCCCAAACAGCAGCACCCTGATGGCACGGTAGCGACCGTGTCTTTAGCGAAATGGGAACGCGGTGTGACCTGAAACGTCCCAAATACCCCAATTCGGCCCAACCCATTTTCGCAATTTATACGGATTTGCTACCGCAGTGTGAGCGTGCCCTGAAAGTGCGACCAGGAACATTTACATTGAAAACAAGGCCCAAACGTAAAAAAAAAAAGATTTAACAATCCATCTTTTCATTTGGTCCTCCCCCGTGACCGGGCGCACTTGCCCTGAATGCACGACTTCATCCTTTCGGGACGAGGTGGTCACTAAATGCCTCAAAAAAGCCGTACGAAATGCCTCAAATTTTTGAGACTTTTGGTCCCCATGTGAGTATGCCCTAAGGGCCACTGTCGAAAGGCACAAAAATTCGACGGCTGTCAGAAGAAATTCGACAGCCTCCATTCGACAGTTTGCCCCTCTTTCGCCACACAGCACTGTAGAGTGCACGCACTTGTGAAAGCAAGATGGAAAAAGACGAACGCGCCTGAGGGTACGGCAGGCATTAGTCCATCCCGACCTTACCCCCACTCACCAAATTTCAAAGGGAAGTCGACGGCACAGCCGAGGAGTGTCGAGAGCATCAGAGTAGCAGGCTGGGGATTGAACCACTTTCGACAGGAGGTGTTGAGAAGCATTCTCTGACAACTGGCGAATTTTCTTCACGTCTCCGACTTCGACAGCCTGTGTGGCGAAGAGAAACTGTCGAAAATCGCATTTTCGACAGTGGTGCGGCGAGGCCCTAACTCTTGATGCCGACTCCTGGATTTCTATTCAAGAGCTGTCAGATTCGCTCTCAAAAACGTCGAGACTCGAGAGTGAGTCATCGCTGCACGAACTGTGGAAAACTGCTCTTGGTCCAGCGCTTCAAGAGGTGTCAGAAATGGCCCATTGGACGAGCTCTTGAAGTTTCCACAGTTCCCGCCTGCAGGAGCTTTATTTTCAAACGAGGCTGACGGGTCCCTTCATGCAGTTTGTAAATTCGAGAGTTGAGATGAGATGAGAATGGACAAATCGTCGCCGCCCTGTCGTGTAGTGTCTGTCCTACAGTCGAGAATGCTCACGAGAGTAGAGAGTCCGGAGTAAGTGCAGCGACGACAGCACTTGATGCCAATCCAGGAGTCTGACAGCATTAGAAGAACTCTTGAAAATTTTCATGTGGCTAGCGTAGTGCAGAAAGGTCCAGAGTCATCGCTGCACTAACTGTGGAAAACTGCTCTTGGTCCGGCGCTTCAAGAGGTGTCAGAAATGGCCCATCAGAAGAGCTCTTGAAGTTTCCACAGTCCCCGCCTGCAGGAGCTTTTTTTTCAAAAGAGGCCGACGGGTCCCTTAATGCTGTTTGCAAATTCGAGAGTTGGCCTCCGGTCTCTGTGGACATATCATCGCTGCGCTGTTGTGTAGTGTCTGTCCGACAGTCAAGAATGCTCAAGAGAATCAAGAGTCCGGAGTAAGTGCAGCGAAGACAGCACTTGATGCCAATCCAGGAGTCTGACAGCGCTAGACGAACTCTTGAAAATTTTCATGCGTCGAGCGTAGTGCAGCGAGGCCCTATGGGTCTCCCTCCACTACTCTAGACTCTCAAAGATTTTTGAGAGTGAGGTCTAAATGGAAAAACAACGAGTGCACCTTCATCAGAAAGTGCCAAGATGCATCCGTTGCTATTCATTGTAACGGATGCATCTGGTCATGCCCAGCGGGAAAATGCACTTGTACCTCTTGTGATTCGACAGTGGTGTGGCGAGGCCCTAAACCTCACGAGGTTCGACATATGTCAGGAAATTCTCGACATTGCTGCCTCTTTTGACAGAAAAACCCTCTTGGTCACACAGCATGTCGAAGTGAAGAACTCACAAGTCCTATGCGCAAAAGAGACAAACTGGGGTGAAGATAGGACAAGCATTCAAGTTGGTGCATTCTCTTTTTCGACATTCGGGCAAGAACTCTACATCCCATAGGAGGATTGTTGAAAATGTCCAAGTTGCAGGCCTGAGGTGGAAACGAGCCCCCCTGCTCGAGAGGAGGTGTAGAAACCCTTTCCCTGACAGCTCCTTAAAAGTTTTTGCATCTCGGATTTCAACATGCTGTGTGGCGAGGAGAAAATGTCGAAAATGCCGTCTTCGACGTTGGTGTGGCGAGTGTCAGACTCAAGAAACGACTGAAAAAGCGAACATCTCTCCACTTACTCTAGACGGTAGAACTTGAGAAGGCCTCTCGCATGTCAGACTGCTTTTTGAGAGAGCTACACGACACAGCGAGCTCGCGTTTTCCGCCCACACTCCAGGCGCACTCTAAGAAAAGTGCTCAACTTTCAAAGGTCCTGGATGCCTTCCTTGAAATTCCCGCTGCTGCAGGCGGGCGCTTTTGAACCGTCAAGAGTGCCACGGGAGAGGAGGTTCTGACAACTGGAGGTTTTTTTTTTTTTTTTTTTTTTTGGAAAGGATTGCATTATATTAAACTCAAAAATCTGAGGCCGGGAAAACCTCGACATTTCCACCCCGAGGCAAAACTGGGGCCATTACCCAGCTTAGGCTAGAGCTGGAAACCGGGCCCAGCGTCCCAAGAAGCAACGTTTCCGAAAAAAGAACTTCAAGGCTCAACTGGACAAAGAAGGCTAAAACAGGAAGAAAGGAAGCAGACAGAAAAGGAAACTTAAGGGAAATAAATAAATAAGGGCTTGAACCTGCTGCCGACCAACGGACTACAGTTGGCGCCCTATTGCATGGCCCGTCCAGAGACCCATGGTCCCTGGTTTGTCAATGGTGTGTCTCAGAAGGTGAAAGCCAATCGGCCAGGACCAGCTTCCCATCCGTTGAGATTGTCGCCAATTTCCCCTCTTGTGCCCATGTCTTGATGAACCAGAAGAGACCCTTTGAGCGCCAGTCGGAGAGGATTGTGATGCGGATCTCAGAGAGGACTCTGTTAAACATCTGCTGCCGGCGGTGCCTCTCCCCTTTGAACAGGAGGTCGTTCCTTCTCCACCAGATTGCTTCCACGATGATCCCAGTGCAGATAAGAGAGATAGAGTTGATCCCTGAGGTAAGATGTCACACCTTAGCAAATTTGCCATGAAGGATGAACCTATAGGTCCAGAAGTATGTGCTGAGATAGAGATCCCTCCAGCTCTCCTTCCACCATTCCCAGATATCCAGTGATTCTGGGCAGAAGCACAACAGGTGGGGGGAGGTCTCCCAAACCCAGTCACATCTAGCACAGGAGGGGCAAAAGCACTTTCGTGAGTGCATTTCATGAGGTAGTGGAGCGAGGACGGATTCTCTTTGTTTTCGTGAGTGCAGACTGACTGCTCAAAAACCGGAATTACAGACCTGGCGTCTAGAGTAAGGGCCTCGCCACACAGGCTGTCAAAACTCGAAGAGTTTCGACAGGTGTCAGAAAAAAATCGAAAGTCCGTGGTCGACAGTTCACCCCCCCTTTCGCCACACCAGCTGTCGAGGGGCAAGGTTTTTGGTCATGGCCAGGCGGACGATGGTGACGGAACAGTCCCAGACAACGCAAATTCGACCCAGACAACGCAAATTCGAACGCAATTTTCGAAAGGTCGGCGGGGCACTGTCAAATTTCCGTCACCTGCAGGCAGGAGGAAACAGTTGCTGGAGGGCGGCTGTTGAAAGTACCATTCTGACACCTGTCTAAAGTTTTTTGAGTGGCAATTCTTCGAAAGTCTGTGTGGCTATGCAAAATTGTCCAAACTACAGCCTGTGTGGCGAGCCTCTAAGTGGAGCGGTGCCACACTCAAGAAATGGCCTGTTTCTAGAGTAGTGGAGCGAGACCCATAGGGCCTCGCCACAGCACTCTCGAAATCTGCAAAATGAGAATGAACTTACTGCTAGAACATGGCCAGAGAGGGGGGACAGCCAGGCTCCGTGTGCTTAGTACGATTGCTTTTTTTAATTATTTATTTTTAATTACAATTGATTTCAATGTCCTCAAGACGTTGACCATGGGGCTCGCTTGACCACATTACAAAAACAAATTGATGTGCAAAATGAGCCTGAATCCTCCCCTGAACGTTGGAAAGATTCATTCAATTTGGTATATTTTACTGTTTGTCCTCTGTGCTTCCTGAGCATGTGGAGAGTAGTGCAGCGAGGTTCTATGCCGCTTTCTGTCTACGTGTACCTCTGCTGTTCCCTACTGTAACATTCTTCTGTCGTGGCATGCCTCTTTCTTTTTCTTTTTCTTTTCTTTTTTTTTTTTTTTTTTTTTTTTTTTTTTTTTAATGCCCCTTTCTGTCTACGTGTGGCTTTTCTGTTTCCTACCTCTCTTTTGCCTTTCCTGGGGCGTGGTCCCACTAGCAAAAAGGATCGGATCGAATGCCTTAATCTGTACGAGGTGGTGGAGATGTGCAGGAAATCGAGATTGAACTACTTTTCTGCATCTCTGCATAACATACGTCCAGATTCAGGCATTCGATCCGATCCTCTTTGCTAGTGGGACCTCGGCGTTGGCCCCGTAGAGCCTTGGTCCACAGGTGCCCATTCCTGTGCACAGATGTACTCCTCTGTTAGACTTTCCTCCAAAAAGAGGATCCTTGTCTGCCTGTGATCTCCCTCCCTTGATCGTTTCTGAGTGTACCATTGTCCCTCTATCGAAGAATCGTCCCTTAGGAGTTCCTGCCATGCCTGCGGGATTCCCTCAATGAGCATTCTTCTTCGCTGTTCCACATGGTGGAGTCGACCCAAAGTGTCCTGTAATGCCTCCTCTGAGATCCATCTGCTATCCTCCTGGTCCCAGAGGTCAGCTACGGTGAGGATTCCTCTTTCCACCCATCTCCTGCCGAACGCACCTCTGTTGGCCGTGGCTGGGAAAGGTTTCTCCCCGTCGCAGACCAGGTGTCGGTTATCGAAGAGTGGCTGCCTCAGAACTTCCTCCCTTGTCACTGGGTCCTTCCTGTGCTGTGAGTAGAAACTTCTCCATGCCGTCCAACACGATCTAAGAAGCAGAGACAGTGGCTGTCTTCTTACGTAGGACTCCATCCACTAACAGGTCCAGACGTGTTGTGGCTGTTTAAGATGGATTCTGCCTGAGCCAGGTACTCGAATACAGCAAGCCACTTCTTATCCTCATGCTGTGTAGAAGCTCTTACAAACCACTTGAACAGAAGGGCTAGGTTTTGTGATGCTGGGTCGATGATACCCAAGCCTCCCTGTTCCTTTGGCTGGGTGGTCTTGCTCCAGGCACATTTTGTGATGTAGCCCTCCTCTTCTTCTGCGCCCGGCTTCCACAAGTATCGTGCCGCGTCTCGCTTCAAGAGAGTCACTGTCGGTCTAGAGATGAGTTAGACGACAGCAATATACCAGATCTGAGCGAAGACTGCTGCAGTTAAGAGTAGGGCTCTGCCAGAGAGTGACAGACCCGTTGCTGCTCTGCAGGAGTGGAGTTTAGCCCTTGCCCTCGCTGCAAGGACGCTGTCCTGGTTTGGCCTGGCATTGGTGAGGGACACGTGCACCCCCAGATATCTCTTGGACTCGGCCGTCTTTATTCTCTTCATGCCCCAGTCCTCCTCGAGGTCGTAGTCCTCTAGTAAGACGTAGAGTGATTTAGCCCAATTGACTTGCGCCTCAGAGAGGGTGGAGTAAGCATCAAGCTGTGTCTTGATCTCTCTCATCGTGACCGGCTCGGCTTAGCGACGAGAATCAGGTTGTCGACGATGACTCCCGTGAGGAGCATTTGGTCTGGCCCCAATTGCAGACCCCTGATTCTAGGGGAGGACCGAAGACCGTTAAGAAGGACTTCCATCTTCACGGCAAAGAGGAGAGATGCCAGTGGGCAACCTTGCCTGAGTGAGCGCGTCAGCATGAACAACGGTGACTGATGACCGTTGACTAGGACTGTTGCTGTTGCATCTGTGTAGAGCTCCGTCACCCAGAGTCGGTAGCAGGGCCCAAAGTTTATATGCTCGAGTGTTGCCAGCACAAAGGACCAGTTTACTCGATCGTAGGCTTTCTCCAAGTCGAGCGAGCATGGCAACTGCAACTTGTCTGTTCTCGTTCTGAATTATTTCCAACGCTCCCATTGCTTCAAAAATATTCTCCACAATAGACCTCCCCTGGATGAAAGCCCCTTGATCGGTTTGGATGAGCTCCGGCAGCAGCGGTGCCAATGTCCTCGCCAGCAGCCTCGACAACAGTTTGTAGGAGACACTTAATCTGGATATGGGGCGGAAGTTTTTGATGCTCCTCTTATCGCCCTTCTTATAGATCAGTGTGATGACATCCGTCTTAATATCCTTCGTCAAGTGGCCTCCCTCCAGAATGTGATTGAAGAGCTGTACCAAATTCCACCGGGAGCTCATCGTTGCCTGGGCTCTTCCCTTTCGCCATTGCTTTTCGGGCCTCCGTTAGTTCCTCATAGGTGACTGGTCTATCCAACTTTAGCTTTGCAGCCTGCGAGAGTGGTGTCACAATATGCCTCCATATATTCTCATTTTGCAGCTGGGCCAGGGAAATATGGTGAGGTCGCCTGGAGGTCAAGATGTTCTGGAAGTATTACAAGGCATAGTCCCCAATTGTTGCTGAGTCTTTGGCGGTATCCGCATGGGGGAGGAAGGGGTGGAGAAGTTCCCTCAACAAGGTGTGCACTTTCGGCAGACAGACCCTCAGAAACGTCTCCTTGGTAAGGCGGTCCCCAGTCTCGACCCCTCTTTCTGCCGCTCTCCTTGCCCACGAGACCTGTTGCTCGATCTGTAGCCTTTCCCAGCGATCCAGAGCTTGGTCCCTCCTTCTTAGCCAATACAATTGTACGAGTGGCTTTGTTTCCAACATATTTTCTGCCTCCTCCACCTCACGTTTGTAGTCTTCCTCCTCCTGTCTCCGGGCCCGAGCGGATATTTTCGAGAAGACATCAAGTGCCCTCCTGACAATTCTGAAACCCATCTGAATCCAGTCCTCCTCTGTTGAGAAGGAATCCCTTTGCTGCTCCCAGTCGGTCCAATGCTGCTTCACCCAGTCCAGGATCTCCTGGTGTCGCAGGAGGTCGGTGTTGAGCCTGAAAATGCCAATGCCTCTCCTCAAGGTAGCCCCGGTTTCCATGGTGACCCGCAATGGTCTATGGTCAGACATGGGGTGAGTAATGACCTCTATTGAGGTAAGTGCATCCCAGGCCTGCCCCTTCACTAAGACCAAGTCCAATCTACGCTTGGGCGGTGGTCTGTTCCCAGTTCTCTGGGAGGAGTGTCATGTATATCTGTGTGTGTCTGGGTGGGTCCGCCTATAGGCGTCGACCAAGCCTCTTTCCTCGATGAAAGAATTCAGCATTAACGCATTTGTCCGCCTTACGGCGGGTTCAGGGGAGTCCAACCTTGGGATGACAGTAGTATTAAAATCGCCGGCTAGCAGGAGGTGCAGTGTGTCTGGGAGGATTGTTGGTAATTCTGAGAGAAAGTCCCCCCTCTCTGCTGGGTCTGAGGGAGTATAGACTGTGGCGATGGTCCACTGATCGTCCCCAATCTGTACGGTTACCCAGACCCATTGGCCCCAGATGTCGACCTCGTGGTCGAAGAACTGGACCTCCAAGTCTTGATGGAATAGTATTGCGGTTTCTCCCCTGGTTCCGTTGGCTGGAGACCAGAACTGCGGTCCTCTCCACCAGCGGGACCCCTCCTGAATCTTTTGCTCATTGAGCTTCGTTTCCTGGAGGACAATCACTTGTATTCTCTCATAATGAATCCAGGTTTTCAGCCTGGCCCTCTTCTCCTAACCGCTCGTGTCCTCAAGACCATGAACGTTCCATGTGGCGAAATTAAGGCAGACCATCCTGGGTCAGTGAGGCGGCTGAAGATTGGATCCGTAGAGGCTCATTGGTGGTGGATCTATTCTACTTCCCTCTGCCCTGATGGTCAGCGCCAGTTGGAGGTGTCCAAGGGGCCAGGAGCAGGTTGCGAAACCCTGGTGCAACGGGCTGTTTGTCTGTTGCTAGGGAGAAGCAAAATTCTGCGACGATCCCTGCATCCACATCGAGAGTGAGAAAGGTTTCTTTAAGCTCATGAGTGGATCGAGTGGTTAGCCACGTGGAGGGGAGCCAGGTGACTCCCTGGGTGGCCAACAATGCCGCTGTGTCTGTTGGGATCTTGGCATCTAGCATCGCCATGTGGAAATGTTAGCTGCTGCCTTGGGACAAAGCTACCGTTTTCTGCCCAATACTAACGCCCTGGACCAATCGAAATGGGAATCTGTCCTCAATAAACCTTGCCGCCACTGTGTGGACTATCTCCTTGCCCGAGGGTGGTTTGTCCATGGGTACTGTTGAGATTGCCAGCAATCCTTGGTTGGTACGCTTAGCCATCAAGCGTGTAGACTGTGGGGTAAGTGAGAAGCATAGGAGGACTAACAAATGCCTGATTGTGCCCGAGGGTGGGCCTGTTGATCCAGCCGCGGGCATTCGTTGGGTCGAAGGGTTAATCAGAGGTCGCGCCCGTGTGATCGCTTCAAATTTCAGATCAACTTTTGCTTCTTCACGTGTGATTTCCCCCTCTCCTTCCACTCCTACC
The DNA here is from genome assembly GCA_003427395.1 of Chara braunii. NCBI lineage: Eukaryota > Viridiplantae > Streptophyta > Charophyceae > Charales > Characeae > Chara > Chara braunii. Next base: position 1,272,388 of record BFEA01000303.1, on the reverse strand, counting down.
CGTCGCATTTTATATGGGGTTCTCAGCAATGGCCTGGGATCCCTCATCGCCAGATCGGTTTGACCTGGATTGGATGAAGACGGACAGTCTGCCACCTGTGACTCCCCCCCGTAAGCTTGGGGGAGTTCAGACGGGAGCGTTGCGTCTTGTGTGCCAAGGAGTTGAAAGTCAAAGGTCAGATTTAAGTAGGTGGAGAAACTCGCTGGTTGAGTAGACCGTAGAGATGACTGTCATGAGCTGCCCAAGGGCGGGGGTGAGTCGGAGGGAAGGTTGATTCCTAGTGTTGCGGTTGGGGTGAAGCCGGACCGTTCCAGCAGGCCAAATGATGAGGGGGCCACGAGGGAAGACGAGTGTGGGGGGGGTAACCTGGCTAGGGTCGCGACGACGGGATGTGTAAGGTGCGTGGCAGTTGGCGGGAGTTGTGCAAGGGTGGGGTGCGTGAGGTATGAAGCGGGTTGCAGGAGGAGGAAGTGGTTGGATGGGAGGGGGGGGCGCAAAGGGAGTGGGGTGGATGGCAATCAGTGGGGGGGATGCTAAGAAGGGGAATATGGTTTGAAGGGGACGAGGTGTCGGGACTGGGCGGATGACAAGGGGTCTGAAGCCCCCTGTTGCCGCGGCTGGATGAGGAAGAGAGGTGGGTGGTGGTCTCTCGCAATGCATCGTGGCATGCGGTAACGTGGTGATTGGGGATGTGGGTATGATCGTCAGTGGGAGGGGTTGGTTGGGTGGTGGTACAGTCGATCCCGGGCTTGGGGTATGTGTGATGGCCGACGAGGCGGACTGCGAGATGGCGGGGAGGGAAGGGTTTATCCGAGGGGGGTAGGGCGGGGTGACTGTTGTCTTCTCTGTCCTGACTGGTGAGAGGATGGGGGGGGGGGGTGTACGGGGGACTTGATTCTACCGAGCTCGGGGCCCTCTGCAGCCTCGGGATCGGGTTCTTCGGTCCAAGGGCATCGGTTCATGGAACCGGGGGCAACCCGACGGCCTGTTCCCCCACTCTTATTTTAGTCACGCGGTAGTCGAGGTCATAAATCATAAATGGAGTTGGGTACTTAACACTCAGCGAGGAGGTCAACCGAGCCACAGTAAACTGGCTGAAGGAACGCACTGTCAAGGTCGTCTTTGACGTTTGAGCAACCACCCTCACGGTAGCCCAACGCGAACAATTCATAATAGTCTATGAGGACACGTGTTACCACGACGTCAACATCAATCCCTCACAGAAGAGAGGTCGCACGCACGGGGAAGGGCCCAACGTCACATCTCACATGGCACTCTCGGCCCAAATAGATTAGTGGCTAATTAGTAAGGGGCACGACTTCATTCCCTCACGATCAGGAATGGTGAAAGTCTACTTTAAGTCGTGGATGACACAGTTAGAGCTCAATCAGCTTAAGGATGCCGAAGCAGCAGCAAAGTATCGTATTATAGCACTTAGGGTCCCCTTGGAAGCTATGTTCTCATTGAGTCAAGTTGTCCAAAAGCTGATGGGGCCAATCCTTACCATACATCCATCTGAAAAGAATGAGGACGAACCCCGATTGGGCAACGTTCGCATTGACTGTCACCCTTTTGTAAGGGATACTTTCATGGAATGGGTTGTGATCAGAGCCCCTACCAGCGGCTTTCTGGAAATCCAGTTTGCTAATCAAGACACCCTCTTTTGCCAAAAATGCCTATGGTGGTATCATGACGAATTCGATCTTAGCATTTGTCAAGCAGGGTCTTAATTTGAGCCAACTCCTCAGTGTTGGACGACGATGATGTGACCTCTACTGACGTGGCGGCTGAGATAGGTGGGATTCCACCTTCCCGTGCCGATGGTGGTAAAGACGCCGACATGGTGTGCAAAGGAGACGAAAAGGTAGGGACATGAGGAAGTGAGCGGGTATGACGAGTAACGCCGTGAGGTGAGTATGTGGGATGAGTATGATGGAAGCGTCTGGTAAGATATACCTTTATCCGGGAAGAGGCATCAGCATCTTCGTTGTGAGCTTGTTGTCGACTTACGTTCTCCTGAGCCCCCAGGCTGCTCGCCTAGCTCTCCTTCTGGTGCTCCTCAGAGACACGACTCAGGGGCCATGTCTGTTCCACTTGTGTATACACTAGCTGATGGTTCCTGCTGGTCTGATTCGTTGGCGTGCCTCCATATCCGCTTCGGTACTGCCGAGGTTGACCTACGCCTTGACGTGGTTGGACGTGGGCCACTCCGCTTAGTTGGGCCGTGCGCCCAAGTTGCGGTCAGCGAAACCGGTACTCCCGCACCGGTGGTAGATCGGCGGAGCGCTCCGCGCCGGCCGGCCTGCCTCTCCCCCTATGGCGGGAGTTCTCCCCTTTTTTTGTGGGGGGGGATGCAGCAGCAGCACTTTTCCATGTTCTACCCAACATGCAGTCCATTTTTTTTTTGGAAAAATTTGTTTGGCGCCCCTGTAATTTGCGTTATTTCACGTCACGCCCCTTCGATGGCCCATTTACTCTGTCGCGCCCCTCTGAGCAGGGTTCAAATTTTCCATAAGATCCCGGTGTCGTTTGGGCCTCAAAAAATGTTTTCGTTGCACCCCTACCGCCGCTACCGGTACCGGTCCCTAATTTGCGGGATGCCCCTACCGGACGGCCATTAAAAGCCAGCAGGAAATTTTTTTAGATAATTTTTTGAGATGCCCCTATCGGTACCATTTGCTGCCAAGCCATTTGCTGCAAAGCCATTTCGTGCCAAGCCATTTGCTGCTACGTCATCTGGTGCCACGTCATCTTCTGCTACGTCATCTTATGCCACGTCATCTGCTGCCAGTCCATTTGCTACCAAGCCATTTACTACTACGTCATTTGCTGCTACATCATCTGCTGCCACGTCGTCTTATGCCACGTCATCTGTTGTCAATCCATTTGCTACCAAGCCATTTGCCGCTACGTCATCATCTGCTGTCACGGCATCTGCTGCCAAGTCGTCCACACCTGCCACATCGTCTACTGCTTTCCCACATGCAGGGGCGGCTCCCTCTTCCAACCAACGAAAGGATGTTAGTGGTGGACAGTCTGAGTAAACGACGAGGGCAACGGCGACCTAGATGAATGCAAAGGCGGGAAAGAAGAAGTCTGGGACGAAAATCAGGAGGCGGGCGTTGGCTCTTGCGAGTCCGAAGGACCGGCGAAGGTTACGATTGATGGAAGAAGATGATGAAGGAGGAGAGGGGTGTTGTGATGGTGCTTCACGCCGGCTCGTTGGTTGACTGTACAACGTTCCAGCCCTCTCTCTCTCTCTCTCTCTCTCTCTCTCTCTCTCTCTCTCTCTCTGTCTCTCTCTCTCTCTCTTTCTCTCTCTCTGTTGGTTTATCAAAGTTCCGAAACATACGGTCATGATGGTCACGTGTACAATGGCAGTTGCCCAAAATACAACTATAATGACTGTCATTGTAGACACAACCATCATGACCGTACGTTTCGCAACTTTGATAAATCGACGGCGAGAGAGGAAGCGGGAGAGAGAGAGAGAGAGAGAGAGAGAGAGAGAGAGAGGGGGAGAGAGAGAGAGAGAGAAAGAGAGAGAGAGAGAGAGAGAGAGAGAGGGAGAGAGAGAGAGGGTGAGGACGGTAGGTAGCTTACCTGATACATGAAGGATAATAGTGCAATGACTTGCTGATTTTGCTGCCGAGATCTGACTGCGAGGTTGTATAGTCGTGTCTTAGGGTCCGATTCGTAATTTTGTTTGTGTCAGGGACTAACCGTGAGTTCAGTCCGAGGGAAATCTAGGAGGGATAGATCTGTAAATCTGGGAAAATTATACTCCTAGTAGAACCCCGAATTTCCTCTAGTACCCTCACTACCTCTAGCAGTACCGGGCTATCACTAGGACAGCAGGCCCAGCAGGCCTTGGGCTGTAGCAACGGTCTCACACCGTATCGCCGGATAGGATCCGAGCCGAACGGGCCAAACTGAAACGGTACCGGTGCCAGCAGGTCTAGGTCTAGACTCTAGAGTAGGCTAGTCTATTAATAGGACTGAGCCGGTAGTTTGGGGACTTTTTGGCTGTTCGTTTTCGTGACACAGCGAAGGGGAGCCAAGGAAGTTTTGTGGAGACAATGGTCTGCAGGCGACATCCTGAAACCCTCGCCTTGGTGTGGCAGCCATAGCCAGCCTTCTGGAGGTTGCCATAGCTGGGGCATCCTCAAAGCATCTACCACTAAGGGTATCTGCGTCTGGCGGGGCTATGTTGAGGCTCTTCATTCAGTATTCATCGGTGGACGATTGTCGCTCATCTCCCCTCTGGAGTTATCAGGGCTTCATAAGTGGTGTGGCAGCCATAGCTGCCAGATTCTTCGTTAGAGTGTTCATCTACGCTGAAGGCTTCATCGCAGCACCTCTTCTCCATCTAGGAGGGTTGGCGCTGGCCTCTGGGAGGCCATTTCAGGGTTGCGCTACTAACTGGGTGTAGGGTAGAGAGTGGTGTGTGGAGTTCCGAGGGTGGCGAGATATTGAAACAAACTTTGTAACGATAATTGGTTGATTTGGCTCATCATCACCGTGAATCCTATTGTTCTCCTCGCAGGTGTCTTCTTATGATTGGTTGTTGGGAGTTTCGTCAAAGAGATAGAGAAACAATGTGTGTCATCTCCCCACCTGTGCATGGTTATGTTCTGTTGCCCTGCGTAGCACGGCGAACGTTTCCACGCCCCTTCACATTCGCGCGAACAGCTCGCGAACATGTTCGGGCAAACACATTTTTTTTCTGCAAAAACAAATTATAAAAAATAAAAAATAAAAAATAAAAAAATGGGTTTTGATTCTTAACTCATGATTGGCTACGAATTTGAACATAACTCCAAGTCAAAAGTTGCTTGTATTGTTGTCTTACATACCATACATTGTTTTCAGATTTTTTTAGAACTGTTTTTTTTGTTTTTTTTTTTTTTTTTTATGTTTGTGTTCGGAGGGTTTTTGACGCTTGTTCGTGTTCGCCTCCGAAAGCAAACACGGTGCTACGTAGCTGCTGCCTATTCTCATCTATGTACAATGTGTACTCTGTCTCCTGTCCCCTTCTTTTTATGCATGTATAGGCGTGTATGAGACTGTTTGTGTGTGAGTGGCAGTGAAAATCGCCAGGCAACCAAGTTTATAACAATAGCGTGGAACAGGAGTGGTGTACAGAAAAATGGGGGAGAGAGAGACAGAGAAAGAGAGTCAACCTCTCTGTCTGGAATGCGTAGGAGGGGGACATGTTGGGGTGTAGCGCGGCCGGGAGCGTTGCGCCCTGCCGTTACGATCCTGTCGGTGAGCCACGGAGAAGTCAGACGACATTCTTCCCGTGCGTGGCAACGAGCGGCGATGGGGAGGAGCAACGAGGGGCGAGGCGCGGGGGAAGAGGGCGGGGCTGATGGTGGCAGGGTGTGATGGAGGATGATGAGGCAGGAGGCAGGGGTGGGTGGAGGCGCCTCGTGGGGCTCGCGGCTCGTTAGTACGGCTCGTCGGTAGGATGCGGGAGTAATAAGGTGAAGTGGCGGGCGAAAGTGCGAGGCGAGTGATGGCAGGGAGTGACAGTTCTTGGTGGTGATTCTAACGGCAGGCTACGAGAGATGACGGATCGAGCAGATTCCTACCACCCTGGATGTTCTTTCTCCCTCCGGACTGCCAGCGAGGGGTCGTCGACCGACTCGACGGTTTGGGCTCACTACGTGGTTGTGTTGAGGTAAGTGTTGACCACGGTCCGACAATCTTCATGGTTCAACTTTTTTGTTAGATGTGGTGCAGGCCACGAGCAGCTGAGATGCTTTTGAAGCCGATGAAGGAGGAGGTGGAGGTTGGGAGAAAGAGAGGACGTGACATGTGCGGGGGGTGGGAATTATGGTTGGAAAAAAATTATTATGTAGATTGTCCGTTGTTTTTCCTAGGTGGCAAGATTGATGGTTGAGGTGCTATTTTTCGTCTGATTACAAGCCTATAAAATCCAATTTCTGCCGTAAAACATGATCTGGATTTTTTTTACGATGAGGTATTCTGATGGCGGCGCGCCCCGAATTTTTTTTCAGATGTTGTTTTTGAATGATTTCTTTTTAATGATTGTACTTTGTCTGATCATAGGTGCTTTTTGGATATAGTTGATCCCTAATCTGAAATCCATTTTTTCTGTTCTGAGCAAGATCCCTAATCTGAAATTCGTATTTTCTTAGCAGGATTCTTAATCTTACATTCGTATTTCTGAGTAAGATTCATAATCTGAAATTCGTTAATCAGAGTTTTGCTCTGATCCCAATAAATGATTACTTAGTTTTGAATGACAAAGGGTTACAAATTGATTTTTTGAAAGTAGAATTGATGTCCTACGTTTATCCATCTTTGATCTAATCCTAAATCTGGCGTTGTTTTCATATTTGGTGCACATAATTTTGAACTCTTTTTTTTAATTCGATTTTTGATGTCACTTGTTTGAAGGATTTCCAAAAACTGGTTACAATCGATTCTCAAGCTGTGATATTTTAGGATTTGGGTTCATAGGTGCTGATTGAATTATCTCCTTCAGGGTTGGGGCCCCTCCCTGCGAGGGTTATACAAGTTGAGAGTTATGATCCTTGAGAGGGTAGGGGCGGTATTGTGGGTTTTGTTCTCCTTTGGGCCAGACTGATCTGGGTCGGATCAGCCACGGCGGTTGGGAGGGAGGACAAGGGGCTGTGCTGTTTTCAGCAAGATGAGAGGCCGAGAGGTGTTTCACTTGGAGGGGGTGGGACACGAGGGGAGGGGGATCTTCAACTCTGCGGGGGCACGCTCTAGGGGGTATTGCATGCTGCCAAGGGAGCATGAGTGAATTAGGGTTGTTCTGAACTGGGGTTGGGAGGCGAGGGGGCGCCTTCCAGCGAGGGCAGTGAAAGGACAGGAGCTTGTTTTTCTTTGGGGGAGGAGTAAGCCGCTCGGTTTCCTGTTAGCTCTTACATTCAGCTAAGACGTGAATAGACGCAGGAATTCCCATGGGGAAAGAAGTAGTTCCCTCCCATGCTTTTTATCCCTGTGGGAATAATAGGTGTTGACTGCCTTTTTAGGTTATGATTCCTGCATGTGAATCTATGTTTTTCTTTTAACCCATTTTGATTTTTGAGGTTTCAACTGGAAAAATCGTCATAATTTTGGTGCTGGTTGTTGGGGATTGGGTTTGTGGTGATGGTTGGAGATAATGCGCTCTGCGGCGAAGGGGCTAGCCAGTAGGGCAGAAATAGGGCGCAACAGTGGTGAAGATGGTGGCTTTACCACAGTAAGTCTTGTCGTAGTAAGGTTGAGAAGGTTTTGTTGGATGTTTGCAACCAGTGCTTGAATTCTCAATTTTCTGATTTCTTGTTTTTTCAATATGTTCTTGACAGAGGTGAGTGGGAGAAGTAGATGGTGGGATATCAGGCATCCTACTGGCTAGGGGGCTAGCTCGTAGGATGGAAATAGGGCACAACAGCAGGCTCAGCAGCGGAGATGGTGACTCTGTTGCAGTAAGTCTTGCCGGACTGTTGGGGGTTGGGGGTTCAGAGTCGTTTGTTCTTAGACGAAGCCAGGTAATGGCCCTGGTATATCACAAAAGGAGGGAAGGGGGGGGAGCTAGAACTGGAGAATGGAAGGCAGTAAGGGCGCTCTTAACAGAGGAAGGTTATTGGTTAAGGTAAGTAGGTTAGGAGGACGATGCTGGGACGACACAGGCCGGTGCTGGAGCTTTTGCTCTGTGACCCAGGGGGAGCTTGAGGCATGTGGAGTTATGTCGAGGGTGGAAGGCATAACCAGACCGTTCGACATAGTTGGCGCCGGTGTATTAACCTCGTAACCTGTGTCAGGGGCTTGCTGCTGAGGGAAATGTCGAGGGAGGAAAACACTTCCTGTCCGTCAGAACTAGGATGGTCAGTACTAGGGAAGGTTGTGGTGTCGTGTTACCCTAGCAGAAGGGGGTATGAGATCAAGTGAGTTATGGTACGAGGACTGAAAACCGGGACCGACGTTCCGTCCGTTGAGGGGGGGAGTTTTCGATAGTAGGCGTTTCAGTTTTGACCCCCCCGTTCTCATGTTTTCCAAGCTTTTTCATATTTTTTTTGAATTTTAGCCTATTTCATGAGGAAAGTTTTGAGAATGCTTTACGATTCTAGGCACTTCTTGCAACTCATTTTAGGTTTTTCTAATGCTGTTATATTCATGGATCTGCGGTTTCTCGATGCCAGAACGACGTTGACCGGAGCTGGGGGGTTACCCTGTAACCTGTTGATAGCAGGAGCGAGAGGCTTGGTAGAGAGATCTGGGGATGCCTTGGGTCGGGCATTCCAAGGGAAAACCAAGGTTTGTTGTCGGTACGACGCTGGCCGGAGCTGGGGTGAGTTGTGTTGCCCTGTAACCTAGCAGGATGGGGCATGAGGCCTGGGAAAGTCCGGCAGGGAATAAGACAGTGTTAGAAAATTTTAGAATGTTGTGTTGGGGAATCCAGGGGTTAGGAGCATTCAAAGGGCTTCTGTGGCTTGCCGTTTGACTTATTAAGCGCTGCTTGAGTAGCCTAGCAATAGGTTAGCAGTTACCTATGTCTTTTCCTAAATTTTCTATAATTTCTTCAAAGTTCTCAGATTGTTCCTGGCCAAAGCTAGGTAATGGCCCTGGTATTTCAAATCGTTTGTCTAATTCTATATGGGACGTTGGGCCCGCTTCCCAGCACGTGTTGCTCCCCACAAATAGACAGGAGCATTTGTCCCCCCGAAAAAAAAAAAAAAAAAAAGAGAGAGAGAGAGAGAGAAAAGTCACCAACTCACCCTTTCTCTCTCTCTCTCTCACATACACACACATGCACACTTGCAGGGAAGATGACGATATGGCACAGGGCCCGATGGAAATGCGAATTTGTGGTGCCGCACGGCTGTGGGGGCATTGCAGAAAGATGGTTGCCCGTCATGAGGGCATATGGCACAGGGCCCGACCGTCAGTCCAGGGCGTCCTGGAGAGTTGCGGTCACTACCGACAAGTGCCTGCCGAAAATATTTTTTGGCCCAGAGGTGCGACAGGGTAAATCTGCCGTCGGAGGGGTGCGACACGAAATAAAGCAAATTACAGGTGCGCCAGATAAATTTTCTTTATTTATTTATTTTTTCTCAGCCTCTTTTTGCATATTTGGGCAGTAGTCAAGTGAGGCCCTATTGGGCCTCCCTGCACTACTCTCCACATGCACAACAGACAAAAATCATGGTGGTGCATCTATCCATATTCCAGTGGAAGATTCACTCTCATTTTGCACATTCCGAGAGGCCCATTATGTACGGTGCACTGTGTTGATCGGTGTCGTACGACTCCTGACCTATGTGGGCTCACTGCTATGCCATCGTGTCAGACTGACCTGTGGTTACTCAATTTTGCAACACTCTTTTGGAAGGGGGATATGTGTAAATTGCAACAACCTGTACGGCCACTACTCTCCAAAGGTGCAAAATGAGACTGAATCCTCTCCCTTTTTTTTCCTTTAAAAAAAAAAAAAAAAAAAAAAAAAAAACACCCCCAGTTTTTTTTTTTTTTTTTTTTTTTTTTTTCCAGGTGTGATGGTATGAGCAAACACCCCTAGCAACGCCTGCGGTTGGCTCCGACGATCTATTGGTGGGAGCCCTGGTGGGAGATTCACCTGCCAGAAATTGGGTCCAGTGTCCCTAACAATGAGACGAGATCTGATCAACATTCAGAGAGTTTGTGACAGAGCTGTCGGCACATTGATTACCCTGGCAAATCTCAAGGGATGGACTGAGCAGTACTAGGGCCTCTTCACCCTTCTGATGCAAGAATTTCAGCACCCGAGTCCTTTCAGACACCTGTATACCGGTGAGTCTCGACCGTTGAGCTTGCAGGCGGTGGAAAGAGAGCAGGAAAATCTGAGAGAGGCCGCAGTGGGATGGAGGGGTCAAATCTGGTCCAGTCATGAAAATGAAGATGGTAATCCCTTTCAATCCTTTTTCGTATCCCCTCCCACCCCTCCCACCCCTCCCTCCCCTCCTGTTCCCCTCCCAGCCAGTCCTTACAGAAAGATTGGATTTGCATTATGATTTCTGTTCTTTAGTGTAGAAATGTTTTTTTTTTCCTGTAACTTTTCCTCATTGAACCATGAGGTCCATTCGAATCTGTTGCTTGCTTGCCTCTACCATAACTGGACCATCAAGACCAACTCCTTCCATCAGATTCTCACAAATGCACCTGTTCCACCAGATTGCCCGGACAATTGCGCTGCGTACCCACTGAGAATATATTTTTTCTGAAATGTGCTTACTTGTTCTGACTGCCAGGTTGGCAGGTTTCACACAGAATTGGCTTCCAGTCCCACGACCAAGGGGTTGTCGTGTCTAGCTGACACCACACCCGGTCACAAGAAGGAAAGATGCATTGCCAATTATTTTTTTTTTTATTTGGCACAACTTTCAGCTCAGATATGGCCAGAGTGGACCTGGACCACTTCCCTAGCCGGGCAAAAAAAAAATACATTTTTATTTTATTTTAAGAATTTGTATGCGACGCTGAGGCAAAAGTTGTTCAGTTTAAAGCCTCGTGACATCACTTGAAAATACTTGAGTTTCCAGTGCACACTAAATGGGAAATTGTGATCAATTTACACTTGCTCTATTTATGGTTCCACGGACACTCCAGGAAACCCTTCAACAGGATGCACCCACTTGAAACCTAAATCCATGGCTTGCTAACCAACCATGGACCAAGATCCACGGACACTTGGGGAAACCCTTGAACAGGATGCACCCACTTCAAACCGATATCCACGGCTTGCTAACCAACCCTGGACCAAGATCGCTTGCTGGGAAAAAAAAAAACGAGCTAACTATGGCGGAGTCACGAAAGGAGTTTGTAAATCCATTTCAAACGTAGCCTTCGCAGTTTAGTCACGACCCGAGTTTCAAATGCAGTTGAAGCTGCCATTTTGTAGCACCTGAGGCATAGATGGTGCCACGTACCTTTGTGAGGAAACCCGGGGAGGGGTCGCCCACTGTTTGCTGAAGCCAAGGGCTACAGTGCCTGTCACTCACGGCGCCCGTTTCAGAGGTCCTCAGCGACCAGCGGGGTATCGGGTTTTGGGATGCCTGTCGCACCCCGCCCGAAAACTGAGCCAGGAGACCTTCCTGATTGCACATTGGAATGCCACGGAAACCAAATAGAGTAAATAGAGAAAAGAGATCAGATTTGGCTCGCAGATATACGTTACGAATTGGAATCACTCATAAGTGGTTATCCCTGGTGAGTCCCAACTTTGCGAGAAGTATTATGCATAACTTAAAGGCCATCTTGAATTGACTACTCGTTTTCAGGAAACAAAAGCAGGCAGCTTCGTAACAGTCAAAACACTTGGCAAGGGCGGAACAGTTTAACGAATCACCACAACGAGACTCAGATCAACACAAACCGGACAAACGCTGGACAAAGACGCCTCCACTCTCAGGAAAGCCTCGGCGTCTTATCATCACTCGAGGTGACTCAAGATTACGAGGGGTTTCTCCACATCCCAAATTTTAATCCCCTCCACATAGTTTTGCAGTACCGTCGGTTTACCTTCAGTAATGGCTTCAGCCAAGCCTAAGACGAGACAGTATCACTCAAATTGGGTAGCCAAATGTCTCCACATTCTCTGTCAAGCTAAGTGTTCCAATAATGACTTCAGGCCATCTTCAAACAGGTCAGCATAGCACAAATTTTGCAACCAAATATTTTCCCGCTTTCAGTCAGGTTAAGCGTTCCAATAAATTTATTTTGCTATGACTCGTGTCGTGTTGGTCTGTGTATCCGAAAATCGATTCAACGCGGGTTCCGCGTCGAAAGATTCAACGCGCGTTGAATCCACGTTGAATCCCCGTTGAAAAGCCCGTTAGACGGGTTACAACGGGACCCGCGATGATTTTTTTTGTGGGCGAAAAATAATCAAAAAAAAAAAAAAGGGTTGTAGATCTTTTTTAGCTCTACAACCTAGGATACCAGAGTGGCCTGGGGTCACTTGCCCGGCCGGGCCAAAATAATTAAAAAAAATAAAAATAAAAAAAATATTTCTGAATTTTATTTTTTATTTTAAATTTGGTGAAGAATTTCGATGTGACCCTGAGGCAAACGTTGTTCAGTTTATTTTTCTGCATAACATAGTTTTTTTTCAGAATTTGTGATTTTTTTTTTTTTTTTTTTTTTTGCTGGGACCTTACCTAATCCTTGCACGGGCTGGCCACTCGGGACCCGGGCGGCCCGGCTGGTAGCCTAGTCTAGAACCTCATATTTTTATTTTTATTTTTTGAGCTTTTACTATATTTAAAAAAAAACAAAAACGTAAAGACAATGAAAAAAAAAAATAAAAAAAAAATGAAATGAGTTTTTTTTTTTTTTTTTTTTTTCTATATTCTTCTCTCAACTTCTGTTTCTTTTACCTTCCACTACCTACTCCTAAGACTATCTAGAGGGGACCCCTGCAAGCATAGTTTCCTCTTTCTGTGAAGGGGAGATTTCATGTTGCCCCTTGCCCCTAATGGTTAGGGTATAGGGTTGGGGCCGCCAGTGGGGGTCTGGCTAACACAAAGACCAAGACCTGCCAGTAGCTGTGCCTCCCTTTCTCATCGTCCCCCACCCTTCATCGAGTAGCAGCAGAGGCTATGGCCAACACTCTCCCACACAACCCACTCGCACTCACGGGTGTGAGTGTGAGTGTGAGGTTTTTTTTGGGGGTTACACTGAGATATTTTTAGGGCTTAAAAAAAACAACAGAAAAACATGCTAAAAATATAGGGCTATAGACATTTCAAAGATGTACAACAATTTTTTATGAGAAAACTACGGTGCAGTCAGGGTTTGAGTTTGTAATTGCACTTGAGGCAAAAGGGCCGGTAATGCTGAATGTATATGACCCACGTTTCGGGTCCGGTGGGGTCGCGTGGGGGTGTGTTGTGTTCGCGGGATTGCCTCAAGTGCAATTACAAACTGTTTTCGTGACTGCGCCAAAGTTACCCCATTTTTTTATTTTATTTTTACTTCATGTATATAAAAAAGAAAAAAACATAAAAGAAAAAAAAAAATGGAAAAGCGGATACGCTCGCACAAACAGAGACACATAACAGACATAAATATACACACATATGCACACACACACACACACTTACAAACACACGCGCATACAAACATATTCATGCACAGACACACTCTCACACACAGGCATACACATACACACATGCGCGCACACACAGCACATCGGGGGCGAGGTCCCACTAGCAACGGGATAGGATAAAAACGAGTTTGTGGGGCAATTGAGTGACCCAAATCCTGTCGTGCAGTACTCGTGATCCCACGGTCAGTATTTTACTTGTATTACCCGAAAAAGTAAGGAGATCTTCGTTCCCCTCGTCCTCTCCTTAACATTGGGCATGCCTGTGCACAGAAAGCTTCCCGCCAGAATCTTTTAAATCGGTTGCGGGTGTGGCCAACCCCAAACAAGGGTGGGGTCGGCCTTAGGCCCACTGGACATAAGATTTTCAGTATTTTACTTTAAGTTGCTGTTGTGCAATTATCTCATTGGGTGGAGCCCTCCTTCAATCACAGAGTATATGGAGGGTGTCGGGATCAGTGCTGATAGAAGTCAAGTTTATTCCAGGAAATGTGGCGGTTACTTTGTTCACTGTTGTTGCAACCACCACCATCAGTCTGAGATCATTCGTGATCTGATGGCTGGGAAGCACTGTGCCGTGATTTCCGGTAGGACGTCTCTGTTTCTTTTCTTTTTTTTGTCTTTCTTCTGTTTTCTCAGCCCAGAAATTCGTAATGAACCTGTAAGGCCACTGCCACTCAGTGTCACACTGGATCGGCCAGACTCCTATCCGACTGCTAATAGGACCTCACCCCTGCACATACATAACTCGGGCCTTGGGGGTTGGGGGATGGGGGGGCAGATGACTTAGAGGGTTTCGGGGTAGGTTTGGGGACTTGTGTCGGGGGCTTGGTGCGTGGCGGGTGGCAGGCCGGTTGGTGTTGGTCTAATTCGGTGGTATAAGAGGTGCTTCAGGGGTCGCGAGAATTTTTTTTATTATTTTTTTTTTCCCCCCTAAGGCCACGTGTTCCGGACCCCGCGCATCAATTCCGTTTTTCCGAAAAGCGCGGGAGCGACTCGTTTTCGTGTTGAACGGGAATTCAATGAGATTTTTCAGAACTCAACGGGATTCAACGGGAGTTTAATTCCCCCATTCCCCGTTAAAAAGACACAGGTGATGGTCTTTGATTGGCTGTTGCGATGATCAGCAAATATGCCCTCACAAAGCATCCAGGACAAGTGCCTTCTATCGTCGATAGAGAGGACAACAATCCTCTCTTACAACAACTGCAAACTTGGAAGGTATTGGTCAACTCTAGGGCGAAGAATTGTCAGATACGAATCACATTAGCCCTAGAGAGGAGATTTTTATTCGCTTGCATCAAAGCAGAGCCCGCCCTACCTCTCGAATCGCCGTGGTTTACCCACACTGAACAAACCCCCCCCAATGTCTCGCGATCATAGGAGTATGAAGGCCAGTTTCTCATACCTACTACCACAGACACACACACACACACACTCAAATGCATTCACGCACTCAAACTCACTTTCACACGGCGCGGACAGTGGGGTTTATAGCTGCGAAATAAACTAATTTCTCAGAAAAATTAGCAAGGCGGGCTGATCTGAGTTTGCTCCTCCCTGCTCTCTCCTTTGTATGTGACCGTTTGATCTGGGGCACTCAATATGAAAGCGTGTTCTCATCTTTTTAATGAACCTTCTCAGTTCCGAGCCCTTAACCCCATTGGAGTTCCTTTCACTTCGTATGTCTCCCATTTACTCTTTCTCTTTCTTGCTTACACGCGGTAGAGTCCACCCTAATGGCATAGATTTATCGTTTCGTAGCTTACTGCCTCTCCTCACCGCGCCTGCCATATTACTTGATCGAAATACACCCTCGCACTCGCGCCCCTATTCGGTTCTAGCCCTTGGAACTCTCACTCCTTCTCTTCCTTCTCTGACCTTCTCATGAGACCGTTCATAGCTGGTTCATCAAACTTCCCCACCAGCTCGATTTACGAATGCAACTAACCGTATTTGAGACTGGGCGCACTAGCGCGAAGTTTCGACTTGTGGTTTTACTTACCTGTACCCTTCGCTTACGCTCACTCCTTCGCCCGATCCGTGATCGGGGTTTTCTGCTCTCGTCATCAACGGTCTTATCCCTGTTCGAATTGTACTTTGAATTAGCTCCCTGAAGATCACAAGCAAGTGCTCAGAACATCATAGACTTTTGGCTCGATTCCTGGAGACCTGCAGGACCTGATATAAGGTCTCCCGCACGACATAGACCGCACACCCCGCAATGGTCAACGCTGCTGTAGCAACGAGTCTGATTTACCACTGGAGCTCTCTTATGCAAGGAGGCACGGGCGAAAGCTGTTGCGTTTCGTACCACCAGCTCATTGTCTCGGGCCCCCGGTCAAGTAGTATGTTACCTCTCATGACTCCCAATCCACATTCTTTCCCTTCTTCTTAGTTCACTCCCCCACTTCCGCGAAGAAGTCTCCAGTAGTGAGTGTTGCCCTTACAGCGTGAGGAATGTAAAGAGCCCGGAAGATCCTTTTACTCATTGTTCTCCTCCCCCGATACCCTGGCGAGAAAGACATTCAACAAGGAGCCTCGATGACCAGATCATACCAGCAGCTTAGTCGTCGTCCGTCTTCCAGATGGTCTCTCCCGCAACAGCACAACAACGAAGCACGCCGTCGGCATCCCTCCTATCGCAGTTCCTTCTTCGCTTTCTCCTGCATCGCTTTGCCGCGCGATTACGCCCGCTGTGCGCGTCCAGTACACGAGAAGATTGGGGACACCAGGCACGCCTCCTTGTCCGCGACACTCTGCTCTCCTTCCTCCAGATCCCCTCCTCACTCTCTGAGTTTACTGTCTCCTCTACACCTGCCGCGTGCTCCCCGTTGCAATCGTCAATCGGGTCATCAGAACGTTGTCCAAAGTGGCGGGGTACACCAGGTGCGCAGAAAAATGAGACCCCCTTCCTCGCTGGGCCCGCCAATATAGCCTTGCATTCACTGTTGGTCTAGCGGCACTGAGTCAGGTCCTGGAATCATGCCGACTTAGAACCCTGCCCCTTCTGGTACCAGTAATAAGTGGTCTGGCACAGCTGTCGCCCAGGCTCCCGGTCTGACAGTCCTGGATCACCTGGGCTTCGTACCTTGGAGCAGCGTCAATTAAACGGGCTCAGTTCTGAGGCGATCGCCGTGTCCGAATTAATAGCAGCGATCAGTGCCATCTTCAAACTAGCTGTCTTGCCAAAATTTTGGTGTTGCACCGCAGTAACTGAGTTAGCCATGGCGTAAGATTAAAGTAAGTTGCAGCAGTCCCGAGCCAGACTATAATACCGCACCAGAAGACAGTCACGTTAAACAACTTTATACCGTGTCTGTGGCAAAATAATTTCCCTACCAAAAGTGATAATATGAAGCTGCTTTGAGGGCCACCAATGCCATACCAATGAATGAAAGGAGATAAATAGGGTTGAGCTGCAACGTCCTGCTTCAGTACCGTAACAGTTACCGAACCCGAAAAATAGGAACAAGCCACCACATTCTGCCCCAGTACCATGCACATGTCGTATCAGTGACCGTACTAGAAATAAGTATGTCGAACTACAGAAGATTGTCCTAGCGTCGAAACAGTGAACTGCAGTAGCCCGTAGCAATGCCGCATGAATTCCCATACCAAAAATAATAGTTCCACACTGCCGCAACCGAACTAACCGAAGAGCCAAATATACCATCAGACCGGAGTGTTGCAATCGTTTCAGATTAGACCGAAGGCCGTACCAACCAATTATCGTACCTAGGTCCAGTCCACATGTCTATGCCGAACCAATAACCGTACCAATCCGAACCAGTGATCATAGGCCGCCATAACAGTAAACCGGTTTGGCTGATCTGACCGTCGGTATAACCAATGTCCATGAGGATCTAGTAAAATACGGCCCAGCTCACTCAGCAATACCCGGGTTGTGACAAGGGTAATAATCAGCAAAACTCAGGTAAGACCCAACAAAGGATTATACATAAAGAAAATGTGTATAAATAAAAAAGGCAAAATAAACAAGCAATTTCCAGTTAAAATCCTGCAAGAGTGTGATCGATAAAAAAAATGTTAAATAATAAGATAATCCTTTGTTTTGATTTATTTTTTATCATTTTTATTTTTATTACTTATTTTTATTTTCATTATCAAATTAGATGATTCCCGAGGTCTCTTACCTCATCGACTAGTCGGAGTGAAAAAGACCGCTAGGAGGCCTACTATCATGCCCCGCTCCACAATTGGCTGCCTCGAAAATAACTTCGGAACAGACGAAAAGGGCAAGTGTCAGGTTCAATGAGGGCGGTTGTTCAGCTTATCAATTTCAAGGGTTAGCTCCTGGGCTCGATGCAGGGGTTTTCAGAGTTCCTTCCAGGACCCCTAATTTTCCCCGGCAGTCCCTATTAGAGTACCCGAAGAATCTTAACTAGGTGTCGAGTTGAGGGACGAATTCCTTCCATTTCGGGTGGCCGCCTGGTTTGCGGTCGCCCGACAGTCAGCCGGATCTCGTCTCGACGTCCCCGTCGAGATCCTGCCGTTTCGGTAAGAGGAAACATACAAGTTTTCAAGTGACTGCCCGTATGTGTTTCCCATGTCGACACTTAACCGCTTTATGTTTGGGTTTTCCGGGAACACTGGGACTGAGAAGATGTTTTCTGCCCCTACTATGTCTCGGTGCTTAGGTATAGGCAGAGGAGTGTTTTTCCGCCTCTTCCTTCGTTGGGATGGAAGTGATTTCGGTGTACTACCTCATCTAACTCGGACTCTCCGTCTCGGCCTCCTAAGTACGGAAAACCATTTCTTTTTCTTTCCTAGTGCCAATCCCTTCACTTTTCGCGTCTCTACTCTCTTCCTCTTTCTTAAGCTCTATCCTATCTCGAAGCGCCTCTATGCCTTGGCCTTCCTTTTTCCCTTGGAATCGGATAGTGTTGGCGTAGGTATCAGATGTCTTCTTGGCCTGAACAATTTCAATCTAGCCCCCGCTACTAGGTCCCTCTACTTAGATCCATCAAATTCAACAATCATATAAGCTTCCCAGTCGAGCGCCCCGACCATGTGATAAGGCCCCATCCATCTATTCACCAGTTTTTCTTGACCATGTCCTTTCCAAAGCTGCGTCATAGAGAAAAACCATATCCCCTACACTTATCTTGTCCTTTCTTATCCTGATATTCTTATCTCATCTCTCCTTCCCCTTCTCTTTTTCTACAGCCAGTCGATCCGCTGCCGCCAACAGCTTCTCTTCTAACCCATAGGTTATCTGTCACGTTCGCGCAACTAGGAGCTCCTCTCGCGACATGTTGTCAGCCCAGTCGACAGTAGTCCAGCTGTCAACGTGGAACTCTATGGGCAAAGAGCAATGCCTCCCAAATTATAGAGTGTAAGGAGGACAACCTGTACTAGTCCAGACCGTGACATTGTCTGCCCAAATCGCATATCGAAAATATCGTAGCCAGTCACTGTCTTTTCCTCTATACCACTTAGATAGAGACGCTATCAAGGATTGATGACCTCTTTCTACAGGCGAGTTGGACTGAGGGTGGTAAGCAGTGGCTATCGATACTCTAGCCCCTGCCTTCTTGAACACCTTTTGCACTTCGTCTGCCAGAAACTCTGCTCCTCTATCCATTACAATCCTACTGACACAGCCGTATCTAGACAGGTATTTTAAGACAAAGTTCTTAACTTCTTTAACCGACTTTGTTCTGATGGACTTACCGTCAAAAAAACATGTTCACCACACAATTCATATTTCCTACCCCTTTCGACATTTTTACTAAGTCTATATGAATCTTCTTCCCTGGTCGAGTAGGATACAAAAAGTGAAGAGATTCCTTGTATCTCACACGAGCTCTCTTTGGGCGCTCCTCGCAGGTCATGCAGTACTTCTCAACGTTCTTGTACCGTCATACTCACCTTCTCATGTGCATCTTCTCATGCGTGTCTTTCACCCCTCTATGTCCACCAACTACACCGTCATGGACTTCAACTACTATAGGTTGCTTCTCTTCTGGATCGTAGACCACTCGTAGAGGCATTCCTGACCCCGTTGGTCTACGAAACAGATTCCCCGATCTAAGACAAAACTAAGTCGTCCGTCTTCTGATCTCCGGGTCTAGACTCTCCTCACCCGATAGATGCAGTCCAATTGTCTGATACTTCCCTTCGTAAAGATTAACCAGAAAGCGATCCGCTCGTCTCGGCTTAGTCATGGTCAGTGTCGCCACACTTATCGGTCGCTCAGTGTCAATCAGAATCCGCGAAAGCCCATCGGCGACTCCGTTCTTAGTGTAGAGATCCTCTCAACAGTGTAGTCAAAAGTTGGATCATAATTAACCATCGCGCTATAGTAGGGTCAGTCAGGCTAAAATCCTTCTGCAGCACTGAAGCAACGGTTGTAGGATCTACCCGTAAGATAAATTGTCTCCCATATATGTAGTGTCTGAACGCATCCAAGCATCGCAGGACAACTAACACCTCTTTTATTAATTGACTGTAGTTACGTTCCGCATTGTTAAGCGTTTGACTCTCGAACCTCAATAGTCTCTCCTTCCCTCAACGTTTTTTTGGGAAAGCAATCCTCCGGCTGAACATGGTCCAGCATCCGTAGATACTATCAAAGACCCGTTTGTCTCGTCCTCAAAGAATGGTACGCCTATGATACGTCCTCCTTCCTTTAATTCCTCCTTGAAAGTTACATGGCGAGTTCTTGAGGAGAATTCCAGCAAAATTGTTCATTCTTTCGAAGGAGAATCCTCAGCGGCTCCGCCTTCTTCGCGTATCCACGCATGAAGATTCTCCAGTAGCCTATGACCCCAAGAATTGACAAACTTTTGTGGCACTATACAACGGTGACGACCAGTTCAGAAACTTATCTAGCTTTGTCGGATCTACCTGTCATCCTCTTGCGTCGCAAATAAACCGTAGAATCTTTATAGATGAGACTGCCCATCTGCTTTTCGTCTCACTCACCGTTAAATTGGCGTCATCTAGCTGCTCTAGGATTATGTAAATATCTGTCAGTTGTTGCTCCCCAAACCTCCTAACACCAGGAGCGACCTCTGTCTCGTCCTTTTCCACCGACCCTTAAATCGGAAAGTCATCTAGAAAGACATCCACCTTCTCAGAAAAAAAATAGTAACGCGGGCTGATGCCACTGATCCGAGTTTGCACCTTCCCGCTCTCTCCTTTATATGTGACTGTTCGATCTGGGGCACTCAATATGAAAGTGTGTTCTCTTCTTTTTAATGAACCTTCTCAGTTCCGAGCCCTTACCCCCAATGACGTTCCTTTCACGTTGTACGTCTTTTTTTTACTCTTTCTCTTTCTTGCTTACACATGATAGAGCACACCCCATAGATTTATCGTTTCCTAGCTTATTGCCTCTCCTCGCCGCTTCTTCCATATCACTTGATTGAAATACACTCTCGCACGCACGCCCCTACTCGGTTCTAACCCTTAAAACTCCTACTCCTTCTCTCCCTTCTCTGACCGTCTCTTGAGACCGTTCATAGCTGGTTCATCAAACTTCCCCACCCAACTTGATTTACGAATGCACCTAACCGTCTTTGAGACGGGGCACACCAACACGAAGTTTCCAGCTGTGGTTGTACTTACCTGTACCCTTCGCTTACCCTCACTCCTTTGCCCGATCCATGATTGGGGTTTTCTGCTCTCGTCATCAATGGCCTTATCCCTGTTCGAATTGTACTTTGCATTAGCTCCCTGAAGATCATAAGCGAGTGCTAAGAACACTGTAGACTTCTGGCTCGATTCCTGGAGACCCACAGGACCTTATATAAGGTCTCCCTCACGACATATACCGCACACCCCACAATGGTCAACGCTGCTACAGCCACGAGTCCGATTTACCACAGGGGCTCTCTTACGCGAGGAGGCACGGGCGAAATATGTTGTGTTTTATACCCCTCGGCTCACTGTCTTGGGCCCGTGGTCAAGTAGTATGTCACCTCTCATCACTCCCAATCCACGTTCTTTCCCTTCTTCTTAGTTCACTCCCCCAGTTCCGCGAAGGAGTTTGCAGTAGCGAGTGTTGCCCTTACAGCGTGAGGAATGTTAACAGCATGGAAGATCCTCTTACTCACTATTCTCCCCCCCCCATACCCTGGCGAGAAAAACATTCAACAAGGAGCGTCGATGACCAGCTCATACCAGCAGCTTAGCCGTTGTCCATCTTCCGAACGGTCTCTCCTGCGACAACACAACAAGGAAGCATGTCGTCGACATCCCTCCTATTGCAGTCCCTTCTTCGCTTTCTCCTGCATCGCTTTGCCACGTGATTACACCCGCTGTGCACGTCGAGTACACGAGAAGACTGGGGACACCAAGCACGCCTCCTTGGCCGTGGCACTCTGCCCTCCGTCCTCCGGGTCTTCTCCTTGCTCTCTGAGTTTATTGTCTCATCTACACCTGCCCCGTGCTCCCCGTCATAATGGCCCATCGGGTCATCGGAACGCTGCCCAGAGTGCTAGTGTGGGTGGGGTACACCAGGCGCGCAGAAATATGAGACCCCCTTCCTCGCTGGGCCCGCCAATATAACCTTGCATTCTCCGTTGGTCTAGCGCCACTGAGTCAAGTCCTGGAATCGTGCGGATTCGCAACCCTGCCCCTTCTGGTACCAGTAATAAGTGGCCTGGCACAACTGTCGCTCAGGATCCCGCTCCAACAGTCCTGGATCAACTGGGTTCCATACCTTGGAGCAGCGTCGATTAAACAGGCCCAGTTCTGAGGCGATCACCGTATCCAAATTAATAGCGACGATTAGTGCCATCTTCAAACTTGTTGCCTTGCCAAACTTCAATGTTGAACTGCAGTAAATGAGTCAGCCATGGCGTAAGATTAGAGTAAGTTGCAGAAGTCCCGAGCCAGACTAGAATACGGCACTAGAAGACAATAATGTTAAACAACTTTATACTGTGTTTCTGGCAAAATAATTTCCCTACAAAAAGTGACAATATCAAGCTGCTCTGAGGGCCATCAATGCGGGACCAATGAATGAAAGAAGATAAATAGGGTTGAGCTGCAACGTCGCGCTTCAGTACCGTAACAGTTACCGAACCCGAAAAATAGGAAGAGACCGCAATATGCCGCCCCAGGACCATGCACATGCCATATCACAGACCGTACTAGAAATATTAAGTGTGCCGAAATGCGGAAGACTGTCCTAGCGCCGAACTAGTGATCGCACCGGAAACAATGGTACTGAACTATAGTAGCCCGTAGCAATGCCGCGTGGATTCCCGTACCAAAAATAATAGTTCCACACTGCCGCAGCCGAACCAACTGCAGAGCCAAATATACCATCAGTCTGAAGTGCTGCAATCGTTTCAAATCAGACCGAGGGCCGCACCAACCGATTACCGTACCTAGGTCCAGTCAACATGTCTATGTCGAATCAACGACCGTACCAATCCGAACGAGTGACCATAGGCCGCCGTAACAGCAAACCGGTCTCGCTTATTTGACCGTCGGTATAACGAATGTCCATGAGGATCTAACAAAATACGGCCCAGCTCACTCAACAACACCCAGGTTGTGACAAGGGTAATAATCAGGAAAAATCAGGTAAAATCCAACATAGGATTATATATTTAAAAAATCCGTATAAATAAAAAAGGTGAAATAAACAAGCAATTTGTGGTTAAAATCCCACGAGAGTGTGATCGATAAAAAAGAATGTTAAATAATAAGATAATCGTTTGTTTTGATCTATTTTTCATAATTTTTATTTTTATTACCTATTTTTAATTTCATTATCAAATTAGATGATTCCCGAGGTCTCTTACCTCACCGACTAGTCGGTGTGAAAAAGAGCGCTCGGAGGCCTACTATCATGGCCCGCTCCGAAACTGTCTGCCTCGAAAATAGCTTCGGAACACACGAAAAGGGCAAGTGCCAGGCTCAACAAGGGCGGTTGTTCAACTTGTCAATTTCAAGGGCTAGTTCTTGGGCTCGATGGAGGGGTCTTAAGAGTTCCTATGAGGACCCCTAATTTTCCCCGGCAGTCCGTACTAGAGTACCCGAAGAATCTTAACTAGGTGTCGGGTTGAGGGACGAATTCCTTCCATTTCAGGTGACGGACTGTTTCACGGCCGCCCGACACCGTCCCGACCTTTATTGCTCACGGAACCGGTCCTTGGGCCGGTAGATAGACGCGGGGTCCGTCTGTGACTGCAGTTGCACACGGACGATACTGCCACCTCTCTCTCTCTCTCTCAATCTCTCTCTCGCTCT
>BFEA01000303.1:1233914-1245097 GCA_003427395.1 Chara braunii | reverse complement strand
ACACACACACACACACACACACACACACACACACACACACACACGCACACACACACACACACACACACTCACACACAATCAATCAATCAATCAATCAATCAACCAATCAAATTGATTGATTGCGATTGGTTCGTTGATTGATTGATTGATTGATTGATTGATTGTGTGTGCGTGTGTGCATGTGTGCGTGTGTGTATGTGTGCGCTAGTGTTTTGCCACCGGTCCAACAAACCTGTCTAACCACGGCCTAAACAGGTCATTCATACAGCGCTGAAATGTAGCTGGCGCGTTGGTTAGTCCAAAGGGCATCACTGTAAACTCGTAGTACCCATATCTGGTCCTAAACACCGTTTTGTGTTGATCATCAGGATGAACCTCTACCTGATGATAACCTGACTTTAAATCTATCTTAGACAAGTATCTGCAGCCCTGCACTCGATCCAACAAATCAACTATTTGAGGCAACGGTTCTGCATTCTTCACTGTGATGACGTTGAGACACCTATAGTCTATGCACATTCTCAACTCTCCCTCCATTTTGGGGACAAACAAAACAGGCGCTCCAAATTAAGACGAACTGGGCCTAATCCAACCCTTCTCGAGGAGCTCGTCCAATTGTTTTCGCAACTCCTCTAACTCCCTTAGGGACATTCTATACACCGCTCCTTTGGGAGTTCTACTACCAGGTTCTATCTCAATTTGATGCTAGATCAACCGCTGCACTACTCCTGTAGGCGGCTCAAACAGATCTGCATACTCTTCCAGCAACTTGGCAATACGAGGGTCTATGGGCTCTTCGGACTTAGGCTCAGTAACTGGCCTAACATAGGCAACAAAAATATGTTCTTCTAGATTTTCCTTCTTCACTAATCTTGCGAATGTAGGAGCGCTAAGGCAACAATGTGCTAAGGGGTTCTCTACCCCTGACACATGAGACAGACGGACAATCTTGACTTCACCTGAAAGACTAGGGAGCCTACACTCATGCTCTCTCAAATGAAGCATGGCCCCTGCTACCTCTCCCCAGTCCATTCCTAGGACTATATCAAATGGAAGGTTGCCTTCTACGAGGAGAGTCAGGGAATGGAAAACTCTTTCTACCTTCTCATCTTTCTCTAGGCGAAAATAAGCCTGGACTCCCTCGATGTAATCTTGGATTCGGATTGTGCGATTGTCTGCGAGACTGCGAGGATGCTGAATACTGGTTCCTCTAACTTTCAGACCTTCAGATTCAGCTTCAGCTTCTGTAGCGCTTTGCGACTAATATAGCTACGGGTAGCCCCACTGTATATAAGGATCGCTACTCGACCTCTAAAAATCTCTACATCTACCAATACTAGTTGTCCTTTCTCATTCTTCCTCATCTTGGCCCAGACAGGCATCCTCTCTTTCAATTCTTCCGCTACGCCTGTGAAGGAATTGCCTAGAGATACCCTAACGCAAGCAGTCTCTGGACAACTTTCTAGGCACTGACCAGCAACCTCTGCCATAAACACATATGGGTTGGGAGATTCTCCATGGTGCGCGCACTCTTCTCCACATGGTCTAGGGGTAAGGGCAGTTGCGACTCCTACCTGCGGTTGTCTTTTGCTGCCTGTGCAGCAAATTGTGCCTCCCTATATTTTGGGCAGTATTTGATAATATGACCCGGATCACCGCCGTAGATACTTGGTCTATCCTTTTCTGGCAGACTTTCTGATCGAGATCCAAATTCTCCCAAGGCCTGCCCTGTGGCAAGCCCGGATGCCATCCACCTCTTCTATAAGGTGACCGATTGGAACGTGGACGATTTTGCGGGGGATCTTGACCCCTGCCTCCGTCTTGGCGGTTTCCCCTGCCGCCAACCCCCTGATCGTCTTGTCCTCGGCCACTTGAGGCCCGACCCCCTTGGCCTCGGCATCCTCCTCTTCCTTGTGGCCTCCCTCCAGCCGCAACAGCAGCATAGGACTTCCTCTAACCTACACTCCTGTCTTCCTCTTCGAGGCCCCACTCTATCTCACTATATGGGACCTCCTCCATTCCTTCCTCATCCAAACTCACGGTCAAGCTATCCTTCCCTTTAACCTGCCTTGAAGTGGTATGGCCCTTCCACTTCTTACCCTTCTCAAAATCTCTATGCGAAAAGGCCTTCACTGGCGTGGGCTGGCCTCATATGCCACAACGTCGCGACTCAATCTACCATAAGTCATCCCTTGTTCTCGTGACTTATTGTATAAGTGCCCGTGCAAACTCTCGGGCATCGCACGATAAAATAACTGAACCAATTGTGGCTCAGTGACCCTGTGATTGGGAACTGCGACAAGCTCATCCATAGCCCCCTTGAGTGCCCTTGCGCTCTTCCACTGTCGTGTGTGGATTATCTGGAGCTTCTCAGAGGCCTTAATTCCTTTAATTACATCCGCGAAATGTTCGCGAATTAACTTTAGGAATTCGCTAAGGGGAGTGATGGTGGAGTATACGACCATGTCATTATCGCATTTAGTGGTGCGGGCTAATGATCTGGCGAAGCTAGACGCTTCGTCCCTGAGGGCGTGAAATGTGAAGAGGACTTTCTCCTCAGGAATAATATCCTGGAGATGCACGTAGGAGTTAATATTTGCCTCCCAATTATCGAAATCTCCTCCTTGTTTACCGTTGTAGGCGTCAGGAAACTCAACTTTGACTCGTTCTTTATGAGGGTGTGCCTCCTCCTCCTTTGGAGCTGCGAGCTTGGCGCCCTCTATAGCACCAACACAGAACTGTTCTGTGTTCTTCATATAGGCCTGCATCATAGTGCAAATCCACATCATCATATCGTGGACAAAATCTCTGAAGCCTACTCGGATGAACTGTAAGGCTATGTCATGGCCCCTGGTAGTATGCATCTATTTTTGTTGGGCGCAAATCAATACATCTATACTCTTTGCGATTGCGTCCAACTTACTCTGTACGTCCTCCTTTGTCAGGCTTGTGTATGTTGTTCCGTTGCGGCACCTAATTCCTTCTCCAATTCAGTAGTTTGCCGCTATGCACCTCCTTTTCTGCCTCCTCAATCGCAATTTCCATTCCATTTTCTTCTCCTCCTCCAAGGCCTTCTGCTCTAACGGATCTTTCAAGGCCTTTATGTCTGCCACAGCAACATCCCTCTCGTCCTGGGGAATGTACATCAATGCTTCTTCATCCTCCCCTAGGGATAAATTCGCCACCCGTTCTGAGACCATCTTCTCCAGTTTCTTCTCATCCTCACCGGTCCCACTGGATTCTCCTTTTTTTTCTCTCCTCCCAGTCCCCAGCAGGGGTATCTCCTCTTCTTCCTCTTCTTCCTCTTCTTCTTCTTGTACTTCTTTAAGCTGCTACTCTCTTCTCTCTTCACCCTCTCCATCTCTTCCTCAAGCTTCATCTTCTTTGTCGTCTGTGCTTGTAACAAGGCCTTCTTCTTGGACTCCTCATTCCTTTCTTTCAGTATGGCGACAACACTCTCTTCCTGTTCTTTTGTATATGAAGTGGTGCTCAAACCACTACGCGTGTCAACCATGGTGACAGGTGTACAACTGGATGACAGTTCCACTCCTCAGTGTCCTCACCACTTAGACTCTCACCCCCTGACTTACTTAACTTAAGACTAACTTACTAAGGACCACAGGATCCTTGAAGGATCCCGTCAGCTATGGTCTATAGCCCGACTCTACTTCTAGGCTGTCACTATAGGACTTCCTGCCGATCAGGAGACATTTAAGGAGATCCCCCGTAACTCCTCAAGAATTATTTAACGTCGCAAACAGGACGACGTGATCAGCAAGTCCTCTCAAGCGTTAGACAGCTTGTTGTGCAGCCCACAACTCGGATTTTGGGCCTATTGTGCCACACCGAGCAGCCCGCCGGTCTGTACCAGTCCTTGAGAGGGTTCGTGTCCTCTGGGTCAGTCGAGTCGTCAGGCACAGGCTTTAGCCCTACTCGGCCCGTGTGGGTTTGGTCAACAAAGCTCTATGACCACATACACAAAGTTCCTAACACCTGGACAAAAGAGACTCAATGCAGAAAGAAGAGACAGACTGACTCAGCAAGTACCATGGGGTGTGTGCACATCCATAGGGCAAGGGGATAGGCTGAAGGTTTGGCGAGAGTATACCAACTCCAGCTTGGTCAAACTTCGTGGTCAACAGCTCCGTTCAACACCCTGGTTGCCACCTTGGTCAACACCAATCAACGCCCCGGTCAACTCGTTGGTCAATTTTGGTCAACATTTCGGTCAACTCCTCGGTGAACGCCAGCATGTACCCCGATCAATGCTAAAAAACACTTTGGTCAACTTCGGTAAACTCCTGGGCAACGCTGGTAAGTACCTCGATCACCTTGGCTATGGTTGCCAACCTCCGTTCTTACCTCCCTTCACCTTCCTTCTTCGTCCTCCCTCAGCTATGACTTCTTTCTCGCCTCTCTCTCTATCTTCTTCACCCCCTGGTATGGCTTCCCTTTCTCTCTTATTTGTCTCTCCTTTCTCCTCCACCTCAACTATGATTCTCTCCCTCTCTTCGTCCCTTCTCTCTCCTCTATACTCGACTTCTCTGTGTCCGAGCTCGGCAGCTATGGCTGCCACCTTCTTCCTTAGACCGCACAACAATCTTGTATCGCTCCTCTCTCTCTCTCTCTCTCTCTCTCTCTCTCTCTCTCTCTCTCTCTCTCTCTCTCTCTCTCTCTCTCTCTCTCTCTCAAACTCCTCCTTCGTTGGCGCAGCTGCAGCTATGGCACACCCTCCTCCTCCGTTGGCGCAGCTGCAGCTATGGCTCCGGACTTGCACAAGGGCGATGGCGTGTGGAGTAACGGGAACCAGCTCCGATACCAATGCAATCAGACTCGCTTTCTTCTTTGCTTCACATACATGCAAACAGATAGCGATTCAGACTCGCGCACAGTGCCCACTCAAAACTCAGAGATATGGGAATCGAGAACTCAGTTCGGATGCAAACTTGCTTCCACAGGCTATGGCGCATGAGCGCCTGTACATCCAACCTTCGATACTGTTCCCAACACCACTGTTCACACTCACTTAACTCTGGATCACCCTGAATACCCCACACACGTTCATACACATACCCTCTCTCCTATCTACAGCGGCTATGACCGCTCACCTACTAGCTACGACTACACTAACTTCTTCCAGCCCACTTCGACTTCGGGTGCTCTGCAGACCACCTTGAACAAGACACTGTAGCAGCGCTTCCGCATGGCTTACACAACGAATGAATGAATTCCTGGATGCTGCCTCTTGATTTATACTTCTGTTGGTCGCTGTTCTGCCCCTTTCCTTCCCTTGGTGCACACAGTCCCACACGATACTTGCTTGATTGGACTATGACTGACCGGGACCGGTACCGCTGACTGCATGGGTTTGCACTGCCAACTCGATGCAGTCACTCTGCCGACGTAACGCAGTTGGGCTCACCACTTGCCCACTTGCCTCTGTCTAAACTTGAGCCAACTTCAAAAGGCCACTTCCGGACCTTCCAGAAGTCTGTGGTCTTGGCCTTTCGAACAATGTCGCAGCTACAACCTTGACCTTTCAGGACTGTAGCAGCTACGACCTTGACCTCTCAGAACGCCTACAGCTGCGACCTCTACAAAGGTTGTGACCCCTACTTATCAGATCTATAGATAGAACCCCTACAACTACACAGACTTTCGACAGACATAAAACGGCTACCAAAATACAGGTCACGGGTTCAAACACTCGGGGGTCAACTCAATACTGTACATGGTAAGGTTTGGGGATCGAGCTCTAGTGCCCGCATCTGTGACTGCAGAAAGGTGAAAGCCGTTTCAATTGGGCCCGTGTTAGAAGAGAAAGCCCACAGCCGCAGGAAACAACAAACATCGATCTCCATGTTATAAGATGTATCAATGGGACGCTGGCCCCGGTTTCCAGAAGGTGCCGCTCCCCACCAATAGATGGAGCAGCCCGACAGATAAACCCTCAATCCTGACGGTTCGCTTACCACCGCCGGGATAGAGGGTTTACATAAGGGTTAGTCGTGAAAAAAAAAAAAAAAACAGGGCGCAGTCAG
Source organism: Chara braunii (assembly GCA_003427395.1). Classification (NCBI taxonomy): domain Eukaryota; kingdom Viridiplantae; phylum Streptophyta; class Charophyceae; order Charales; family Characeae; genus Chara; species Chara braunii. The sequence goes on along the minus strand of BFEA01000303.1, from coordinate 1,239,056 downwards.
GGAACTGCCGTTTTGGAGTCCAGTCCCCTCTGAAGTTTACACTGCAGGCCAAACTCCTCTGTCGTGTGGCTGTTGCAGGGCAGAGTTTGTAACTGCAGCCTAGGCATCCATGTGGGAGGGTCAGGCCATTTTCCAAAAAAAAAAGAAGAAACAAGAAGAAAAGTAGAAACGATCGTGGTGCTGTATCTTTCCATGTTCTAGCTGAAGATTCACTCTCGGTTTCCAGGATTGATCTCAAAATGTGCAAAACGAGAGTGAATCTTTCCTAGAACATGGAAAGATAAAGCGCCATGATTTTTGTCTTTTGTGCAACCGGAATACAGGGGCCCAGCGGGATACACGGGCTGCTAAAGACCCAGACGCCCTAAGGAATAGTGCTGACAACAAGCCAGTTTGATCTGTTTCGTGGAGGGAGAGGCGTTCGGCCGGCGCAGCGCGCTCCGCCATTCCGCTATCGGTTCCGGAGAACCGGTCTTGCTAGCCACCAGCTTGGAACTCGTCCAAGGGAAGCGACCATCGTCCAGCGCTCCGCCTGGCCATAACCAGGCCAACTTACCAAAGCAGGTAAGGGGGCATGGGGGCGAGTTAGCAAGTTAGAGAGTCCAACTTATTTCAATTTCAGATGCTTCAGATGCGTTCTATCCTTTGCTAGACAAGGCGTCTTCGTACGTCCTGTCTTCGATGAGTGCCCATTCTTGTCTTGTCAACAGTGACGTCAACCTTAATTGTCGTCCACCTCCTTTTGAAATCTTCATCAACTCCTCGGCTTCTGCCCACTGCCTGTCCGTCATCATCTCTGCCTATCCTCCTCTTTGCCTTCCTATTCCCATCTCCCTCCACTCCCAGTTCCCCCCCCTCCTAATCTACATAAGTGACCCCTGGTCTTGTTCGTCACCTCCTTGAACCTTGCCAGCTCCGTCTCCTCTTCGGTCAAAATCTAGTATGACCTATAGTAATCGCTCTTTTACTTCGACAAATCTACACACCCCCTTCAATTAAACCAAACTCGAGTCAGCCTCACATCCCAGTGATCCCACGACTTCATTCTCCCACCCTCCCCCGCCTTCCCCCACGTAACTCTTCCCTCATCACCCTCTCACCATGACATGCGATCTCTCTCGTCAGAACCCTGCACGTCCCCACCTAGTCAGTCATCCTTTACTTAGCAACACTGCTCTCATACTTTCTATTAAATAATTGACCCCCCTTTTTGACCTTGACACTAACAATCAACACAAACTCTTCCCCACACCGTATAACATCCTCCACATCCGCAACCTCTGTCTTCATCGCCTCGTTATCGGCCAATATACCTCCCAACAAATTACCTAGTACATATCAATAACGCGCGATACCCTCGCTAATCAGATCAACCCAGTCTTGCTTATTCTCCACATCCTACTACCAAAGATTTACCCCATTTTCCCTGTCATATCTCAAGTTCTGATCCACTCTAGACTCTCGTGACTCGGACCCCTACCCCTTCACTTAGATTTCTATTCACCCCCCTTTCGCCAACCTGCTCGACACCACAGTCAAACCTCTCACACGACTCCTCTTAATATATCGCTGAATCTCCTTTTCCCTTCAAATCTACCCACCATACCTCAATTCCTCCCTATTAAGCCCCCTTACCTAATACTCGGCTAACATACAATATCCGTAGCTTGTAAACCAATAGATTTCTCCCAATTCTTTCGACCGCACCCAGCACTTGGTACGCGTCACCACATCCACCCACATTCCATCCACTATGTCGGGCCCAGACACGGGCCAATATGTCGTCCCACCAGCCGGTCAACCGCTGGGACCGCAACATGCACCACAACCTCCCCCCTCAGTGCCCTCACCAAACGCATCAGCTAACCTGCCCAGAATCCAAGCACTTCTGGACAGCTGTTGTGATGACAGTCTCTTCCTTGACACTTCCATTTCTCATGGGGACGTCGGAATCATCGAAGGTGTTGGTTATCTCAACATCAACGAAGAGATCGATACGGCCACTGTAAACTGGCTGAAAGCCAGGACCGTAATCATAGTCTTCCAGACCAGAGGGCTAGCGCTGTCATTAGCCCAAGGGGAGCAGTTCATTCGCATTTATGAAGATGCCTGGTATCAAAACGCAGCGTTCGATCCTGACTGTCCCAGGTTCAACGAACCAATGCCTCCTGGTCAGGGTAGAGGAAGAGGCAGAGGGTGTGCCCCCAGAGGGAGAGGAGGCCGCGGCGCCCCAGCCCCAGCACCACAGGCTGGGAACATCCCACGACATCCCCCACCTGCTAGCACGGGCTCACTGGACCCGGGTTATCCTTGGCCCCCTCCTCCCCCCCCCCCCCCCCATTTCCTCACTCCACCCAATCAATACACACAGCCAGCACCACCGCTATCATACTAACAAGCAACCCCGCCACAGCTCCACTCATCCACCCCCCTCCTCATTCAGCACCACCGCAAGGCTTACTAAACAATGTCCCCAACCCGCTACACCTCCAGCTCCCGCCACCGCAGCTCCAATCCAACCAGATCCAGCATCCCAATCAACAAGCACTGCAGCACAATGCCACACATGGCAGTCAGAGCACCCAACCTCAGCTTCAGGTCCAATCCTACCCCAACCTGCTTCACCTCCAGCTCCCGCCACATGCATCCCCAATCCAACCAAATCCAGCACCCCAACCAACAAGCACTGCACCACAATGCCACGCATCGCAGTCAGAGCCCCCAATCTCAACTGCAGGTCCAATCCTACCTCCCCCGTCTCATCACCTCTCATGCTGCATTACCACTTTCAGGCTTCCTCTCCTCCCCGCCCCTCGTCTCAATACACTACCTATAGGTCCCCCCACTTCTCCAACTTCCCCCCCCATCAACAAGCGGACCCCATTCTGCCGCTTCTGCTCATCAGCCCCTGGTAAACCCAAACCTGTCGGTCCCTGCCCTCATGCCATCTCCGTACCATCCCCACCCCGCCTATTCTCAGTGGGCTTCCTCCCCCAACACCAGTAATCTTCACCACCCCCGTCGCACCTACAACAATCCTGAATACGTACACAATCTCTCACATCCTCAACCCCGAATGCAGACATCTGAGCCTGTTCCCCGACCAGCACTCCCCCCACCACCAGATCCACCCCCTCCTGGGGCTACTGCCCCCCGCAGGCTTCGCATTGAAGACAACCAACCTCAAGACGTTGAAATGCGGGACCCAAGACATGTAATATGTACTCCAATGAAGCAGCGGTGGATCAATCACGACGGTCTCGGAGAGGTCACACAGGAAGCTGAGGAGGAAGAGCTCGAATTCATCGTTATCTCCAACACCATAGCTCCTGCAGTTCAATCTCTTTCTGCAGGGACACAGGGAGGTATGCAAGCTCTTGCTGGCCAGCTGCCATCACAGCCATCTTCTAGCAGGGGTTCAAGCACCTTGGTCAGACATCAGATGTGCCTGCTGATATTCATGCTCTCTCCTCAAGGAACGAAGTTTATGGCTAAAAGAACGGAAAAGGGACTACTTGCGATCCCAACTATCGAGACAGCCACCTCACCCAACACCAAGGAAACAGTAAAATTGGTGGCATAAACGTTCATAGCATACCGTCTGGTACCAGGCATCCGCCTTGGGCGCAAATCAGTTGCTGCAGCAACAGGAGGAAGCTGATACTTTCATATTGGCGTCTTAGATGTGAAGATCTCCGTCGACACAGCAGCCCTGCTGGCAACCCAGGGAATAGCCTACTCCCATCAGCGTGGCTAGCAGACAAAAACACAGAGGAACTCAAGGAAACTCGGTTAACAGAGGATGTGAACGCAACATTGGTAGCAGAATTCTGTGGCACCTTGGCCACAAACAAGCAACCAAATTCGTCTGGGTTCCGGAACCTCCTCCTTGCTCCTTGGGCGACACCAGCAGATGCAAAAACAACTCGAAGACAGCGGACTTCTCGACAAATGACTGAAGACCAGCACCAACGGACCCAATCTCTTGCCGCTTACCCTCAGGAAGATGGACAGGCTTAAGATTGCCACATGGAACATACGGGGGCTTAGTGACACATCCGGGCGCAACAAAAAACCTAGGCTCAAGACATGGATCCATGACAACAAAGTGCAGATCCTGATGCTCCAAGAGACTAAGTTGGATGAACCCAAGCTGCCACAACTCACAAATTGGTGGAAGGGAGACCAAATCTGGTCCCCAGCGGAAGGCACACGTGGAGGCGTTGCCATCCTTGTCCATCGCAATCTGCAGTTGGAAATCATCGACCGTGATGCTGATTTGTGGGGCCACTGGGCATGGATCGAAGTTCTGATAGGGGAACAACACTGGATTTTTATGACAGTTTATGTGCCATCAGATCCAGCTGAAAGAAGAGCCTTCTTGGAGGAGCTTCCACATCTGGTGCCACTGGCTTAGAACATTGTGCTCGCAGGCGACTTCAACGTGACAATCCAACCAGGTCTCGACTCTCCAACACCCTCTTTGTGGAGGCTAGATGCACAGATGCTGCTGAATTTTATGGAGGAGAATTCCTATACAGATGCATACCAACACACTCATCCCACGGAGCATGGCTACACTTGGTTCTCTTCACAGCGTACCGGGGACGCCCCACCTCCTAAGAGGCGATTGGACCTACTACTGACCAAGGGCGTCGCTTGGGAATCTTTGACAACGGCTGATGTGGTCATCGCACCAGGCTCAAATCACAGGCCTGTGGTCGCAGATTTTCTGTTGGGCAGCAAGCTCGAGCGGGGACCAGGCATCTTCAGATTAAACACAGACCACTTCAGATTAAACACAGACCAGGCACGGGGAAGAAGACAGGAAGACGAGGAGTGCCAGGCACACATCAAGGAAGCAGAAGCCATGCTGGAAACCAATCCGCGAGCTCTACTGGCAGCACAGACGGGACAGATGGCTTCAGAAATGGGAGGACTTGCAAATAGAGCAGCAAATCACCTGGGCCAACAGAGCCAGGGAGAAAGGGATGATCACATCGGACCGTATGAGCAAAGAGACTTTCCAGAAGATCAGTCCGCAGCATACCCACTGAATCAACTGCAACATCCAAAAAAAAAAAAAAAAAAAAAAAAAAAAAGAAGCCAGTTTCTTTTCTTTTTTTTCTTTTCTTTCTTTTT
>BFEA01000303.1:1122316-1136380 GCA_003427395.1 Chara braunii | reverse complement strand
GAGAGAGAGAGAGAGAGAGAGAGAGAGAGAGAGAGAGAGAGAGAGAGAGAGAGAGAGAGAGAGAGAGAGAGAGAGAGAGAGAGAGGTGGCGGTATCGTCCGTCTGCAACTGCAGTCACAAAGGGACCCCACATCTATCTACCGGCCCGAGTACCGGTTCCGTGAGCACTAACGGCCGGGACGGTACGTGGCACCATCTAGTGCTACAAAATGGCAGCTTCAACTGCATTTGAAACTCGGGCCATGACTAAACTGTGAAGGCTGTGTTTGAAATGGATTTACAAAGTCCTTTTGTGACTCCGCCATAGTTACCCCTTTTCGGTTTTTCCAGCAGGCTATCTTGGTCCAGTGTTAGTCAGCAAGCGGTGGAGTTCGGTTTCAAGTGCGTGCAGCCTGTTCAAGGGTTTCCTCAAAGTGTACATGGAACCATAAATAGAGTAATCATAATTTCCCATTTAGTGTGCACTTGAAACTCAAGTATTTTCAAGTGGTGTCACGAGGCTTTAAACTGAAGAACTTTTGCTTCAGCGTCGCATAGAAATTCTTAAAATAAAATAAAAATGTAATTTTTTTTTGCCCGGCCAGGCAAGTGGTCCTCGTCCACTCTGGCCACATCTGAGCTGAAAGTTGTGCCAAATAAAATTAAAAAAATTGGCAATGCATCTTCTCTTGTTGGGCCCGGGTGCGGTGTCAGCTAGACACCACAACGGTTACCCTTGGCCATGGGACTGGAAGCCAATTCTGTGTGAAACCTGCCAACGTGGCAGTCAGAACAAGCAAGCACATTTGAGAAAAATATATTCTCAGTGGGACGTAGAGCAATTGTTGCAATTTGTCGGGACAGTCTGGTGGAAAAGGTGCATCTGTGAGAATCTGATGGAAGGAGTTGGCCTTGATGGTCCAGTTATGGTAGAGGCAATCAAGCAACAGATTCAGATGGACCTCATGGTTCCATTGGGGAAAAGTTACAGAAAAAATAACATTTCTACACTCAAGAACAGAAATCAAAATGCAAATCCAATCTTTCTGTAAGGACCAGCTGGAAGGGGAACAGGGGGGTTGGATTGCGAATGGGAGATGGAAAGGAGGGGAGGGAGGGGCGGGATGGGATACGGAAAAGGATTGAAAGGGATTACCACGGTGACCTTCATTTTCATATGTAGACCAAATTTGACCCCTCCATCCCACTGTGGCCTCTCTCAGATTTTCCTGCTCTCTTCCGGCCGCCTGCAAGCAAGCTCGATGGTCGAGACTCACTGGTATACAGGTGTCTGAAAGGACTCCGGTGATGAAATCCTTGCGTCAAAAGGGTGAAGAGGCCCTTGTACTGCTCAGTCCACCCCCTGAGATTTGTCAGGGTAATCAATGTGCTGGCAGTTCTCTCACAAGCTCTCTGAATGTTGATCAGATCCCGTCTCATTGTAAGGGACGCTGGACCCTATTTCTAGCAGGTGAATCTTCCACCAGGGCTCCCACCAATAGATCGTCGGAGCAAACCGCAGGCGTTGCTAGGGGGTTTTGCTCATACCATCACACCTACAAAAAAAAACTGGGAGTGTTTTTTGATTTTTTTTTCAAAAAGGAAAAAAAAAGGGAGAGGATTCAGTCTCATTTTGCACCTTTGGAGAGTAGTGGAGCCAGGCCGTACAGGTTGTTGCAATTTATGCGTATATCCCCTCAAAAGAGGGCCCTGTTCCAAAATTGAGTAACCACAGGTCAGTCTGACATGATGGCATAGCAGTGAGCCCACATAGGTCAGGAGTCGTACGTCACCGATCAACACACAAGGCACTGTACATAATACGGCCCGGCTTGACTACTGGCCAAATATGCAAAAAGAGGCTGAGGAAAACAAAAATAATAATAAAAAATGGACTGGATGTTGCGCTAGAACATGGAAAGGTGCTGCCGTCCACCATTTGTTTTGCCTTTTTTTTTTTCTTTTTTTTTTTTTTGGACCCTTTCTCGATTTATGCGTGCAATCCTTGCGCAGGGGTGACACCATTTTGAAATTAATAAATTCGAAACAAGAAATTAAAAAACTGAAAAAAAACGCTAGAAACAGCTTTTCTCCTTATTTTTTATTAAGTAAGGGCCTCGTTAGACACTCCTTACGAGTTCCTTGCGCCACAAGGAATTTTCCTTGTGGCTCGTAAGGGAATTTGGGCTCTTCGTTCCACCTGTCCTTGGGGACATCGCCCGAGGACATTTCCTAAGCCTGATGTCAGAAAAAAGAAAAGAAAAGAAAAAAAAAAAACAGTTGTGCTTCAGGCCTTCAGCCAATAGGGTGCCGCCACGATCCAGATTCTAAGCTGTAACGTCTATCTACCCGTGTGCCATCTCCTCTCCGTGAAACGCGGATTCCTTGTGCCCAAGGGACCTCATGAGGTCCCTTGGGCACAAGGAAGAAATGGCTGGGGCCACAAGGATGCCACAAGGAATTTTCCTTGTGGCGTTTTCACATTTCTTTTTCAATTTCGTCCCCAAGGACAGGTGGAACGAGCACGTCCTTGTGGATTTCACGTCCCCAAGGAGTGTCTAACGAGGCCCTAACTCGGAGAAATGAAACACTTCTGGCACAATCGGAGTGAATGTCTCCGTGGAAAAGGGCTACCTCCCGTGGTGAGGGGACAGGAGGTCACCATTTGTAAAATGGACAGGGACAACATGGATGGCCAGATGCGTTCATTGCCCAAAGATGGAAGAGAGTTTGATGATGTGCGAGGATCAGGGTCCTCGGTAGGCCTATGGGGCCCTGTTTGCAGCATTACCCACCCTAAGTGAAGGCGGAGGTGCCCGCCCTAAGTGAAGGCAGGCCTGGCTTTTTGCAAGAGGCCCTCGACTGTCAATTTCATATTTGGGGTCCAGGCAATTGCAACGTGTGATACGCAACCTGACGCCCCCTCGCAGCTTCCCTTTCTGGGTCGCCGATCAGAGTTCTAGGGGGGGCGTGGCCGAGGATTTTTGGCCGTAGGGGTTGAGTCTCCCGGACGGAACGGGAGGCTCTCGTTTCCTGCCAGACGTTACCCCGGAGTCGAACTGTCGTCGCGAAGTCCCGTGGGTGTCGGATCACTTCGAAACGATAAAATCAGAATGGTTTCCGCGAAAACGAATTGCCGTCGTGTATCAGGACGGAAAAAGGCATCAAGGGGAGAGGGCCATGGCGGCAGAAGACAGAACTCCGGCCGTCATGGGTTTGGGGGGTAGGTAGGGGGTTCGAAGCCTTCCGGCCTCGTCATCGGCCTCACGAAGTGACCAGACCATCGGGTTTTTGCTGTAGAGGTGGTTGGATCGAGGTCCTCAAGCCTCGGCGTCGAACTCGCAAAGTCCGCGCGGAAAGTTCCGAGAGGGTGAAACGGTGGGAGGACTCGCCGGCATCCGAATTCGAAATTCCGCGGGCAGCGCCCCCGCATTACGGGAGAGCTCGGGGAAACGTGTCGCTCCCTCGTACCCCAGGACCAAGCGTCGCCAAGAACACGAGTCCCCCTGGCGACACCAGCGACAATCAAACCGCAGACGCCACACGGCGTGAGCGGCCGACCAGGGCAACACAGTTAAACCCGTATAAGGCAAGATGAGAGTCGGGGAATCAAAACGATCAATCAAGACAAACCCGTTCCCCCTTATATCACAAACCCGAGGCGGGTCTCGCCAACACACTTGCTCCGTTCGCCTCAACGCGCGCCGTACGTCCGCATCGCAGTAGACGCTATCGTCATCTGTGATGGGGAAGGTCGGTAGCGAGATGAGACGATCGGGGGTACGTGATGAACACGGGCAAGATCCCGCGTTCCTGGTCATCCGAACCAACATCGACTCCATACAACACTCGATGCAACCTTCTCTCTCTTAGTGCATCGGAGGAAGATGGTGAAATCGAAGCTCTCTTCCCCTCGCGGGGGCGTCGATCGTCCGCGCGAACGCAAGCGGTTGACATCACCGGGACAGGGACGAGAAGTTCACAAGTGATGACTATCAGTTCAAAAAGGAAGGCGCTCGAGAGAGAGAGAGAGAGAGAGAGTTACGCCAAGACTGCGCGGGCGCGCAGGAAAAACCGCGGAGGGGAGGGGAACAACAGGATCGACACACTCGTACTCCTAAGCAGACGGCCCCCCCCAGTTCAGTTTCCCCGTTCCCGCCCGGACAAGTACATACACACATACATGCATGCAATCAACAACCCTTTACAGGTCATCTAATCATCCATAGACCTTCGACATCACTCATGCGCACGACCAGCTCCCATCACTCGGGGCTTCACACACACGACATGCATGGACAAAGCAGCAATGGAGATAAAAGCGAGTCCTTCTTGTACACAAAAATTTCAATTAATTGCCGCCCCGAGGCACAGCCTTCAAAATCTCCCAAGACCACCGCCCACCATAGCCACAAGGCCCTGCCGCGACCGATGTCCAATCCCCACCACTGCTCAGTTCCTCCGACTGCTTCGCCCCGAGACTACAGCGGGCCCACCCCACGTCGTCACTCCGCTCGTCCTTGGGCTTGTCGAGCCTGTTCGGCGCCGCGGACTTCCGCGCATAGCTCGCGCAGCATTGCAGCCGAGATCAAAGAGAGAGAGAGGAGAGGGCTGCGCAAATTTATAGCGCGGGAGGCGGCGGGTTGTCAGTGCGAGGTGCGGGCAGCGCAGGTTGTAGATGAGAAGGACAAAAGAACGGTGGGGAGTTAGAGGGTTCGACTCCCGGGGTTGCATGGTCCTACGTGATTGGGGTGTTCGTTCAAGTGCGCGGTTTCCCGCTCTCCACCTTGATCCGATCATCCCAACTACGTAGCCAATCACTTCGCGGAGGAAGACGGGGTAAGGATCAAGCTGGGCGTAGGGGAAGACGAAGAGTCCGGCCTGAGGGAAGCGCGCGCAGCAAGAAAGGAAGATGGCGCGGGGATGCAAAGCAAGAAACGGGGGTGTGAGACGCGCGAAGAAATCAGAGCTTAGGCGTGCGCGCGCAAAAATTCAAAAAGTCCCAACCGCACCCGTTTCTTGGTTTTCATGTCGCGGCCGCTATTCGCCCGCGCGGGAGTTATAAACCAAACAAAATGAAAAAGCCATTTCGAAAAGAAAACAAAAGCAAAAAGAAAGAAAAACCCCTTGCTGTCCGCATCCGTACTTCGGGGCTTTCGCGGGATTTTTCCTTAAGGATAGGGAAAGCCGCGCGGTACGGGTCTGAGCTTATCACATCTGTGATACGCAGGGGGTTCCGAAAAATTAGCAGTCTCCCGACTGCTGATGTCATCATATCTTGGATGATCGGGCGGCCTCTTCATCGTCAGCTGGCCCGATCATCTCCCTAATCTACGTGGATGCATCCTGCATCCTTCATCGCCTCCTCCCATAGTATACATCCGATCGGGCGGCCCCTTCGTCGTCAGCTGGCCCGATCGGTAAATTTTTTTTATTTTTTTTTTATTATTATTTTTTTTGGAAATATACAGCGCGTATCATCGCGCGAACTTTAGATCCGGAAAAGAAGAAGAGAAAGAGAGAGGTGGTGGTGGAGATGATCATAGGAAGTAATCAATCTCCGGATTGAGAGGGGGAGGAAGAGGAGGGAGAAACGCCGCGAGCGCGGCCAAGTTGGCTGGCACTTCCACTTCATTGAAGTGGTGCTGGACAAAGGAGGGGTAAAGGAAAGTCCCCGGTACGTGTGCGAGGACCCGCGGCGTGAGATCGGCGATCGCCCAAATGATTCGTCGTCGCAGCGGCCGATTTCTCGGACCCGTCAGCACCAGATGGGTCTCTGTGTACGGCCTCCGCTCCCGCTTTACCGCCGCGAAGACCAGGATATGGTACATTATGTTGGGCCGCTCGCCGATCTCGTAGATGAGCGTGCCCACCAACCTCGCCGCTATACATCCGTCGAATGGAGGCTGCAAGAACGCCTCCCATGCCGGATCAGGATGCGGCGCCCTCTCGATAGCCTCAAGCCGGATGGTGGTTAGTTCTACCATGTGATCCACGTCGGTTTGATGGACCGTCCGTCTCGGGGGAACTGCTAATATCAATGACCGAGGTATCCCGGGCGGGCTGGCGAAATCAGAACGGTCCTGCAAGGAGGGGGGGTCTGGATGCGGGATATGGAACTCGTCCCACTCCTCCCCCTTCGCCTGATGGCCCGACTGCATGGCTATTGAGATCGGGGAGGCGGGGCCGCTGAGGTGTCGACTCCCGATGGCCTGTGGATCTCTGCGGTTCTTCGGCGGGGTAGTCCACCCCCAGTCGGAGCCCGATGATGGGGGTGGCTCTTCTCTCACGAACCGGATCGACTCCGCTCACCGGCGCAGGCTGGACAACCTCCTCGACAGGCCCCACCCGACTGGCCTGAGCTTCCGGCGATGGACTTCGTCGCCGCTTCGGGACGGTTCTCTTTCTCGGTGCTTTCAGGGCCGCCGGCTTTGGATACGATGATGGAGGAAGCAGCGGCTTGTCTTCGTGCCCGAAGTCCACCACGGACTCCCCCTCACGCGCCAGGTAGTCAGGTATCACCGCCTCGTTATACGCTCTACACGGGGCTGAGGCGGTCTGCAGTCTGAGCTGCAAGTCTTCTTCTTCTGCGGCAATTACCTGCGCAATGGACAGAAGCTCGATAGAAATGAGCTGTAAGAGCCCTGGGCGATTCGTTCCGATCCTCCCGAAAGGGTAAAGTGCCACCGTTCCCTCCTTCCGCTCTGGCTTCGGCTTGGCGATTACGTAGTATACGTGGAGGAACTCGCCGACGTTATGAACTTCGTGCTCCACGAAGAATGTAAACATGCCCAGCACCACCGACGAATACAGCGCCGGATGCAGCTCCCACGCGTCCTCGTCAGCGGGCGGCAACTGCTCAACGTCCGTCAGCTCCACCAGGTACTCGGGGAAGTTGCGCATAGGATAGGGAAGCTGTGTCAGTTGGTTAGGGAGGGTAGTGTAAGAGAAGAAGGGAGGCATTTAGAGAGAAGGGGGAGGGACAGCTTGAATGTTGAGGGGCTCGGCGGGAGGAAGGAGCGCTGGAAGCTGCGGCACCAATGCAGGTGCTCCCTCCGGAGTCCGCCGCAGAAGTCCTTCGTATGCGGTGAAACGATGGGTGCCCCTCGCCTGCACTCGCGCCACCGATCTAGCCACCTGGAGGGCGTAGTCGCGCAAGAACCTGTACGCCGGCTCCCGATCGTGCCCGGGCAAGACGGTTAAATCCCCGGTGAAAGTAGCGATGTTGTGCACGAAGTTCGTGGCCACCTGGACGGCTCGGAACTCGATGAACACTCGCGTGGATTCCTGACCAGGTACTGGCGATATGTCCACATAGACGCCCGCGTACGTCACACGCTGCGCGAGGAGCGAGTACACCGCCAAGTCAGCGATGCTGGGTGCCGACACGTTCACTTGCTGAATGTCGAAGCGCAGCTGCCGATCGTCGTTGAACCTGTTCCGGAGAAGAGCGTCCGAGATGGGCGGCTGGAAGTGCTCGAGCAGTTGATGCTCCTGTTGGCGATGGTTCATCCTGCAAGGCGAGGTCTTCCGCAGATGCCGACGACGCCGATCGGAGAGAAGGGGAAGAAGGAGGCGAGGACGAAGGATCACGAGAGAGGGACGAAGAAGATGATTCGGGCAGGACAGGTGGCCGCACGAGGTCCAGCGATGGCCGAAAAGGCCGGAGAGCAGCAGCGTGCCTCGGCAGCGGGCGGCCTTGCGAGTTGTGCCTGGGAACCAGCTTCACGGAGTGCTGGCCTCGTGAGCCAACTTCCGTCACCTCGTAAACGCCTGTGTAGCGCGGGTGGATCTTGGAGGAGCGCGCGGATTTCTGTACCTGTACCAAGTCCCCAATTTTATAGCGAGGCAGTGGTCCCGCGGACGCATGTCGGTTCTCGTAGTCGCGGATCTGCCGTTGATGCGTCCGATCTACGGCCCGCTGTCGCCGGCGAGCTAACGGGGGATAGGCCCTAGCCATTAAGTCCATGTAGTGGCGGGCCTTATCCCTGTGCTGGGCCCGTGTTGCTCTAACTTCCGTACCTACCAAGGGGGACAACTGCACCCGAGGGACACTATTGGTTCTCAGTTGGAAGGGGGACACCTCAGTACTACCGTGTGGGGTAGCCCGATAGATGGCCAAAATGTGGTCGACAATGACAGGCCAGGGTCGGGTGTCTCCTGCAGTGATATTCCGTCTAAGGGCGGTCTTAATCAGTCGGTTGGCATTCTCTACCAGGCGATTGGCTTGAGGCCAATGCCCCGGCGAGTAGATAATCTTAACGTCCGCCCTGACTAGGTGACGTTCTACTTCGCCTTGAAATTCCGACCCATTGTCCATGTGTATCTCTTCTACGTCTAGATGCATGCACAAAAATCGATTTACGTACCAGGCTACCTCCTGCGAATTCCGGCTGGTCATGGGGTACGCCTCGATCCATTTTGAGAAATGATCGACGGCCACGAAAAGAACATTGAGTTCTCCCTGATCTACAGGACCTATCGGAACGTTGATATTCGTCTTGTCGATGCTAACCCTCTGAAAGGGGCGCTCTACATGAGTAGGCACCATCGTCCGAGGCATCTGTACCGGCGCCTTGTCCGCCGCGCAGGCCAGGCAATTCTGGACGATGTCTTTCACATCTTCCCGACTTCCCGACCAGTACCATCCATTCTTTTCAATGGCTTTTTCCGTGTACTTGACCGCGAAATGAACCGCATCCTCTTCATGAGTAGCTCGTGTCCAATCGAACCTAGCGAAAGGGTGTGGAACCGTCAACCAGCTAGACCCTCCGTCAACATCGACTTTTCGTTTTTGTAACGTCGATCTCTGCCAGCGATAGTCCTGCGCCCGCTCCGTGACTCTCTGTCGCTCGGCTTTGGTAAGTTCTGACAGCGAGTCGCCTGACAGCCTCCGTAGCAACAGAAGGTCCGTCCAGACTTCTGCCTGGCGGGCACTTGGCGCGAATCCGTCAGCGGTCTGTGTGTCCAGATACCTTTTCTCGGTAGGGACTTGGTCCGTTCCGCAGTTGGGACAGACCCATGTCTTTTCACTTCTGTACCTAACGCATTGTCCGTGGGATTTGACCGCTTGACACTGACTACACTGCACCCACAAAAGAAAATTGGGCCCTCCCGGATGTGACCCTTCTTGGTCCGGGACCATAGGCAATGTACAGAAGAAACAGGGACTTAGATGTGTTTCAGGGGACGAGTAGGGACTAGACGAGAGAGCGAGGGAGTTGGATGAGGGTAGAGAGATAGCGTCTGCCATCTCCGGCGAAACCTCCATTCCGGACTCAGACGTCGTTCTTGCGTAGCACGTGTAGCTCCCCGTAGCGCGGTTTCGTCGCCTCGGCTTCTGAACTCCACGGAATCAGTCGCTCGTTGGCGGGACACTTGTTGGGCGGTAGGAGGCGCGTCAATCCATCGGCGTTGCCATGCTGCCGCGTGGCACGGTGGCGGATGTCGAAGTCATAGTCCTGCAGACGCACCGCCCACCTTCCCAGCGTCCCCGTGTAGTCCTTGTTGTTGCGTAGGGACAGCAGCGACTGATGATCCGTTACCAGCACGAATTTCTGGTCGTAAAGATACGGTCGGAAATGCTGGATCCCCCAAACCACCGCCAGGCATTCGCCTTTGCACGCTTCGTAATTAGCCTGCGCCAAGCTTTGCGTCTTGGACGCATACTCAATGACGTGTTCCCTTCCTTCCGCCCCATGCTGAGTCAGCACCGCCGATATCGCCTGCGGCTGCCAGTCGGTGTATAGTGCGAACGGTCTTGTCGGGTCGGGACGCGCCAGCACAGGAGTAGATGTCAGAGCCTCCTTCAACGCCTGAAACGCTGCTTCGCATTCCGGCGTCCAGATCATCTGCTCGTCTTTCTTCAGTAGGTTCGTTAGGGGCTTCGCTACACCGGCGAACTCCTTGATGAAGCGTCGGTAATAGGATGCCAGCCCTAGAAAAGCCCGAACCTGGGTGAGTGTGACCGGCGTCGGGGCTTCTTGAACCGCTGCCACCTTCCTCGGATCCGGTTTTAGTCCATCGACCGTGACGATGTACCCCAAGAATGAGATCTCTGACAAGAAGAACTCGCTTTTCTCCAAGGCCACTTTGAACCCCGCATCTTTTAGTGCATGCGAAACCCACTCGATGTGTTCCACGTGGTACTCGTGTGTTTTTGAAAAGACCAAAAGATCACGCAGAAGTTGATCAGGGGCTGGGTTAGTCGAGTTTTGTTAACGAACTCAGCGAAGGCCATATTCATGGCCCGTTGAAACGTCGCAGGGGCGTTACAAATTCCCATGGGACACTGGACCCATTGCCATGTGCCCTCAAATAGGACAAAAGCGGTTTTGGGTCGGTCTTCCGGTCGGACTGCGACATGGTGAAAACTGTGTCGGATATCGAACTTGGAAAAGACTCGAGCAGACCCGATGGCATCTAATAAATTGTCGATTCGAGGCAGGGGATACACATCTTTGGTAGTGATAGCGTTCAATTTTCAGTAGTTGATACATACCCGGACCGAACCATTTCGTTTTGGCATGAGGACCACGGGAAAAGACCACGGTCCCAGCGATGGTTCGACCCACCCGAATCGCTCGAATTCCCGTATCCTTTCTAATGCCAGTTGTCTTTCTTTAAGGGAATATCGGTCCAGTCGGCAATGTATCGGGGCGTGGTCCCCAGTATCAATCGTGTGCTGTATCAAAGGGGTTAGCCCTATGTCGTGGTCCTGAATACTTACGGCCTCAAGATAGGCCCGTATAACCGCCAGGAGGACGCGCCTGTATTCATCCGGAACACGGGCTGGTAACAGAACTTCTACGGTTCCCCCAAGAAGGGAGACCATCGTCGTAACCGTGGGGACCGCCGCGCTGGCATCGGGTGAGGCCGGAAACAAAGAGTTGTCGGTTTTCGCCGAAAGGACAGTCGCGATAAGTTGACTGTCCGCCGGACTCATCGGGTCGCTTTCCATGTCACTATCACTGTCCAGTTCGGACAGTCGCGATAAGTTGACTGTCCGCCAGACTCATCGGCTCGCTTTCCATGTCACTATCACTGTCCAGTTCGGGTTCGGCCGAGAGTTCGACCGAAAAGGCCTGCGTCAGTTCCCTCGGTCCCCACCGATATTCCCTGGTTCGGGGTTGAAACGACACCCCCTCTTTCAAGAGTATCGCGGCTTTTTCATTCGTGAGTAGGGGCCGTGGAGGTCGAAAAGATAAATCGCATAGCCCCCTAAGCTCGGTAAATCTTTCAGGTAGGGGGTCCGTCCTGAGATATAAGGACGCAGGGGGTTCCGAAAGGTCAGCTATTCGGGACACCCTCAGCAAGGGTTCCCCCTGCACCACGGAAGAGATCGCGTGCGACCAATTGGACTCGCTCCGAACTATTTCCAGGGGTTCTCGTCGCCAGGAATGGTGTCACCGATCCTGAACTCGGATCGGATATCGGTCGAGAACGTCAGTCGAGGTTCCATTTTCGCCTGGCGGGAACGTTTCCAGAGGTTCCATTTTCGCCTGGCGACAGGCGTCGGATCATGTTGATTTGGTGGGCTTTCGTGGTGATTCGAGGCGCCGGCTGGGTACGCATACGCATTGCCAATCTCATCGGTATCGTTTGTGGTTTGGGGTGGGCCGATGTGAGCACCACCTTACAACTGTCAAAGTGCATTCGCGCTCCGACCGCCGCCTGCCATGGAATGCCTAGCAGAACATCATACGCCTGTACATCCAGCACGATTGCGTCGCATAAACAATGCAACCGCCCCACCCGTATAGGCACGTTCGTTATCCGCCCTTTAAAGTGAATGATGTCTTCCGTAGCGGATACATACAGTTCATCCGGTCGGAGGGGCTGAACCTGTTCTTCCCTTCCCAATCGTTTCGTCAATCTCCAAGAAATGGCGACTATTGACGATCCCGAGTCTAGGATGGCGGCCGAGGGGTTTCCCCAGACCTCGCAGTCACACTCAACGCTTTTCCAGGTTATAGGATAGGCCCAGAGGAATACCTCGGGTTTTTC
Source organism: Chara braunii (assembly GCA_003427395.1). Lineage (NCBI taxonomy): Eukaryota > Viridiplantae > Streptophyta > Charophyceae > Charales > Characeae > Chara > Chara braunii. Next base: position 1,124,395 of record BFEA01000303.1, on the reverse strand, counting down.
CGAGGCAGACTCTACGGTCCGGATCATCCCTATCCGGTTGGCTTCGTGCACCTTTGAGGTCGAGGGCTGTGACTCCTCGTTTGTGGGTGGGTCCCGTAGGACCGGCTTTTTGCCCTTTCGACTTTCCTCGAATCGGCGCCTGTTTTTGAGGCATCGTCCGATCAATTTCTCGTTAGCCGCTTCGGAAATGGTTAGCAGATAGGGAATAGGGACGGGGATCCGTAGATCCAAAGCCTTCAAGGCATCCAATACGTCGATATGGCCATCCTTGTATTCAGGACCAGGTGCCGCAAGATCTTCGAACCCTGGTCGCCATGGCCCGAGGTCGCTTTCCTCGGTAATCCGTTGGACGTGACGTATCACTCCGATGGTTCCGGGTTCGAACATCGCTGCCGCCATATACTCATCGGGTCCTATCTCAGTGGCCGCAGGGGTCACCATCTCCGTCGTTCCTGTATCCATTACCGTGGCTACCCGCCCCTGTCCTGCAGCGGTTGGAGCAGCCAGCGGGATTTGGGAAGGTCCGGTGGGCCCCGCGGGCCCACCCTGAGTTCGAGGTTTCGGACAATCTTTCGCAAGGTGGCCTGGCTGATTACAGTTATAACAGCGTAGGGGTGGGACAGCCCCGGCCACAACCGGTCTTATCATATGGGCCCCGGCGGCCATAGCCGCCTGTTGCCGTTGTGCGGCGGCTATGCGTTGCCGCTGTAGGCCCTAAACAAACTCCGTCAACGGGGCCACTACCGTAACTAATTGGGCCGCGACCTCTTTCATGGACACTTCTTCCTCGCCCCGGCCTCCTTGTGCTTGACTAGGGCGACGGGAGGTCGAAGAAGAGGAAGAAGCTTTCCGGTCCGAGCCTTTATTTGCCGGACCTAGCCCGAAGCGATCTTCGAACATTCGTGCCGTAGCGGACTAACTATTCCGTCGAACACCCGAAGGGTCGTCTTCGTCGGATTCTGAGTCCAGGCCCACATCGTAATTTTCTTTCCTGTACTTAATTGCGTACTGAATTAGCTTCGTCAAGGTATGTTCTATAGGGTTGCATTTCTTGTGGATCTTTTTTCGCAGGCGAGAATCTGACAATCCTCTGACGAAATCAGTCCGTACCATTTTCTCGTCCACCCCGGAGCGTTCGGCTAGGTACGTAAAGCGTTCAACATATCTAGCCAAGGTCTCCCGAGGCTGGTGCGTATATTCCTTTATTAAACGGAGGCATTGACCTGGTACGATGTGATCAAATCTGTCGAGAAATTTCCTCTGGAAGGCTAACCAATTAGTGAAAGGGTTTTGTCCATACCACTCGAAAGCGGTTCTGGCTAACCTTCCGGGAATTCGTTCTCGGAGCAACTGGTCCGACCAGCCCTGGGCTTTCAAGGCAGCTAGCCAGGTGCGAGGGTCGGTGTCATCTTCGGAAAAAATGGGAACCTCGGAGGGAGGAGGTACAAAATACAGGGGATGATGCGCCATCCCCGCGTGGTTATCGTCGTCGTTTCCACCCCCAATTCCAGGTTCAACCATCGCGGGAGGCGGACCTCGAGCCCGGCCTCTCGCTCGGTTCTGATTGCTATTCGCGGGCCGCCGTCGACGGGGAGCCAGCCTACCCAAAACGCGACAAATCTACTAAAAAGATCAAAAAGGAAAAACTCTAAAACAGGGTAATTGTCCTAGGAAAACCTCAAAGCCAAAACGAATCAGCTCTGATACCAACCTCACGCCCCCTCGCAGCTTCCCGTTGTGGGTCGCCGATCAGAGTTCTAGGAGGGGCGTGGCCGAGGATTTTTGGCCGTAGGGGTTGAGTCTCCCGGACGGAACGAGAGGCTCTCGTTTCGTGCCAGAGGGTACCCCGGAGTCGAACTGTCGCGAAGTCCCTTGCAGGTCGGATCACTTCGAAACGATAAAATTAGAAGGGTTTCCGCGAAAACGAATTGTCGTCGTGTATCAGGACAGAAAAAGGCATCAAGGGGAGAGGGCCATGGCGGCGGAAGACAGAACTCCGGCCGTCATGGGTTTGGGGGGTAGGTAGGGGGTTCGAAGCCTTCCGGCCTCGTCATCGGCCTCACGAAGTGACCAGACCAT
>BFEA01000303.1:1085684-1101728 GCA_003427395.1 Chara braunii | reverse complement strand
AAAAAAAAAAAAAAAAAAAAAAAAAAAAAAAAAAAAAAAAAAAAAAAAAAAAAAAAACCCAGAAAGGCATACACAACCACCAGGGAAAAAGACAAACATAAAACTGATTGCATGTGTGTGTGTGTGTGTGTGTGTGTGTGTGTGTGTGTGTGTGTGTGTGTTATGGACTACGTATTAGCACATCAGAAGAGGCTAATATAGTCTGTGATGGAAAAAAAACTCCACATAAGTGTGTGATACAAAGATCCTGATCATAGGCTCAGCCCCGAAGCATCCGTCCTTGAAAGAAGAAAAGGGAAACATCCAGTCTTTACATATCCAAGAGGAGGTGTGTGAAAGTCTCATTGACAAGTGAGAATGCAACTGACATTAACATGACGATTGCCATGAAACCTATTTTTTGTACACCACGCGTAAATTCGGCGTAATTACAAACAAGAAAACAAGGATCAGGTCGATCAGATCAAGACCGACAGCAAGTTACACATATAGCTGCCTCTTTTTGTTTTGTTTTTCTTCCAATGCCCACCCGGGCTAGGTGTGAGTGATATGAGCATCCCACCCTACTTTCCCCTGGCGCCGCTGGCGGATGAGTCCTTTCTATTGGTGAGGGAGAGCTGCACTGCAGCTTCTCCAGACCAGGCCCCAGTAGGAGTCAGACTACCGGGAGTGTGGCTTCGTTAATTTGTGTCCCTTGACGGTATTACGATGGCGAATGTACCTGCCACGTCTACAGTCTTCCCCTGAATACAACGTACGGTCATTATAGCTGAATTTGGTGTATCTTTCAGTCTAATTCAGCTAATATAATGACCGTACGCTGTATTTGGGGGAAAGACTAGTGTGTATGGAGTTGCTAGTCTTCCATTCTTTGTCTTCCTCGGCAGCTGTGGTCCTACTTCGACGTCAGTACTGATGCTGTCATACCGAATGCATTCACATGCCCAGTGTCCCCTGACATTGACCACGGCATTTTTTTTTTTTCCTTTTTTTTATTTAGACCACGTAACTGAACACAACATAGGGAAAAAAAAAAAAACAAACATAGGGCCGCATTATGTATTACAGTAATTATTGAGAAAAAGTGTGATTTCAGTCCGGCCATCAAATGAATGCCCATCATCAGACAGAAAGCCTGTCATGGATGGATGGCATCATGGCATTGAAGAACAGGCGCATTACATATAACAACATCCCCAACATCCCACCACTCAGCTTTTCTCGCCCTGCAGCGGCTCAAACCGCCAGTACACAGCCCCAGCCTTGTGCAAATTTGTTCCTCTCGTACCCCGAAATTCCGCTGCTCCTGAGTCCTGCTCCGAGATACCGGACAGACCACAATGGCTTGGGACACGCAAGCCGAAAAAGAGAGAGAAGAAGTGCAGCGCTGGCAGTTCTGAAAAGCTTGGCGCGCACTGCAGCTCCTCCTCCAGTTGCTGACTGTGTGTGTGTGTGCTGGTGATTCACTCATGCAATGATCCTCATCAAGATGCCATAGCAAGATGGCACGGGGATATTAGGAACACTTGGTCAGTGGATGGACTGATGTGTCATCATGGGAAATATAAAGCGAACTTGAGGGCATACTCACACTTCTACGTTTTTGCATATTTTTGTACGGAACTGTGGCCAGATTCATCCACGTATGGCGTGAATGCGGTCAGATCATATATTTAAGATACTACTAGTGTGAGCACGGCCTCACTTTCCTACCCTCTCTCATGGATCATTGTGTCATTGTGAAACCAGCACATCAACTTGAAGGACCTTCCCATTCCCATAAACCACCAGCACTTGGCCCCCATTACATTGGCCGTAGGCCCGTGATCTACACGCGCACCAACTTTCTGGCTTCGGGGCTACCGGATGGACCACAATGGCTAGCGGCGCCAGCCAAGAGAAAAAGAAATTGTTGCGCTGGCTGTTCGACGAAGCTCGGCGCGCAGAGCGCTCTTTTTTTAGCCTTGTACGGAAGTGCCTCGAAAGTTTACGTACTGGAGGGGTATTAGAATCATAAAAACTCCGCGTACGGCATCATCTCTCTCGTCTGCCTGCGTTTATATGCTTTGCTACCCGACTCCATGATCTCTTTATTAATATCTCCATTTCAATTTTCAAGTCAACACCCTCCATCCATCCATCCCTCACTCTTCTTCCGTAGCAGAGCACAATGCACATTCCCCCCTAAGGGCCTAAGGCTCAACCGATATTCGACGTCCTCCATCCGTGCCTCACACTTAGCTTACTCTGTAGCAGCGGATAATCCCCCTCGGGGGGGTCAGCTCATAACCCCTAGCTATCCCTTTTAATTTACACTATCGTCTTGCTTCCCTGCCTGATCACCATCATGCATGATTGGCCGACTGTGGCGGGTATGAATGAAGTGGTTGGCAGCCAATTCCCATAATTCGCATAATTCCCATACAAGGCTGCCCTCACCCCCAATGATCGAATGGCATGCCACTTCATCTCCCTCACTGACTTTAAGCTCAATAACGACGTAATCACATAATAATAATTATTCTTTACGAAGACATCTCGAAGTGCTGTGATCTTGGGCCAAAAAACAAACAAACAAACAAAAAGTTAACTAAGTATGCACGGCGGTCTCAAAGCAAAGAAGCCTCACGTGGTGGGGGCAGCTTCGCAACTTGCGCCGGGACAAAAATCTGCAGACCGTAATGAATCTAAAGATCGATAGATATATCCATTGATAGATAGATAGATATATAGATAGATAGATAGATAACATAAACGATCGATTTTTTTATGTCTTTTCTTTAGATAGATATGTAGATAGATAGGTAATAATGAAAAAGGTGGGAGAATGGAGTACAGTGAGGGGGCTGCGCTTCCGAGGGCCGAGCGGTGTAAGATTCTGCACAAATTGAATCGTTCCTACTTAAATGATGGGCTCATTCGCGACCAGAATGCAGCACACTGGACTAGATTGCAATTCAACAGTGAGCAGTGAACACCATGATGTCCGCAGGTGGCCAACAGCCTTACCAGGACTTGATGGGGTCAACACCGGCATTTTTTGCAGACCGTAACGAACTCAATACCTGCAATTTTTGACTGAGAAGTGGCACTGGCACATGCTACACAGTCTGCTTTCAATTGCGCATCCCTCCACTTAGTGTGCACCTCCCCTGCAGCGTAAGGGACGCTGTTCCTGTGAAGTCTTGAGTCGACACGGCTGCAGTAGTTTTTGTAGTCGACGGCCAAATGCCGGCCGACAAAAGATTCGGCAGGAGCAGCGCAAGAACAGCAGTCGAGGTAGAAAAGAGGGGAACACTCAGTCCGCTTGCACAGCTCATACTCCGCATCGCACGCACGACGGCATGTTGGCCGATAAGAGGTGCAGTTGGCGACGCACTGAGAAACCTTCTTGTTGCATACATCGCATCCAATAAGTGTGATCAGATCAAGACGTACAGCTCTCTGGAGGTTAACTGATGTCTTGAAGGGAAGGAGACCTTCGTATGCCCGGAACTTGTTGAGATAAGCAACCACTTTATTGCCCTCGCGTATGGTACAGTCCTGACTGGGTGGCACATCAAGATTTGGAGCAGTGCAGCTGGTATCAAATGTCGAAGATGGGTCATTGGGACTGCCAGTAGGTTCAATCGGTATAACAACGGGGGGGTTTCCACTGTTTCCAGGCCCCTGATCTGGTGGAGCGAAATTTGGAGCTGACTGCGATGGAGGCGGAGTCTTAGGGGGCTTTGAAAAGGTAGGGGTTGGGGGGTTTGACGGGCTGGGAGGACTGGGAGGGGTGGGAGGGGTTGGGGTCTCTAATGAAATGGAAGGATCGGGATGGGTTGACGGCATCTCTGGATCAGACGTGTTCGAATTGTTTGGACTGTTCTTCAGGACCCTACGAGGTTCCGCGACTCCAGCGTCATCCACCTTCTCCTCTTTGGGCTTTTCCTCGTGAAAGATTTGTCTCTTTCCACTTGACCGGTTCCCATCTGTGGTGCCTGGCTCTTCTGCCTGAAGACGAGATTCATGAGAATCATCATCCTGTACAGCAGACCCAAGCTGCCCTGCTCCTGCTTGGACAGCACCCAATACAAGTACAATCAGCAGAAGTAGAGTTGACGTCCATTGCCAGAATCGCCCATTCTGATGAGCGATACCCATTGGTGATCACGGAGATCCCTCCCTCCCTTTTCCTATTTCTCCTATTCTTCTTCTTCTTCTTCTTCTTCTTCTTCTTCTTCTTCTTCTGCTGCTGCTGCTGCTGCTGCTGCTGCTGATGATGATGATGATGATCCTGCACCAATAAGGAAGTTGACATCACCAACAATTCCGTCAGACTGTAATCCATTCCATCAACGCTTCAACTCACACACGAAGAAGAAGCCACCCCCCCACACAGGTGACAGAACTACAACGCTGGCTGGGGTGCCGACCCACTTAGCAGCACCTGGAGTAAGAACAACCTGTGAAGGACGAAGGGCAAAAAGAAAAGACTGGCAAGTACTCTCAAGTCACAACCCATGTTCAGAGATTCCATGGGCAAGTTTAGCAGGGGGCAGGCCGTAGTTGTGCAACGGGCCTGCAGCGAGTTTGAAAAAACGACAGAAAAAAAATTAGGAAAACTTTTTTGCTAGTTTTGCTTATTCCGTCCAAACTGCGGCCGCTACAAAACTGCATTTAGTGTCTTTTATTGCCTAACATTCAAAACTCAAACGGTGACTTAAATGTAGTGACTGCTGGCTATTATTCTTTTTTTTTGTTTTGTTTTCTTTGTTTTTTTGTTTTTTTGTGAGCCAACTGTGCGTCAAACGGGCACAAATAACAAGTGCCGGCAGAACACGCACGCACAGAGTTCGAAAAAAAGAACAAAAAAATGTGCCGCACGGTTGCCCCCGGGGCTCGAGCCACCTAGGGGGTGGGTTGATAAGCCCCGCCGCCCCCCTCCCGCCCCTCCTCCTAGGATACCCGTTCTGCTAGCCGGGAGACTCCTTGGTACCCGGTCGCATAGCTGTGTGAGCAGGTAGGAGGGGAGGTGCAGGGGGGGGCGAGTCTATCAGCCACCTGGGCTCACACGCCCGTCGCCCTCTACAGAGAGGGTCCAATTTGTCCCTCTCCCATCCATTGCTTCCCAAGGGCTATCTGTGTTGCCCATCACAAGCTAGTGTGTACAGCAGCCTAAACACATCCTATCCCAGGCCCGGAGTAGGGTGTCAGTAGATTGACTGCATTAGCCCACATTACTACCCATCAAAGAAGCACACTCCAAGTATACAATGGGTCTCTCTCCACTACTGTCCACTGTACAATTTTTCGGACACTTGGTGGACAGGTGTCAGAGAGAAAGCGGAGAGTGGAAAATGCGACAAATGCGACATCGCTCCACTTAGGGTCTCGCTCCACTACTGTCCACTGTACAATTTTTCGGGCATTTCTTGGACAGTTGTCAGAGAGAAAAATTGTACAGCGGGCAGTGGAAAATGCGACATAGCTCTACTTACGGCTGTCCACCTCTCAAATTCGTGAGTTCACTACGGACCACCTCTCAAATTCGTGGCTTCACTACCAGACACAGTGATAGAACTACAAGACAGGACATCCATAGGGTTTTGTCTGCCCAAACTCCAGGTGCACTCTCCAAATTCGGGTCCTCATGGTGAGTCCCTTGAAGGACTTTCCACTGAACGAATTTTGCAGGCAGGCTGGGAGCTGTACATTCACGGACAGTACTAGATTTTCGACGGGGTTTCTCAAAACTGTCCAAGCCATTTTGCACATGTACAGTGGACAGTAAGTGGAGCGAAGTACCACTGTCCGTTCTTGTACAGTGGACAGTAGTGGAGCGAGACCCAATGTCACAACTGTCCTCCTGAAGTTGCCCTCACCTGACAGTGTTTTTGCTGCCGATTCAGAACTCAAATCATGACCTGGACGTATTTATTTATTGACTGATTGATTTATTTTACAGAATTTTGAATTTTCTTTATTCTTTTATTACAACAATTTTAAGATACGTCAACAAAAATGTAAGACATCCAGAGAATGCGAGCCAATCAACGGGAAAAAAAAAAGAAAAAAAAAAGGGACAAATTTAATGAAAGAGTACGGAAAACATGGACTCGGAAGGTACTCACACTACCGCTATCTTAAATGTACCTGACCTCATTTACGACCTGACTTATCTGCATCTGACCTCCATTCCGTCCAGAAAGAAACAAGTCTAAAAGTGCTGTTGTGAGTATGCCCTCCGAACGTACTCACAGTAGCTGTATCTAAAGGGGCTCTCTGCACTACTCTAGACTCGTGATAAATTTCTCGAGTCGTTCTAGAGCTGTCCGTGCTCACACTACTCTAGACTCCCGAAGTCTCCAGAGTAATGCCTTGCTCCACTTAGGGCCTCGCTGCACTACTCTAGAAAGGTGCAAAACGAGAGTGGATCTTCCTCTAGAACATGGTAAAGATATAGGGACCTGATTTTTGTCTTTTGTGCATTTCAAGAGTAGTGCAGCGAGGCCCTTACTCTAGACTGGAACTGGTGACAACTCTCACCCTTAGCGAGCTGTCTGTCAGAAAGAGCTTCTCTCTCGAAGGGCACTAAAGGCCTCCCTGCACTGCTCTCAAAATGTGCAAAACGAGAGTGAATCTTCCACTAGAATATGAAAAGATACACCACCAATATTTTTGTCTTTTGTGCATGTCGAGGGTCTCGCTCCATTACTCTAGACTCTGGAAGTTTCGAGAGTAAGGCCTCGCTCCACTTACTCTAGAATTTAACTCGTGAAAACACCCTTCGAGGGCTGTCAGAAGGCGCTCTCGAAGGGCACTCTAGAGTAGTATAGAGTTCACAGCCTGCGACGCTCACGATTTCCAGCTTCCTCCCTCCTGCCGCCGCTCCGGCCTCTTTTTTTCGTGAGTGTGCCTCCTGCCGTGACAGTCAGAGCGAGCTGGGGCTGTCGTGTAGCGCTGTAGAAGGGCTGTCATGTAGCGCTGAGAAATTCGTGAGTGTTTCTTTAGTTCTTGAGTCTGGAGTAAGTGGAGCGATGCCTCCTTTTTCATGAGTTCTAGACCTCTGACAACTCTAGAAGGACTCTCACTCTCCATTTGTATAGAGTTCACAGCCTGCAATGCTCAGTTTTTCTAGTGTCCTCCCTCCTACCCCCCCTCCGGCCTCTTTTTTTGCGAGTGTGCCTCCTGCCCTGACCATCAGAACCTGACAGAACGCGCTGGTGCCGTCATCTAGTGCTGCGGAAAGGCTGTCATGTAGCGCTGATAAATTCGTCCGTGAGTGCTTCTAGTGTTCTTGAGTCTGGAGTAAGTGGAGCGATGCTTCTTTTTTCAAGAGTTCTAGACCTCCAATGGCTCTAGAAGCGGAGGGAGACCCAAAATCTATGCATCGCTGCAGTAGCTCTAGACTCTAGAAAAGCTGAGAGTTGCTCTGTCACTTTCTGAGCTCGGCCATTTCACTACAGGACAGCGCCAGCCTGGGTTGTCCGTCCAGACTCTCAAGGAAAACCAAGGGGATACAAGGGGAATCAACGGTCCTCCGGATCTCCCTTAAAAAAACCGCCTTTGCAGGCGGGTGCTCTTGCAGGCGGCTGCTCTAGATCAATCTGGAGTGAGAAGGACCACCCCGCTCTGACAGCTCAAGAAATGAAAAATCTAGAGCGAACTTAAATAGAGCAAGTGGAGCCATAACTGCTCTAGTACTTTTCTAGAGCAGTTCTGACAGCAGCTCTAGAACAGGTTTTTGAGGGCCCTTTTCTCGAGTAAGTGCAGCCGCACTCAAGAAAAATCTCGAATCTAGAGTAGTGCAGCCAGCCCCAAAATCTACCATGATGTACCTGACTGCATTTGAGTGGGCAGACCAGGATGCATCTGACTGCAATCAGGTCCAGAGCTCGGTAGAAAAAAAACCTTGACAATGGGCCTCGCTGCACTACTATCAAAAGGTGCAAAACGAGAGTGAATCTTCCGCTAAAACATGGAAAGATACAGCGACATGATTTTTGTCTTTTGTGCGTTTCAAGAGTAGTGCAGCCAGGCCCAATGTGGGAGTAAGGGTCTCGCTGCACTACTCTATAGGGCCTCTCTGCACTACTCTTGAAAGGTGCAAGACGAGAGTGAATCTTCTGCTAGAACATGGAAAGATACAGCGACATGATTTTCGTCTTTTGTGCATTTCAAGAGTAGTGCAGCGAGGGCCATACTCGTGCAACTTTTCACGAGTTGGTCTATAGCTGTCAGACTCTAGAAAAGTCCCAAAAGCTGCGCATCGCCGCATGTGATCTAGACTCTTGAACTTCTAGAGTAGCACTATGGGATCAGACAACTTTTCATGAGCTTCTACGAGTTCGGAAGCTTCACTACCAGACAGAGCCAGCCTGGGTTGTCTGCCCAGACTCGAGGTGCACTCAAGGAAATTCCATGGGTTCCCTCTGTCCTTCGGAGCTCCCTAAAAAAAACGGTCCTTGCTGGCTGGTACTCAAGAACAGCCTAGAGCGAAATTCACGGCCCCCTTCTGACAGCTCATGAAATTTGGTAACTAGAGCAAAATTCTCGAGCAGGTGCAGCGACCACAACTCTTGCGGATTTCTTGAGCTGTTTCTGACAGCTCTATAACGTTTTCAAGAGCGCCCATTTCTTGAGTAGGTGCTGCGGTGAGCACTCTTGGTTTTGCACGAGTATAGCGTAGTGCAGCTTAGGGTCTCGCTGCACTACTCTAGAAATGTGCAAAACGAGAGTGAATCTTCCGCTACAATATGGAAAGATACACAGCCATGATTTTTGTCTTTTGTGCATTTCAAGAGTAGTGCAGCGAGGCCCTAAGTCCTCATTCAGTTCCACAGGCTTGTTGATACGTCAACAAAAATAAAAGAGATCCAGAGAATGCAAGAACCAAAAAAAGAAAAAAGGACAAAATTAATGACAGAGAGGGAAAAAGATCATGGACTTGTGCAGTACTGCCAGTACCCACACTAGCTCTATCTTAAATGTACCTGACTGCATTAAGGGTCAGACCTGAATGCATCCCACGGCAATCACGTCCAGAGCTGGGTAGAGAAAAGCCCTTGTGTGAGTATGTCCTCGCTCAGTTCCCCAGTATCGTCGTAGAAAAAACATCCTGTCGGTACCAATGAGCATAGCTCGGTTGATATACCCATGAGCTCTAGAAATGCACACCTGAGTTCGAATAGACCCATGAGCTCTAGAAATGCAGACCTGAGTTCGAATCCAGATTATGGAGAAACAAACAAACAAACAAACAAGCAAGCAGATGTCCTGTCCAGTAACATAGCTGTCAATTAGTGTCGAAATAATGGACCATAGCTCAGGGCATACCCACACTGCGACCCCAAATTCGCAAAATATCCTGATTTGGGAAGGGCCTATTTGAGGTTTTGGGCATGCTTGGGGTCGGACTGCTGTACCTTTTCGGATGGGACAAGGTCGAGGCCATCTCGAGAAATGGGGATTTGGTACTTGGCTGGTCACACTGTGCCATCCACAAATTGTGCAAGAACTTTTGTGAACGAATTTTTGCCAATTTTTGAAGAAAATGCGGAAAAACAAATTAAGGCATTTGCCGTCCAGAGGTGAGGTGACCGCAAGTTCCCTTCCCCTGCGGCTTCCCAGGCCGCTGACAAATGGGCACACAAATAGTACACTTCGGACTTTGTGCAAATCTGTGTGACCGGTAGCCTACCCTTTTTTGGGGGGAATTTGGGATTATAGGTCCCAGTGTGAGTATATGCCCTCAGTTGGTACAACCATGAACTGTTCAAGTATAGACCTGATTTGGGATCCAGTTTTTGAAAAAACAAACAAACAACCAAACAAACAAACAAACCTGCTGTCCTGTAGCACAGCTCTCAATTACTATATCAAACGGATCAATGGCATCCCATAAATCCATTGATCCATCCACCCATCATTGGTCCCAATCGGTCCCAATTGGAGCCCATTAGAACCAATTGGAATCCAAGGTAGTTCAAATTGGTTCCAATTGGTACCAATAGGGTTCCAATTTTGGTTCCAATTTGATTCCAATTATTGCTTCCAATTAAGTTAACAGCCGTGATTCCGTTAAAAAGGACATTTTATATTTTTTGAAAGAAATTGAAACCCACTTATTTGGCCCTGAAAATGTCACCGTCTTAGCTCCTGAAGGTCCGTCTGGACTTTTCCATTTCGTTAAAAAAATACAAAATGTCCGTTTTACCAAAATGTCTGATAGTTCCAATTGGAACCTATATTGGTTCCAATTGAGGACCGGGACTTTGTTGGGGATAGGGAGAGCAGTATTCGAACATGATGCACAATTATAGCAGTAGTACAGTGCACTGTTTAAGTGTAGGCACCTGCACGACAGACAAGTGAATGGAACCATAAGAAAGAAAACCAGGGAGAAGTAGAGGAGGGACAAGGGGGAGAGGAGGAGAGAAGAAGAGGGAAAAGGAGAAAGAATGGAGAGAAGGGGGAGGTAGACGAGGAGGAGAGAAAAGTGCGTAAGCATGTAGATGCCTGAGGGAGACGAATTGGGAAACAAGGAAAAGAGAAGAAAACCGGTCTGTGTGTCTGTGTGTTCATCTCGCACTCAACTTTCCAGAAGACGGAGAACTTCAAGAGACTAAAGAGCAATCAGTTCAGTCGGGGCTCCAGGAGAGTCGATCCAGTCCACTCATTCACGTTGAAGCATGTAGATTGCTGAGGGCCCTAACCGTCCAGACATCACAAAGGAGAGGAGAAGAATTCGGAGCAAAGAAACAAAACAAAAAAAAAACAAAACAAAAACCACCTGTATAGATCTCATCATCTCACACATTTCCTGGCAGTGGAGAAAGAGGAGGAGGAGGAGGGGAATAGCCAGGCAAAATGCTGTTGCCTCATGCTCACAACGAAAAAGATAGGCCGCGTTAAAATTAAAAACAAAAAAAAAAACAGTATCATTGTGTGAGCAAACATCCAAGTGAACGTGCACATTTCCCAACTTCCCAAGTAGTACGCGTTTCAGCTGCAGTGGTTGCAATGCTGCAGCAGCAGCAGTTTTCAGTTTGTTGCGTGGTAGAAACCACAGTTACCCCACACACTCCTGCATTTGCATTCGCCCGCCCACTGACTGATTCAGAAGAAGAAGAAGAGTGATAGAAAAACAGTCTGTGCGAGCAGAAAACTGCTCTAAGACTTCACACTGAATCTCCCACTGGCTCCCACAGAATTCCGCATGCACTGTACTGAGAAAAAAAAACCCTCACAAAGAGGACATGACGACGAAGACAACGACGACAACGAAGAAGAAGAAGAAGAAGAAGAAGAAGAAGAAGAAGAAGAAGAAGACGAGTGAAAGAAAAGAGGCCAAAAATGATCTTCCCAGGTGGTTTCAAAGAACAAGCAGTAGAACTTCCGCGTGCACTATACTCGGAAAAAGTGCAGCAGCACCAGCAGCCGTAGAAGAAGAAGAAGAAGAAGAAGAAGAAGAATAAGAGAAGAAGAAGAAGAAGAGAAAAGAAGAAGAAGACGAAGAAGAAGAAGAAGAAGAAGAAGAAGACGAAGACGAAGAAGAGGAAGACAACGACGACGACAACGAAGAAGAAGAAGAAGAAGAAAAAGAAGACGGCAATAATCCAGGGAGTTCAAAGGTCACAACAAAGTGCGGTGACCATGCCAGTGCGTACAAGAAAAGGAGGAACTGGCAGAAGAATAGAAGTCAACATCAAACCGTAGGGGCATGAGAACAGTTAAACGTCAATTTGAAACCGTAGCGACAATAGAGGACAAATAAAGGACAGCATCTCATACATACAGATCGAGGCCACAAAGTCGGGTTGAGGGTATGCTCTCTCTCTCTCTCTCTCTCTCTCTCTCTCTCTCTCTCTCTCTGAGACTCTCTCTGTCTCTCGCACATACACACACACACACACACACACACAGCGAGCGAGCGAGCGAGAGAGAGAGAGAGAGAGAGAGAGAGAGAGAGAGAGAGAGAGAGAGAGAGAGAGANACACACACACACACACACACACACACACACACACACACACACACACACACACACACACACACACACACACAGGGTAGTTTTTTTACTTTTTTTTTATTCCACTGGTGTCCCACCACGTGTCCGAGCCCCATTGCGCTCAACCCATTGATCGGAATTCAACGGGAAGCCCCTGTTATACCGTTCAACGGGGATTCAATGGGGACACCGGGGGGATTAACCGGGTACAACGACGTTGTACAAAACCCGTTGCCCGTTGAATGGACACACAACTGATAACTGTTTGATTGCATCCATTCTGCGCATTTTCTCTGAAAAGTAATGAGTATTTTATTGATTCATTTTTGTTTTTGTTTCTTATGATTTTTTTTTTGTTTTTTTAATTTTCAACCTTTTTGCCTTTGTCTTTTTTTCTCTACGTTTTTAAAGGCAATTACCAAGTCCGTTGGAAATACGGAAAAGGTCACATAATTACGCAGATACCTGACCTACTTTAACCCCTTATACACATCTAGATGTGTATAAGAGACAGGTGTGTCTCTGTGTGTGTGTGTGTGTGTGTGTGTGAGAGAGAGAGAGAGAGAGAGAGAGTGTCGTTTGTGTGTGTGTGAGAGTCTGAGAGAGAGGGACTGCCATCTTTATGTGTGTGGGAGAAAGAGAATGAGGAGTCTGTGTCCTTGAGCCACAGAGATGTAAATATGTATAGAGAGAGAGAGAGAGAGAGAGAGAGAGAGAGAGAGAGAGAGAGAGAGAGAGAGAGAGAGAGAGAGATGTACCTTTCTATGTCCTGAGGTCTTCACTGCGGAGAGAGAGTGCCCCAGAGAGAGAGCAGCGTGCTCAGCAGCATTCCCAATGTTGCATATGTCAGGAATCAGGATGACCTCATTAAATACCAACTCCTCCTTCCTCAAAGTTCTGCGTCCTTCCTCCCAAGAAAGATCAAAAGAAAAAAGCCTATGGTGGTGGTTCCAGAAAGCGTTCCCCCTGGCAAGTGGTGTTGGGTAACCCCCACCAACAGAACCTGGGTAACGGTCCGATTAGCACAGAGGATTGGATTTAATTCCTGAATCTGGACTTGATTGTGGAAATATGCAGATAATTGCGATTGATCTGCTTTTCTGCATCTCTGCGGAAAAAAACTCATCCAGAGTCAGGCATTTAATCCAATCCTCTTGTTTAATCATTATAGCACCTGATCTCTGGGTAATGGTCCCAGACGCTGATGGTGCTTCTTTTTTTTCCCTTTTTCCCCAAATAAAAACGGATCATATTTCCGGCAGTGGTTGTTTGGCAGGAATTCCTCATGTTCTCATGATAATGCATTCCTTGCTTTTTCCTACCAAAAAAAAAAAAAAAAAAAAAAAAAAAAAACTTTCGCCTCCAGAAAGGGAAGGAAAAAAAAAGAAAAAAAAAGGAAAAAACGTCCAGCACACCTCTCACCGAATTTGTAACTGGGCCCAGGTCCCACTAGCAAAGAGGATAGAATGGAGCTCCTGAATCTGGATGTGTTTCATGCAGAGATGCAGAAAAGCAGTTCATTCTCGATTTCCTGCACATCTCCATAACCTCGTCCAGATTCAGGCATTCGATCCCATCCTCTTTGCTAGTGGGACCACTCCCCTGGAGAATGAATCGTCAGCTACAAAGTGGCACAAATACACGCACAATATTTGTGTCTTTTTCACATCTGATGAGCTGTGGGGAGAGACCCACCCGCAGGTATGTACTAGGAAGTTCTTTGAACAAAGACGCCTCCATTATTAAACCACCAAAAAAAAGTCTAGAAGAGGCGCGGTCAGGGTTAGAGTTTGAAAATACATTCCAAACTGTCGTTTTGGAGTCCAGTCCCCTCTGAAGTTTGCAATTCAGGCCATGCGCAGGGCAGAGTTTGTAACTGCAGTCTCATCATCCACGTCCGAGGGCCAGGCCATTTTCTAAAAAAAGAAAGAAGAAACAAGAAGAAAAAAAGAAAAGATTGTGGCACTGTATCTTTCCATGTTCTACAGGAAGATTCACTCTCGGTGATCTCGAAATATGCAAGATGAGAGTGAATCTTCACTGGTGATCTCGAAATATGCAAGATGAGAGTGAATCTTCACTAGAACACAGGGGCTCCTCGGGCACGTACATCCCCCAGGAATTCATCATTGCACTTTTCCTCGGGGAAGAAATTGAAAAACAAAAGTGAAAACAGTTATGGGGGATTCCTTGGGGATTCCTCGGGCTACAGCCATTTCAACGTGTTCCCCAAGGGACCTCCCGAGGTATCTCGGAGGTCGAGCATTCGGAAGAATCGGGGCGTCGACGGCAGCTCTCTCGACGACATTTTTTGAACTCAGCTGGTCCATTGCTGTTCCTGGCGGCCCATCGACGGACATCTTCGGTCGGCAACGTTCGGCATCATGGAATGCCGGCCTCAGCGACGTCGAAAAGGGGCTGTCTTGCGTCGGTGCCCTTGGCCTCGAGCGGGAAGGCGTCCAATGGTCGACAGATTCGAATACTTCAGTCGGCCCCTGCTCTCCTGATTGTGCAGTGTCTTCCGCGACGGAATACGTTACCCTTTGCTTGTGGCTATCTGCGATCGGCCATTTGCAGCACTGTTCCTCACCGTTTCCTGGACGTCCACCGTTGTCCTGTAGCTGCCACCGTCGTCCACGTGCCTTTCATGGCCGACGTCTTTCGGAGGCTGCTGGTGCTGGTCGTCCTCTTGCTCGTCGTTGTAGTTGTCTTCCACGTGTGCATCCTCTGTGGTGTTCCGCGACGTGCACGCAGAAGACGGTCTTTGAAGAAGGACGTCAGGATACGTGTGCATCCTCTGTGGTGTTCCGCGATGTGCACGCAGAAGACGGTCTTTGAAGAAGGACGTCAGGATGGAGGGGCGTCAGGCGATCTGCAGGTCTGTAGGGGAGCAGGGTGGTGGCCAGCGGGCTGGTCAAAGCCTGCAGAGTCGTTCAAGGCCGTCGGAGCGGTCTTGCTACGTGCACATACCACCGCGTTTGCAACCTCTGCCGGATACGTCCGACGAGGAGGCGGATGAGAAATGGTCATGGACCGTGCCGCTGGGAAGCGGTTCCACCCAGGAGTGGGCGGCTACAAAGCTGTGTAGATGCCGCGACGGCGCGTATCGGCAGTCGTACACCGAACTCCTCCAGCAGGGGCTCAGCGGTGACGAAGGCGATGGCGGCGTGAATCTGTCGTTCGGGCTGTGTAGTGGGAGGTCGTCGGCCACCTCGCGAACGGTCGTCGTTAACCCCCACCCTGACGACGACGGCGGGCAAGTGACGGCGGTTGTGCGGTCATCGAAGTCTCCAGCGCCGGTTCAGGAGACGTCAAGGAGCAACAGGGATCCTTTGAGGCAGCAATTCCGGCCGCCGTGTGTGTCGAGGGCCCGAGGGGTGCCTCCCCTCGCCCCAGTGGCTCCGTCTCCCCTGTCCGCCGGTTCGAGTGCAGCCCACCGTCGTGGCGAATGAGGGAAGATGGATTCTGGCTTTCCCGATATTGGTGACGACCAGGACTGGCGGGACAGGAGGGAGGTGTGGGCAGAACACCGACAAGAAGGAGGCACCAGTTCTGGACGCGGACGATCACGACGACGACGACGACAGAGAAGGTGGGGAGGAGGACGATGGCTAAGTGTCGTCGTTCAGGCAAAACAGCATGGGAGGCAGGGGAGGGAAGACGAATGTGTCTGCCCGCAATGGTCATCGGGGGAAAAAAGCGGTGGGGAAGGGGAGCGATGCTGGAGGTGACGGTGATGCTGAAAGAGGTCGTCACTTCTGGTCCGTATTATAGCTCTCATAAGGGCTAAACGTGACCAGGATGCGCATCTGCAGGGGATGGGTCAGGCCTACGCTCGGATGAAGCCGCGAGAATGGAAGTGGCCAGATGTGTCGCAAACGTTGAAGAAGGTGGGCGTCGACAGAGACGCGGATAAGTGCGGGAAGAAGTGGGACAATTTGATGCAGCAGTTCCTATGTTACCGCGCGTTCATTGAATGCGCGTTTCGCGTTCCAAAAATGAACGCGGTGAACGCGCGTTCACTGAACGCGCCTGAACGCATTTGACGC
>BFEA01000303.1:1058464-1069103 GCA_003427395.1 Chara braunii | reverse complement strand
TAAGAGACAGCACACACACACACACACACACACACACACACACACACACACACACACACACACACACACACACACACACACACACACACACAGGGTAGTTTTTTTACTTTTTTTTTATTCCACTGGTGTCCCACCACGTGTCCGAGCCCCATTGCGCTCAACCCATTGATCGGAATTCAACGGGAAGCCCCTGTTATACCGTTCAACGGGGATTCAATGGGGACACCGGGGGGATTAACCGGGTACAACGACGTTGTACAAAACCCGTTGCCCGTTGAATGGACACACAACTGATAACTGTTTGATTGCATCCATTCTGCGCATTTTCTCTGAAAAGTAATGAGTATTTTATTGATTCATTTTTGTTTTTGTTTCTTATGATTTTTTTTTTGTTTTTTTAATTTTCAACCTTTTTGCCTTTGTCTTTTTTTCTCTACGTTTTTAAAGGCAATTACCAAGTCCGTTGGAAATACGGAAAAGGTCACATAATTACGCAGATACCTGACCTACTTTAACCCCACGAGAACCACATGATACTCCTACGTAGGGTGAAAACAGTTGGGTAAACCCTGTGCAAGCCTAACAAGGAATGAGGGTGCGCCGATCTATTATTTCGGAGCTTATCATGATGCGTTTGAGCGTATCATGCTTCGACATGCTGTCTTTTCACATGACGAACTTCAACACACAACTGAGTGGAGGGATCCTCCCGCTAGCGCTGTTGGTGGTGTGTTCCACCGACCGCACCCCTGTGAACATTCAGGCGAGATACGCATGGGTAGTTGCCGATAGAGATGCCCGAGTACTTTGGGGTTCACGGTTATGTCAAAACTTTTTAGGGAAGTCTGTGATAAATACTGGAGTAAGAACCATTCGAGTCTCACTCTTGAATTATACTTAAGCTCCATGTTTTCTTCGTTGTTTTCTTTGTTGTTTTTTTCGTTGTTTTTTTCGTTGTACTCGCACCTCACCGACCAGAGAGAACAGAGTCATTACCCATTTTTTACCAAACTTTACCAGCGTAACGCCGAAAGACTGGCGTTCCGCTACAGCGTTACTACTTTCTGCGGTCCAAGCGACGACCCCAAAGCGATTCAAGTACTCTGCTTTCGTTACAATGGAGGATGTATCGACACTTGTTCCATGACCAGTTGCAGGTATCACCCGCCCATCTCCCCCTCGCGCCCTGCTCTTGTCTCCTTTACTTTGCTCCCGACATTAACCCCTAATTCCCCCATTAACCCTATCCTTCCTATACAAGGTAAACTTTGATTCCACCACTTACGCCTCCCCTCTCTCTGTTCTCCCCGACTAGTCTACCGTATATCCTATCCTTAGCAATTCCTTATCCAGATCCGGTCGCTACAGTTCTCCTGCTCTCTCCGACTCCTTTCGTTATTCCCGTCGGGTCGAGCACACGGTGGTAAACCAAACCAGCTACTACGCATTCCTGGGGAATCCTTACTTCGCTCCAGACGTTAAAATCCCTAATTCCCCCACAACCCAAGTTTTTCCTATACAAATTGAATTCGCTTTCACCACTTACCCCTTCTCTCTGTCTGATTTCCAATACTAGACTACGGTCCATCCTATTCTTAGTAATTCCTCTTTTCGGACCCGGTTGCTACAATTTTTTTGCACTCCTCTGACTCCTCTCGTTCTTCCCGTCAGCTCGAACACACGCTCAGCCTGGCAAAACCAAACCAATTATTACTCCCTCTTGAAAAATCATTATCTCGCTCCAGACAATAATCCCTAATTCCCTCCCTGCCCCTGCTCTTTATATACATATTGAACTCCGTTTCCACCACGTACCCCCCCCCTCTCCCCGTTTTCCCATTCTATACTACAACCCACCCTAGTCTTAGTTAAGTTCTTTCTTAGGAACGGGTCGCTACAGTACTCCTGCAAGACGCCTATTCCTCTTCACCGTCCACTTTGGCACAAACCTCTCCCCTTCAGACATAGGACAATATTCCACCACTCATTTGCCCCCGACTTCGTACGCATCCCTTGCACTGCCATTACACCGCCCGATCCACTTTAGGTTAACTGAATTTCCCAGCGCAACCCTCATCCTCCTAGAATACAAAAATTCAACTACATCGTTCCGCCCCGATCAGGCATTATACGGTCAGCCTAACCATTGCCTACCACAACCACATTGACCTCCCACTCTCACTGATTGAAGTTCCCCACTCGTAAAGCGCCAGCTGGCTGCACTGTCCAAGTAGGATAGGAGTCCGCTGTCGCCTGGAGGTAATCCCACTCTCCCTAATCTACCTCACACTTAATACGATCAATTCTTTCTTTTCATGGAATATCCTCATTGTTTCAATCTCAATTAAGATTCTTTAGTTATTTAATCACGTCAGAAAGTAGCATTTAGTAGTATTCTTTTGAACTTCACAGCCAGGATGCTCTGTACTGTGATTTTTCAGATGGTGCCTCATTATTGCCATCCATAGCAGTCCAGCGAACCGGCGATTGAAATAATCGAATTTCACTCCTCGGCTCCGACTGTGTAGTTACAATCTCCATACCTCTATCTCTCCCTACACGTCTGCGAGACCCAGTCTTGCCAGCGTACTCACTGAGGCTTTCTCCGCAACCATGGAACAGACACCGATCGAGGTGGAATCTCCTCCATCCACATTAACGGCAATGTCCGATGCAGAGATCTTTCGTCTAACCGACCTGGTGGGTGGTTGGTATATCAACCACATCAACCAGGATGTTTCAGAGTTTATTGAAACATCTCTGGACGAAGAGAATAGTTGTGTGGAGATTTGCCCAAATGATTGCATTAGGGCAGTTCAGGAAGAATTTCTGAAAAACATGGCAGTTGCTGCACTTTTTCAAGGTGAAGCCAAAAACTTCACCAATGACAGAAAGATTGAGCTGATCCGCTCGATTGAAGATGCTTTGATCCCGCCCGAAAAGTTGATGTCTCATCGAAGACTCGCCCACATCGACAGTAAAATGCAACTCACCTATATTGCCCAAGTCCCAAAGATCGTGGAAGGCCTACTGGCCAGGGGAATTGAACGTTTTGTTGACAGAAACAAAACCTACAAAATCTTGTTTCGCCCGTGGATGCCTCGTTCGGAATAGGTTCAGCACTGAGAGGAGGAAAAAAGGAAGACCTACTGGGTCATGGCCACCCGTTTCCCAATCAATGCCTCGTTCTACATTAGATCAAGGATAGAAAAGGCCATGGGTAAGATTATCAAGGAATTTGATGTAGTAAATGACCCAATCGATCCAAAACTGGGCAATCTCAAATACCAGCTCCACCCGGATGCAGAAGTGAAGTTTGTCAGAAGTCTCAAGGTTTTCACAGGCTCTGAGTTTTTGACTGGGGACTTGGTTAACAACAACCACCAATGGTGCAAAGGTTGCAACCGGTACATTAGACTACCGGAGGAATGTCTCTGCACGAAACCGATGACTGAAAATCAGCCCAGTCATCCACGGTCAGCCAGTTCTAAGCGCACCCCACCACTCGCGGGGAGTCTGGGCCATGGCACCATCCCTATGTTCCCCGCTGCGACAAGCACAGGCCCTCAGAGGACCTCGCCAACACAGGAGAGACAAGAGAGACAGGACAGGCGTTGCACTACACGGCAGGACTCAAGACAGGACCCAAGACATGACACGAGGTACACAACACGTCCGGTACAATGGATGAATCCAGATCTTTGCCCACCCGCGACAAGGTCCAAAGGTGGGGCCCAAAATCGACAGAATCAACAGGCCAAAAGCCAGTTGTTACAGGAGAAGATGGTACAATACACTCCCTCACGCCTGGGTCAGGATTCAACAAACCCAAAAGTCTCGAGCGGCCGAAACAGGGTGTCATAGGCTCAGAAGATGCAGTTGTGGCAGGGTGCGAACCCAGACATGGCCAACAGCGCTGGGACCCGCAGGGACCCAACTGCTACTCACATAGATGAGACTAGAAGCACTAACTTGAAACCACCCCAACCGAGTGGAACAACAGAAGGATCCCCTCGTCCCGCAGCAGCGGCAGCAGCTGCAGGGGGGACCACACTCAATCCAAGACTCTCTCTCCAACTTCAGACGGACATGGCGGTAGACACTGCACACAGAGCAGGTATCTCCCCCAAAAGGACCCACCCATAGGCTTTCGAGGATAGCCTGGTCGCTTCAGTGGGGGATCAAGCCCCAGCCAAGGAACAAGCATCATTTCGCAGGTGGGAATCCCCCTGCTCCTTAAAAATACCAACCAAGGTCCCGTTATGCTTCTCCGGGTGAATGCACAGGGAGGCTACAATATTCCGTATGCCTCCCTCCACTCGCCCATGGATCATATAGCTCTCTTCAACCTTGGGTCACAACTTTTGAAGAACAGGTTTGTGGTAAGGCCAATCCCAAATCAGCCACTGATCAAACTCAACAAGATTGAAGTTTCTGGGAGAATTTATCCAATCCATGCGCTCTGTATGGATGCACACCCGGGTCCTGGCATAGACATCCAGAAAGCCAGCGAAGGTCTCTATTGGGCTCCGCTCAGCTGGTTCAAACCCAGCAGTGAGGAAAGACAAATTCCCATCCTAGGTGATGGCATCAGGGGGGAGATTGTCACTGAGATAAATGAAGTTTTCCACCCCGATAGGAGAATCTTCTCCAAATCCTTTGCAGACACACTTAGAACATCATGGGACAATGTCGCGCTTCAGGCAGCGATTACTGTCCCCACGTCCGCTGTGGTGTCTATCCCATCACAGGTACCATCCGCAGTGACGGATGGAGCATAAGGTCAGGATCACGTCATGGAACGTCAGAGGATTAGTGGACAAAAATTGTAAATATAAACGAGCTCGACTCAAATCATGGATACACAAAAACAGGGCTCGGATTATTTTACTGCAGGAAACGAGACTGAATACAGGGACCGTATACAAGAATTGGGATCCTGGTGGACCGGACCTCAGATTTGGTCCCCCGCAGTTGGTTCCAAGGGCGGGGTCGCCATCTTGATACATAGCTCGCTCAACAACTCTACCTCCGATATCGAGACAGACAATGAAGGAAGATGGACAAAGCTCACCTTGACGGTGAACAACCAAACTTGGTGCATAGTCTCAGTCTATGCACCTGCAGATCACTCGTCTAAGATAATTTTTTTCCAGTCCTTAAATGCAATCATCCCCCACACTAAGTACCTGTTGGTAGGGGGAGACTGGAACACTGTGTTGAACAAGGCAATGGATTCTACTTCTCCACTCTCACACCCTTCCGAATCGTTTGCCCTTAATGAGCTACTTGCAGACCAAGGTCTTCTTGACCCCTTCCACCGATTTCACCCCACATTGGAGGAATACACTTGGTTCTCATCAACGACGAACAACCAACCACCTCCCGCAGACTGGATGCCATCCTAGTCAGCGAAACAATCATGCCACTAATCTCATGAGCGGTCATAGACACGGAACCCATCTCGGACCACAAACCCATCTCCATCCTGGTGAACATGGGGGTGGACCTAGAGAAGGGCAAAGGTACCTTCAAGTTGAATATGAGGATTATGGATGACCCCAATATGGAGGAATGGGTCTGGAACTTTTGGGAGGAATGGAGGTGTGCCTCCCCACGCTATCCAACTCTAGGGGAATGGCTCGACAAAAGCATCTACTTTAGTTAGCCTTGCTGCAAGCAATCTCACGAGTTAAAGCTGTTAATAAAAACTACGAAGAAATTAAACTACGTCGGAAAATAAAAAAAGCAGAAGGGAAATTGGGATTCTCTGCCCTCACGGACCGACACTGGCTGATGTACAGGTCCATGTGGATGGAGGAATTGCAGAATATCCAAATCAAGAAACACGAATCATGGTCTCGTTTTAAATGCATCAATAACATATTACACAAGGACAAAATGAATACGGAGACCTTCTCGGTAAGAAGGAAAGACAACAAGTCTAATCTGATTACCGATCTGTCTCACCCAACTGACCGCTCTTCCCGGAAAGCAATGTATATGTGAATACGTCAGACTGTTCTACAAAAAATTACTGTCTTCGGAAAAAGACCCAGGAGAACCAATAGTCTCACCAGATCTGGAACGCAGACTATGGGACTCCACTTGCAGACTTCTATCCACCCACGAACAGGAACAATTAGACCAACCAATCACCTGGTCTGAACTGACGGCTGCCATGAAGAGCATGGCTAGAGGTAAATGGCAAAATGCCTGGGACCAGACGACTTCCCCGTTGAGTTCTACGAGAAGTTCTGGGCATTGATTGGCCCAGATCTACTGAGAGTATTCAACAGCGCCCCTGAATGGCTGCAAACTTGGAACATGGACCACGGAAGGTGTCATCACCCTTCTCTACAAGAAGGGAGACCGCTCGGACGTCAGGAACTACCGGCCCATTTCACTACTCAACGTATCATGGAAGATCCTGGCTAAAACCCTCTCAAGAAGACTTTCTCCATTCATGCCGGGACTGGTGGCCCCGGAACAATCCGGTTTTGTCCCAGGCCGTTTAGTCCTGGACAACGTCATGACCATAACACAGGCCATAGACCAGATCAAGGCCACAAGCTCTAACACCGTCATTATTCTTATCGATTTTGAGAAAGCATATGACCGGGTTAATTGGAATTTTATTCAAGAAGCCCTACTCAAGGTTGGACTGGGCACTAACATTCTGAAATGGTTCGACGCTCTGTACCGCGGTTCCCATGGGAAAGTGGTAGTTAACAGTCTCATATCCGACTCCTTTACAATCACACGGTCACTCCGGCAAGGGTGCCCCCTTGCCCTGTCCCTATTCGTGATGCAGTTGGAGGTACTCCTGAACATGATCAGAGCCCATACCGGTTATAGAGGTTTACAAGTCACACCACAGTACGAGCTGAAGGTCTCGGCCCTGACCGACGATTTTACAGCAGTCTCCGAAAACTCTCCCTCGTCACTCCATGGACTTAAGGAATGCATATCAATTAAATTTTATGAGAAAACCTCAGAAATGAGGATAAGTTGGAACAAGTCGGTAGCCTCGACAAGGAACGATGCCCCCTTGGCCCTGGACCTTGGGATCAGAACCAAGCCCAACGCCGAGTCCGAAAGGTATCTGGGCATACGTATCTCTTTCAGTGACACCAGCAGCGAACAGTCGTGCATCGTCGAAAATCGCATCAGAGACACGTGTGCAGTAAGATCCAAGAGTGGCCACCTCTCCCTATTTGGTAGAGCTCTGGTAGTTAATTGTGCTATTTTATCAACCTGCTGGTATATATTATCATTCAGACATCTCTCCACTAAATCTGCCCAGCTAATCAGATAGCTGCTCACCAAGTACCTATGGAAAGGGGACAGCAATGTTCCTTCCTGCATTAAAAAAGTAGCATGGTGGAAAATAACGGAAAAAAAAGTTCAGGGGGGGCTGGGTATCTTGGACCCCGAAAAACAAAACGACGCTCTCCTTTCAAAATGGCCAGTGAGACTCCTTTCATCCACCACAGTACAGCCGTGGATGATCTTGGCCCAGGCGGCCCTGGCACGGGACTGGGGACTCAAAGACCCTCAAGCAGTTTGGCAAGTACTACTTATGCACCCCTTCATAACCTCTTCCAGGCTTACCACCTGGAAACCTATCCTCAAATCTTGGAGCCGCCTCCTCCCGCACAGCCTTTTTAAACCCTCAAATAGGAGGGAAATTCTTGATTCCTGTCTGTTTGAAAATTACCTAATTACTAATTCCTCAGGCTCTACCTTCTCAGTAACTAACAACCCTGGCAACTTTGGATGGAAATGGATGCAAAATGGAATCTGGTTGGTGAGTCACGTTTGGGACAATGATACGGCGGAATGGGCCACACTGGAGAAACTCAAGTCCAAGCTCCGCGGCCTCCAGAACGTCGAGCGCGACAGACTTCAAATTATCCAAGCCATCCCGCAGGAATGGGTCACCCTGTTGAGGGACCCTCCCCAAAGGATGAACCCAGACTCATGGTGGACTGATCGGAACGACCCTGCCACACTTTTTCTAGTAGAGTCGAGCACGGGTCAGTCGACCTCAGCTTCCACCTGGAGGCAGGATAAGCAACACATGATTAAAGTGCAGGACAACCGAGAAGTACAGGAGCTCCAAGACTGGAGGGAAATAGCAGTCTCATCAAGCATCTGCAATGGAAAGACGCAGTACTCCGTCTTGGTGAATGGCCAACCCAAGACGGACTGGAGAGTCGATGTTCACAAAGTGGGATGGACTCACTCAGATGAGTCGGCCAAAACAACAGTAACTCCCATCCTAGGGTACTGTCCGAAGATTGGGTACGGTTTGTGATCAAAGGCAACCTCACTCAAGATGGGCATTCTGAACTCCTGGAAGAAGAGAGACTTGGTACCTCGCCCCTCCGAGCTGAACATCCAGTGGGTAACCTCCTTCATAACTCTGATTCTGAGCACCCTCGAAGCGAGACTGAGAGGCCTTCAATGGCTGCACCTCCACAATACGATACCCATTGAAACATGGTGTTTAGAAAAAGGTATGCAGGTCAACCCACTCTGCGAGGCCTGTCCTCAGGAATCCCTGGAAGACTCCTCTCACCTCTGGTGGGAATGCGTGGTAGCCAGAGGATTCTGGGAATGGATCAGCAGAATGTGGGGCATGGCATATGGCACAGAGACCAGGTGGAACAAGGACTTCATGATGGGCAGCGCATCTAGTGGCCCAAAGTCGGTGCTAGCAAATAAATTCCGAACCACAGGTTTTTGGGTATTGTGGCTCGCCAGAAGAGAACCCCGCTTCAAAGATATGCAATGGTGCCAATCTACCATCAGGAACAAGTTCAAGTTCGCAATCAGGTCTCTCATTGTGGCCGAATGGCGAAAGGTTAAATCCTCAAACTCCAAGACTAAGAGTTACATGGAGACCCTGTGGGCTAAGCCTTTCCCATGGATAGCCTTTGCTGCCAATGGCAATTTGGTTATCACCAGACATCTGTGGGATGAAATCACAGACCAAGAACTGAGTAGTAGATTTTCCGGTTCAGCCAGTTTAATAGAGGATTTCTCCTTTTAGCAAGGTAGACTGAGGTAATAGACAGGGGCCCACCTGGACTAGGTCCTATAGGCCCATAGGCTAAGACAGTACCCCATGTTCTTGTATCTTTCTTGTCAAGCTGTTTCCTTTATTCTCCCTGCATAGCTGGCAACTGATTGGGACGCTGGACCCGGTTTCCAGCAACAGCCTAAGCTGGGCAAAGGCCCCAGAACCCTCCGGGTTGTGTTATCGAGGGATTCCCGGCCTCGTTACCAGTTCCTTTTGAATATTTTGCAAGCTATTAAAAAAAAAAAAAAAAAAAAAGGAGGTGTGACTGACGCACACTAAACGAAAAACGAAAAGAGTGAATCTTCCCGCAGAAAATTCGCCAGGCTCATTGGTTTGCTATCAATAGTAACGAGTGTATGCTGCCACCTTCCGTGGGCAGATGCACTCGTTCGTTTCGTGCCGTGTTGCGAGGTCTAATACCTTATTACTTTTTTTCCGGGCTGACGCGACAAGGGACGGCGCCGTGTTGCTTCCACGCCAGCCCCGAGGTACGGTGTTTTGTTTTCTTTTTCCGTCTTTTTTTTTTTTTTTTTTCCGGAAGTTGCACTTCTCTCCTCTTAGTTAACCCACAAGCCTATTTAGGCTAAATGGATTGAACAGGTGCATGTTTTTACTCAGATTTTCTGTTGTTTGGGTCTGGATTTTGTTTATGCGCCGTCTGGTCTAGTTGGATGACTGGTAGGAGTTTAGCTGGATCTGTGGCCGATTTAGGCCCATTATACAATAGCACACACTTTGAGAGACTATGAGCTAGTCCTTTCAGATAGCTCACCTCTTACTCAGAGCTTCCAAGTTTACTTTTGGAAATTGGAAAGGGTTTTAAGGTTKGGACGCTGGACCCCGTTTCTAGCAGTGTTTTGGTTGAGAGATTTGGAGCAGTTGGTTTTGTCGTCGAGCTTGGCTCGTCAGCGAAACTGGCTGAGGCTGCCAGGATAACTCCGGGTTGAATTCTGAGGTCCTCTCCGGCCTCGTCCCAATGGATTTCGTAATAAAATTTCAAGTTTCCCCCCCCTAAAAAAAAAAAAAAAAAAGGAGAAGTAGGGGGAAGAGGAGGTATCAAGGCGGTGGCTAAGCTGTACCTACAGGTCTCGCTCCACTACTCTAGACTCTCGAAGATTTTCGAGAGTGAGTCTAGAGCTGTCATACTCTAGAAACAGAGGGGCRAAGCCACTTACTCTAGAGCTGTCAGACTCTAGAAGCCACTTACTCTAGAGCTGTCAGACTCAAGAACATCGCTCCACTTACTCCGGTAGTCCTAAAAGAAGGGACGGAGGGGCGAAGCCAACCGAGTCCATCTCGACATACCATGCCAAGGACACATGCCAGGGTCGCAATTTACAGTACTATAGTGGAGCTACGGTAGACATGCGCTACACCATTAAGACAGAGAAGGTACATGAGGCCACTGGGGATTGATTCTGCAGGTTCACTACACGAGATACTTTATTTTTTTTAATTGAGACCTGATTTTTTTTTGGGGGGGGGGTACTTTTTTGTTTCCCCCGAAGTGATTTTTCAAAACACCACCCTAAATCTTTCCTCCCTTGGAGT
>BFEA01000303.1:1045795-1057124 GCA_003427395.1 Chara braunii | reverse complement strand
AAAGCTTCGGAGTAGCAGTAGCAGGAGGCTGGGTGGGGATTCAACAACTTTCGACAACAGGTGTAGAGAAGCATTCTCTGACAACTTGCAAATTTTCTTCCCGTCTCCAATTTCGACAGCCTGTGTGGCCAAGACAAGTTATCGAAAATCGTGGTTTCCACACTGGTGTGGCGAGGCCTCCGAACAACCACACACCCACTTTGTAGAAAGTTTGTACCACTTCTAATAGGTTCTGGCTTAGACGATGAAAGTACTCGCAAAAAAAAAAAAAAAAAAAAAAAAAAAAAACGGCATACACAACCAACAGGGAGAAAGACAAACATAAAACTGATTGTGTGTGTGTGTGTGTATTCATATTAGCACATCAGAAGAGGCTAATATAGTCTGTGATGGGAAAAACTTTACATGAGTGTGTGATATAAAGGTCCTGATCATAGGCTCAGCCCCGAAGCATCCGTCCTTGAAAAAAGAAAAGGGAAACATCCAGTCTTTACATATCCAAGAGGAGGTGTGTAAAAGTCTCATTGACAAGTGAGAATGCAAATGACATGGCGATTGCCATAAAACCCATTTTTCGTACACCGCGCGTAAATTGGGCGTAATTACGATTTACAAACAAGAAAACAACGATCAGCTGGATCAGATCACGACCGACAGCAAGTTACACATAGAGCTGCCTCTTTTCGTTTTGTTTTTTTCCAATGCCCGCCCGGTCTAGCGGTGTGTGTGATCTGTGCATCCCACCCTACTTTCCCCTGGCGCCGCTGGCGGATGAGTCCTTTCTATTGGGGAGGGAGAGCTGCACTGCAGCTTCTCCAGACCAGGCCCAGTGTCCCCTGACATTGACCACGGTAACTTTTTTTTTTTAGACCACGGTAACTGAACACGACATAGAGCAAAAAAAAAAAAAAAAAAAAAAAAAACAGAGGACCGCATTATGTACTACAGTCATTATTGAGAAAAAGTGTGATTTCAGTCCGGCTATCAATGCCCATCATCAGACAGAAAGCCTGTCATGGATGGATGGCATCATGGCTTTGAAGAACAGGTGCATTACATGTAACAACATCCCCAACATCCCGACCCTCAGCTTTTCTCGCCAAGCAGCGGCTCAAACCGCCAGTACACAGCCCCAGCCTTGTGCAAATTTGTTAATCTCCAGGCTCTCCTCCTACTCCGAAATTCCGCTGCTCCTGCTCCGGCAGCCGGATGGACCACAATGGCGTGCGACACGCAAGCCGAAAAAGAGAGAGGAAGTGCACCGCTGGCAGTTCAGAAAAGTTTGGCGCGCATTGCAGCTCCTCCTCCAGTCTCTGACTCTCTGTGTGTGTGCTGGCGATTCCATCATGCAAAGACCCTCATCAAGATGCCATAGCAAGATGGCCCGAGGATATTAGGAACACTTGGTCAATGGATGGACTGATGTGCCATCATCGGAAATGTAAAGCGAACTTGAGGGCATACTCACACTACTACGTTTTTTGCGTATTTTTGTACGGAACGGTGGCCAGATTCATCCACGTATGGCGTGAATGCCGTCAGATCATATATTTAAGATACTGCTCGTGTGAGCACGCCCTGACTTTCCTACCCTCTGTCATGGATCATTGTGTCATTGTGAAACCAGCACATCAACTTGAAGGACCTTCCCATTCCCATAAACCACCAGCACTTGGCCCCAATTACATTGGCCGCAGGCCCGTGTTGTAGACGCGCACCAACTTTCTGGCTTCGGGGCTACCGGACGGACCACAAGTATGGCTGGGGGCGCCAGCCAAGAGAAAAAAATAAATTATTGCGCCGGCGGTTCGGCGAAGCTCGGCGCGCAGGGCACTCCTTTTTTTAGCCTTGTACGGAAGTGCCTCGAAAGTTTACTAGGTACTGGTGGCAGTGGTGGGGTCTTAGAATTTAGAATCATAAAAACTCGGCGTATGGATCCTCTCTCTCTTCTGCCTGCGTTTATATCCTTTGGTACCTGACTCCGCGATCTCTTTATTTATATCTCCATTTCAATTTTCAAGTCAACATCCTCCATCCATCGATCCATCCATCCATCGATCCATTCCTCAGAATCCTCACTCTTCTTCTGTAGCAGAGCACAATGCACATTGCCCCCTAAGGGCCTAAGGCTTAATAACCGATCTTCGACATTCTCCATCCGTGCCTCACGCTTAGCTTACTCTGTAGCAGCGGATAATCCCCCTCGGGGGGGTCAGCTCATAACCCCTAGCTATCCCTTTTAATTAACACTATCGTGTTGCTTCTCTGACTGATCACCATCATGCATTCAATTTGGCCGACTGTGGCGGATATGAAAGAAGTGGTTGGCAGCCCATTCCCATTCCCATAATTCCCATACAAGGCTGCCCTCACCACCAAGGATCGAATGGCATGCCACTTTGTCTCCCTCACTAACTTGAAGCTGAATAACGACGGAATCACATATAAAGTGACATATTATAATAATTATTCTTTCTCTACTCAAGGACATCTACAAGCGTTGTGATCTTGGGCCGAAAAACAAACAAACAAAAAGTTAACTGACTATGCACAGCGGTCTCAAAGCAAAGAAGCCTCAGGAGCTGGGGGCAGCTTCGCAACTTGCTCCGCGACAAAAATCTGCAGACCCTAAAGAATCTAAACATAGATAGATATTTCTATAGATAGATATAGATAGATAGATAGATAGGTAGGCAGATTGATAGATAGATAGACAGGTAGGCAGATTGATAGATAGATAGATAGATAGATAGATAGATAGATAGATAGATAGATAGACAGGTTGGCAGATAGATAGATAGATAGATAGATAGATAGATAGATAGACAGGTAGGCAGATAGATAGATAGATAGATAGATAGATAGATAGATAGATAGATAGATAGATAGATAGGTGATAATGAAAAAGGTGGGAGAATGAAGTAAAGTGAGGAGGCTGCGCTTCCGAGGGGTGGTGTAAGATTCCGCACAATCGTTCCTGCTCATACGTGACCGGCTTCAAGTTGGAGAAGCTAGACTAGAGTGCAATTCAACACCACGATGTGCGCAGGCGGCAAACAGCCTTACTACCTAGGATATGGTGGGGCGTTTTGCACCGGGACACTTTCGGCAAAATTTGCAGAGCGTAACGAAGATGTACAGTCCATCAACTTTATCTTTTTTCTTAGCAGTGGCGCATGCTGCACAGTTGTAATTCTTATCTGCTGCAGCCTTCGATTTACTGTCGATGTCCTTTGCAGTCTTAGGCGCGCTTTGCCAGGGAAGTGATGAGGCGACACTGTTGCAGTGATTGTTGGGGTCGTCTAGCAAATGCCTGCCGGCAAACGATTCGGCCGGAGCACGGCAAGAACAGCAGTCGAGGTAGAAAAGAGGGGAACACTCAGTCCGCTTGCACAGCTCATAGTCCGTCTCGCACGCACGGCGGCATGAGGGATTTCGCTCATGAGAGCTGCAATTGCCAATGCACTGAGAGGCCTTGTTGTTGCATACATCGCATCCAATGAGCATGAGGAGCTGAAGACGCACAGCTCTCTGGAGGTTAACTGATGTCTCCAAGGGAGGGAGACCATTTTGCGCCCGAAGCTTGTTGAGATAAGCAACCACCTTCATGCCCTCCCGTATGGTACAGTCCTCACTGGGTGGCACATCAAGATCAGGAGCAGTGCAGCTGGAATCAAATGTCAAAGATGGGTCATCGGGATGCAAAGATGGGTCATTGGAACTGCCATTGGGTGGAATCGGTATAACAACGGGGGGTCCTCCACTGTTTCCAGGCACTGGAGGACTGGGAGGGGTGGGAGGGGTTGGGGTCTCTAATGAAATGGAAGGATCTGGATGGGTTGACGGCATCTCTGGATCAGACGTGTTCGAATTGTTTGGACTGTTCTTCAGGACCCTACGAGGTTCCGCGACTCCAGCGTCATCCACCTTCTCCTCTTTGGGCTTTCCCTCGTGAAAGATTTGTCTCTTTCCACTTGACCGGTTCCCATCTGTGGTGCCTGGCTCTTCTTCATGAAGACGAGATTCATGAGAATCATCATGCTGTACAGCAGACCCCAGCTGCCCTGCTCCTGCTTGGACAGCACCCAATACAAGTACAATCAGCAGAAGTAGAGTTGAAGTCCATCGCCAGAATGGCCGATCCTGATAAACGATACCCATTGGTGATGACGAAGAACTCGTCGAGGAATGAACAGATAAAATTATTCCTCCTTGGAGATCCCTCCCTCCCTTTTCCTATTTCTCTTGTTCTTCTTCTTCTTCTGCTGCTGCTGCTGCTGCTGATCCTGCACCAGTAAGGACGTTGACATCACCAACAATTCCGTCAGACTGTAATCCATTCCATTCCATTCGATCAACGGTTCAACTCACACAGGAAGAAGAAGGGCTCCCGAAGAAGAAGCCACCCCCCCACACAGGGGACAGAACTACAACGCTGGCTGGGGTGCCGACCCACTGGAGTAAGGACAACCTGACGCAAATGATTGGGGATAATTGGTGGAAGAGGCCCACGCCAAAACCTTATTGGCAAAGGGCACCCAAAGCTTTCGCGTGGAAAGGCTTGCCGGGCAAGCCTTCACGGGCCAGGCCCCACCCCAGCAACTCTGGCAGCCTAATTTGAAACTAAAAGTCTAAAAAGATATATTTTGACCGTTTTTCACCAATAAAAAAACAATTCCGGAGAATAACCAACGGGCATAGCTCAGAGCATGCTCATTCTACCGTCTTCACCCCCGATCATTGTAGATGTATCTTGTGCAACTTTCAGACCAGATACAGCATTAAATACAATACTGGGCGTTCTATTGGGGGGTGAAGACGGTAGTTAAGAAGTCTTGCCACCATCTCTCACAGCCATTTCATTTAAACGGACATTTTGTATTTTCTGAACTTCATTGAAACCTACGCATTTAGCCCCCCGGAAGGATGCCACAGTCTGAAAATGCCGGACGGAGTAGGGTGTCATTCTATTGACTGCATTAGCCCACATTACTACCCATCTAAGAAGCACACTCCAAGTATACAGTGTCACAACTGTCCGCCTGAAGTGGCTCTCACCTGACAGCGTTTTTGCTGCCCATTCAGAACTCAAACCATGACCTGGACGTATTTATTTTATTGATTTATTTATTTATTTTACAGAATTTTGAATTTTCTTAATTTTTTGAGGGAAAAGTCATAACAGAGTGACCCTCCCCGCGACCAAACCTTTGTATCCATTTACCCCCAAACGGGGAAAAAGGGGCTGCAGGCCCCGAAATCACTTTCGGCGTCATTTTTGCACCCTGCCAAACACTTTCCCGCCATTCGCTGCACTTACTCTAGAACCTGTGACACTAGATGAACACGGCTTCGCTGCACTTACTCTAGAACCTATGACACTAGATGAACTCCCGAAACCCTGGGCGTCGTCCTACTCGACTGAAGGGCTGCACCACTGCACTACGGGACAAAGTCTGGCCGCTGGGACAGGAGGTCCACTCTCGAGCCTGTCGGCGGGCAGCTCCCGAGGACACTTGCAAATTCTGTTTTTGCAGGCGGGCGACTCTCTACTTTTCAAGAGTGGAATGATAGCGTGGCTTCTGACAGCTCTCTATCGGGTTTCAAGAGTTTCCCGATCGAGAGTAAGTGCAGCGACGACCCTCTCTCAAAACTTCGAGAGTCTAGAGTAGTGCAGCGAGGCCCTTACTCTAGACTGGAGCTCATGACAAGTTGACAACACGCTTCGCGAGCTGTCTGTCAGAAAGTGCTTCTCTCTCGAAGGGCACTCACTCTCGATTTGTATAGAGTTCACAGCCTGCAACGCTCAGGTTTTCTAGGGTCCTCCCTCCTACCCCCGCTCTGGCCTCTTTTTTCGTGAGCGTGCCTCCTGCCCCAAGCATCAGAACGCGCTGGTGCTGTCATCTAGCGTTGTAGAACGGCTGTCATGTAGCGCTGATAAATTCGTTTGCGAGTGCTTCTAGTGTTCGTGAGTCTGGAGTAAGTGGAGCGATGCTTCTTTTTTCAAGAGTTCTAGACCTCTGACGGCTCAAGAAGCACTCACAAAGTTTTTTGTGAGTCTAGTGTAGTGGAGCGAGATCCAAAATCTAGGCATCTCTGCACTAGCTCTAGACTCTAGAAAAGCTTAGAGTTGCTCCGTCACTTTCTGAGTTCGGCCATTTCACTACAGGACAGAACCCCTGGGTTGTCTGTCCCGACTCAAGGCCCTCTCAAGGAAAACCGAGGTGATTCCTCGGGATCTCCCCCCCAAAAAACCGCCTTTGCAGGCTGGTGCTCTAGATCAATCTAGAGTGAGAAGGACCGACTTGCTCTGACAGCTCAAGAAATGAAAACTCTAGAGCGAACTTATTGAGTAAGTGGAGTGATGACGGCTCTATTACTTTTCTAGAGTAGTTCTAAGTGGAGCGATAAGGGCTCTATTACTGTTCTAGAGTGGTTCTGACAGCTTCTAGAGCAGTTCTGACAGCCGCTTTAGAACAGGTTTTTGAGCGCCCATTTCTCGAGTAAGTGCAGCCAGGCCGCATTCAAGAAAAAGCTCGAATCTAGACTCTAGAGTAGTGCAGAGAACCCCGAAATCTACCATGATGTAACTGACTGCATTTGAGGGGCAGACCTGGATGCATCTGACCGCAATCAGGTCCAGAGCTCGGTAGAAAAAAACCCTTGACAATGTGTGAGTACGTCCTCATTCAGTTCCAGTTCCACAGGCTTGTTGATACGTCAACAAAAATACAAGAGATCCAGAGAATGCGACAGAACAGGAAAAAGGAAAAGGGACAAAAATTCACAAAATTAATGAAAGAGAGTGAAAAAGATCATGGACTTGTGCCGTACGCATACTAACTCTATCTATCTTAGATATACCTGAGTGCATTTAGGGTCAGACCTGAATGTATCGGACCGCAATCACGTCCAGAGCTGGGTAGGGAAAAGCCCTTGTGTGAGTATGCCCTCACTCAGTTCCCCAGGATCTTCATAGAAAAAACGTCCTGTCCGTACCAATGAGCCTAGCTCGGTTGGTTACACCCATGATCTCTAGATATGTAGACCCGAGTTCGAATCCACATCTTGGAAAAACGAACATACAAACAAACAAACAAACAAACAGACGTCCTGTCCTGTAAAGTAACTGTCAATTAGTGTCAAAATTATGGACCATACATCAGGGCATACTCACACTGCGACCCCAAATCCGCATAAATCCATATTTTGCGGAATTGGGAAGGGACGATTTGAGGTTTTGGGCATGCTTAGGGTAGGACTGCAGTACCTTTTCAGATGAGACAAGGTCGTGCCGGCGCCACCAGTCTTGAGAAATGGGGATTTGGTACTTGGCTGGTCACACTGTGCCATAGACAAATTGTGCAAAAACTTTTGTGAACGAATTTTTGCCAATTTTCGAAGAAAATGCGGAAGAAAAATAGGGCATTTGCGGTTACCTCCAGAGGTGACCGCAAATTTCCTTGCCCCGCTGCTACACAGGCCGCTGACAAATGGGCCACACACAAATGGTACATTCAGGACTTTGTGCACATCTGTGTGACCGGTCTTCTACCCTTTTTTGGGGGCAATTTGGGATTATAGGTCCCAGTCTGAGTATGCTGCCCTCAGTTGGTACAACCATGAACTGTCCAAGTATAGACCTGAGTCGGGATCCAGATTTTGAAAAAGCAAACAAACAAACAAACGTACGTCCTGTCCTGTAGCACAGCTGTCAATTACTATATCAAATGGACCAATGCATCCATAAATCCATTGATCCATCCCTCCATCACTGGTTCCAATTGGTCCCAATTGGTCCCAATTGGAGCCCATTAGAACCAATTGGAATCCAAGGTAGTTCAAATTATTGGTTCCAGTTGGTCCCAATCGGGTTCCAATTTTGGTTCCAATTTGATTCCAATTATTGAACCAGGTTCCAATTGAATTAACGGCCATGATTCCGTCCAAACGGACATTTTATATTTTTTGAACGAAATTGAAACCCACTTATTTGGCCCTGAAAATGTCCCCCTCTTAGCTCCTGCTGAGGGTCGGTCTGGACTTAGCTCAAGTCCAGATATTTTCAAGGCCGTCCAGTATTTTTTCCAGACGGTGGCATTCGTAGCACTAAATACATATAGGTTTCGATTTCGTTAAAAAATCACAATATGTCCGTTCTAAAGAAATGTCTGTTTGTTCCAATCGGAACCTGTATTGGTTCCAATTGGGGATCGGGACTTTGTTGGGAATAGCGAGAGCAGTATTCGAACATGATACCCGATTATAACAGTAGTACAGTGCATGATGCACAATTATAACAGTAGTACAGTGCAGTACAGTGCACTGCACTGTTTAAGCGTACGCACCTCACCTGCGGGACGGACAAGCGAATGGAACCATAAGAAAGAAAACGAGGGAGAAGTAGAGGAGGGAGAAAGGAGAGAGGAGGAGAGAAGAAGAAGGAAAAGGAGGCAGAATGGAGGGAAGGGGGAGGTAGACGAAGAGGAGAGAGAAGAGCATGAAGCATGTAGATGCCTGAGGGAGACGAAGTGGGAAACAAGGAAAAGAGAAGAAAACTGGTCTGTGTGTCTGTGTGTTCATCTCGCACTCGACTTTCCAGAAGACGGAGAACTTCAAGAGACTAAAGAGCAATCAGTTCAGTCGGGGCTCCAGGAGAATCGTTCCACTCCACTCATTCACGTTCACTACAATTACAAGCATCCCAGCATGCAAAAGAAATCGACACTATGAGAGCCCACCAGCATGTCCTCCACATGCACATCAAAGGCCAGAATCATCAGAATGTCCCCATCCTCAGAGCATCATCCCCGTACACACACAGCGAGATCTACTCAGGCATGCTACCCGAGAACCAACGAGTGTGTGTGTGTGTGTGTGTGTGTGTGTGTGTGTGTGAGAGAGAGAGAGAGAGAGAGAGAGAGAGAGAGAGAGAGATGCGGTGTGCGATTGTGTCGGGGGGGGGGAGAGAGAGAGAGAGAGAGAGAGAGAGAGAGAGAGAGAGAGAGTATGTGTGCAAAAAGGAAGAGGGAGAAAGAAGAGGTTATTATTACCATCTGTTAGTCCATCCAACTGGGACCTCCCTCACGGAATCAATTGAAGACTCCATTTTCCAATCCTTCGGCCTTTGCCCGCTGGGCCATTTTGTTGAAATATCAGAAGGCAAAAACTCAAGATGCATTACTTTCTGGAATCACGCACAGGCTAGAGTAGAATTGCGCATCTGGTGCCTCAATAGGTGAAGAGGTCTATGTGGTCCAGAAAGGGACGCTGGACCGGGCTGGCTACATTGAACAGTTTTGAACTTTTGTCTCGGGCAATATTTGTTCCTATAAGGGACGCTGGACCCGGTTTCCAGCAGGCGCAGCTCCCCACGAATAGATCGGAGCCATCGAACTCCAAAAAACAAAAAAAAAACAAAAAGAAAAAGAAAAGAAAAGGAAAGGAAAGGACACTAACGGGCCTACCGTCTTTCCGCCGGACGAGTTTTTGAAAAAAAACGATGATTCGAATAGAATGCATGTACGTTGTATTCGAATATCACAGCTGTTTGAAAAGACCAGGTGTGAGTTGTTTTCGAATAGAAAACACCCTTGGCCTTGGCCGCCGTGTATTTGTTTACAACGCATATCATGGCTTATGTTAAAAAAAAAAAAAGAAAAAAAAAAAGACGGTCTATTCGTTGGTACTACAGCCATGATGAGCTGTTGGAAAATAGGGGTCCAAGTTCGAATCCAGATGCAACACCAGATCATCAACAGAATAAAGTTGTTCTGAACGAGAAGAAGAAGAAGAAAAAAAAAGTAAAAAGAGAAAAGAACTACATGGACCTGTCAGCGCACTGATCATACCATCAGGCTGTCGCCCTTTTTTGTTATAAAGAAAAAAAAAAAGAGCCAAGGACCAAGCGAGAGAAGAGAATGGAGAGAAGAGGAGTTAGGAGAAGAAGAGGAGAGAGAGAAGAGAATAAAGCATGTAGATTGCTGAGCGCCCTAACCGTCCACCGGCGTCCAGACATCACAAAGGAGAGGAGAAGAATTTGGAGCAAAAAAAAAAAAAAAAAAAAAAAACCTGTATAGATCTCATCATCTCACACATTTCCTGCCAGTGGAGAAAGAGGAGGAGGAGGAGGGGAATAGCCAAGCCAATGCTATTGGCTCATAGCCTCATGCTCACAACAAAAAAGATAGGCCGCGTTAAAAAAACAAAACAAAACAAAACAGTATCATTGTGTGAGCAAACATCCAAGTGAACGTGCACATTCCCCTAGTAGGTCTTTCTGCTGGTTGCCCTCTAGCACTTTTCAAAGGGCAAACCACACTCCCTATCGTGCTCACACGTGACGTGGTTAATAGGTGGCGTCATTTTCGCCCAACTTTTCAACGAAACACCTCATGCTCAGGAAAAGATAGGCCGCATGACAGAGTACCAGTACGAGCAACACATCCAAGTCAGTGCAGTGGCATGCACACATTATCCGACTCCCCAAGCACACATCCAAGTGAACGTGCACATTTCCCAAGTAGCTCGCTTTTCGCTGGTTGCGCTGCAGCAGCAGTTCTCTTGCGTGCAAACCACACCACACAGTCCTGCATTCGCCCGGCCACTTACTCATTCAGAAGAAGAAGAAGAGTGATAGAAAAACAGTCTGTGAGAGCAGAAAACTGCTCTAAGACTTCCCACTGAATCTCCCACAGCCTCCCAGAGAATTCTGCATCCACTGTACTGAGGAAAAAAAAAACGCTCACAAAGAGGACATGACGACAACGAAGAAGAAGAGTGATAGAGAAGAGGCCTAAACGGATCTTCCCAAATGCTTGCAAAGAACAAGCGTTAGACTTCCGCGTGCACTATACTCAGAAAACGTGCACCAGCAGCAGCAGCAGCAGCAGCAGCATAAGAAGAAGAAGAAGAATAAGAAGAAGAAGAAGAAGAAGAAGAGGAGGAAGAGGAAGAAGAAGAAGAAGAAGAAGAAGAAGAAGAAGAAGAAGAAGAGGAGGAGGAAGAGGAGGAAGAAGAAGAAGAAGATGGCAATAATCCAGGGATATCAAAGATCACAACAAAGTGGGGTGACCATGCTGGTGCGTACAAGAAGAGGAGGAAGTGGCAGAAGAAGAGACGTCAACGTCAAACCGTAGCGACATGAGAACAGTTAAACGTCAAACCGTAGCGACAATAGAGGACAAATAAAGGACAGCATCTCATACATACAGATCGAGTCCACAAAGTCCTGCTGAGAGTATGCACTCTCTCACACACAAACACACACACACACACACACACACACACACACACACACACACACACACACACAGAGAGAGAGAGAGAG
>BFEA01000303.1:958893-984178 GCA_003427395.1 Chara braunii | reverse complement strand
GAGAGAGAGAGAGAGAGAGAGAGAGAGAGAG
Source organism: Chara braunii (assembly GCA_003427395.1). Taxonomy (NCBI): domain Eukaryota; kingdom Viridiplantae; phylum Streptophyta; class Charophyceae; order Charales; family Characeae; genus Chara; species Chara braunii. The sequence continues at coordinate 984,147 of BFEA01000303.1, read as the reverse complement.
AGAGAGAGAGAGAGAGAGATGTACCTGTCTATGTCCTGAGGACTTCACTGCGGAGAGAGAGTGCCACAGAGAGAGAGCAGCATTCCCAATGTTGCATATGTGAGGAATCAGGATGACCTCATTAAATACCAACTCCTGCTTCCTCAAAGTTCTGCGTCCCTCCTCCCAAGAAAGAGAAAAAGAAAAAAGCCTATGGTGGTGGTTCCTGAAAGCGTTCCCCCTGGCAAGTGGTGTTGGGTAACCCCGACCAACAGAACCTGGGTAACGCTCCGATTAGCACAGAGGATTGGATGTAATTCCTGAATCTGGACTTGACTGTGGAAATATGCAGAAAATTGCGATTGATCTGCTTTTCTGCATCTGTGCAGAAAAAACTCATCCAGAGTCAGGAATTTAATCCAATCCTCTTGGCTAATCATTATGGCACCTGATCTCTGGGTAATGGTCCCAGACGCTGACGGTTCTTCTTTTTTTTTCCCCTTTTTCCCCCAAGAAAAGGGATGATATTTCCTTCAAGTTGTTGCTCGGCAGGAATTCCTCATGTTCTCATGATAATGGATTCCTTGCTTTTTCCTACCATTAAAAAAAAAAAAAGAAAAAGAAAAAACTTTCGTCTCCCAAAAGGGAAGGAAAAAAAAAAAAAAAACGTTCGCCAAGGTTTTTTTTTTTTTTTTTCGGGGTTTGTGTCACTGACGGTTGCCACTTGCCAGTAACTTCTTTTCTTGAATTTCCAGCTGGATATAAGGCCTCACCGCACCTCTCTCTTTTTTTTTTTTTTTTTAATTTTAATTTGGACCATTTCTCGATTTATGCGTGTCATCCTTGCGCAGGGGCGATGCTAATCTTCTCTGTATCGTTCCAATTTTAACGGATGTCCCGAAGGACCTCACTGCACCTCTCACTGAATGTGTAACTGGAGAATGAATCTTCAGCTACAAAGTGGCACAATACACCCAAGATATTTTTGTCTTTTTCACATTTGGTGAGGTGGGGAGAGACCCACAGGTATGTACTAGGAAGTTCTTCCATCAGACGCCTCCATTATTAAACCATTAAAAAAAAAAAAAAAAAAAAAAAAAAAAAAAAACACACACACACACACACTAGTACTTGGCCCATTCCTGCACGCATGCGCAGCAACTTTAGGGGCCTCAGCGCAGTTGATAAATTTTAGGGGTCTCAGCGCAGTTGATAAATTTCATCAACGCTGCCCCTCAGCGGAGTTGATAAATCGTAAATTTCATCAACGGCCATTTTCGCATTTGCGGCCTGCCTGCGGAGGAGAAGCCCGGTTGCCATATTGAGGCCGCGGGTGATGTATGTATGGGCCGAGTGCTTTCTGGGCCAAGGTCCCGCTAGCAAAGAGGATCGGATCCAATGCCTGAATCCAGACGTGTTTGTGGAGAGATGCAGGAAATCGAGATTGAACGGCATAAAACAAATCCAGATTGAGGAACTTGGGGCCTCGTTAGACCCTCCTTGAAAAATCCTCAGGAATTAGGACGAAGTCCTTGGAAAATTTCAAGGAATTCGGCGGCGGCATTACACCGCGTCCTAAACGAAAGGCTCCCAAGGAAAAACCTTGGAGGTATCCCGTGGCCAATTTCATACGCATATACGAGGCCGCGGGGGAGGATGTCCGTCATCAGGCGTGGTCCACTGGCGGCGCAAGGAGGCCTGCGATGCTGCGCTGTGAAAAGAGGCGCGAAGGTTCCTTTTCGAAATTCGAATTTCAAACCGTCATGACATACGCACCGGCGCGCCGTGGCGTTACCACCGGGCCCTGGAGCTACTAGTGTGCGAAACGTGTGCGCAGACGATTTGCGGCGCCCATCGCTGTTGGCGACTCCTTCATTCGATCGTCAGCCGGCGCGGCACGAAAGGTGACGACGTTGGAGCGCGTGAAGTGGTGCGTGTCCCACTTTCCTTTTCCTGCAGATGACGACGATCCGGTGGCTCGCCATAGCTTCGCACGCCCGTCGTTCGTGTACGAGGAGCTGCCCTCAACCACTCCAACGTCCGCTGGGACAGTGTGCGACGAGGGTCGAGTCGTCCGTCTGTTGTGCGTGTTCAACAAGGCGCCGTTGGAGCATCGTGATGGAACACGTGTCGCAGGAGGTTCGTGGCAAGACCTTGAGCACGGTGGAGAGAAATGCGGTGGTTGCAGCAGTGTCGGCAGTGGCCATGCGATGTCGCATCGAGAGAACGACAGCGCGGTTGACGATGAGAGTGTCTATTCGCAGGCAGCRTGAGCTCCTCCACCACGTGATGGCGGCGCCAGACTGCGTGTCCATGTCCGAATCCATTATCCAGTTGCGCGCCGCCATGTCATCTGAGGTGATACCCTTGTCGCAGGAGCCTTCGATCCTCGGCCACCACGCGACTCGCCCCTCTGCTGACGTCCGCGTCCTCCCCTCCGCCCACCACGCGCAGCCATGGGTCGGATCTCCAGCCCCTCACCGTCTTCCGCGTCGTCTTCGTAACGGGAATCCGGAGACTCGTCCCCACTCGCCCGACAGTTGTCGTCCGCATCCACGTCGCTCCCCACACGCAGCCTGGACACACCGGCGGTTATGTTCTCCGCGGCAGCACGCCGCATCTGTAGGCGGCAGTTCTCCCACGCCTGCCTCCCGATGTCTTCCGGTGGAGTCCCATCATTGATTGCAGGACTTGAGGTCGCCCTCTGCCGCATTGCAGGCGAAGACACCGAGGGGCGGGTGGGTGTCACTGCCCTTGACGACTCGCCAACTGGCCCGGCGCCCATGGAACTCGAGACCGGTGGACGACACCCATTCGTCGGCCCATCGACACGGGGCGCTCCCACCTCCCCCCCGCCGTGGATCGGACCACTTGCACCACTCCCGCTGCACAATCCAAAATCCAAGTCCACAAGCTCCGTGGTGGCGTTGTCGACACCCTCCTCCAGCAATGCGGTGAATGACTCGCGCGTGGTCCCTGCTTCCCTCTGCTGGCACTGCCTGCTCGTCCACTCCTGCGTAGATCCACTCCCCAGAGGAAGTGTGTGCGACAGATCCTCAACCCAGGCGTCCTCCGGATCCGGCGGCAACGGCTGCTCGTGCGGTGGAAGATGACTGTACAAGGACGGGTCATATGCGGCAGGTCGATGGCCGGACAGGGGCCGATCAGGAGTGGAGAAATCCATCGCACGTCTTTGCTGTCCGACAGAGCTGTCCCGTTTGTCCATCGTCGTCTTCCTATCCACTTGTCGTCTCTGTCTACGCCCAGGAGGCAGCGGCACGACGAAGGCGCGCAAAAAGACGAGAAGAAGCAGCAGAAGAGTTGCCAGTACAGGAGCGATAGCCGCCGGAAGATGTCTGCCATGAAACGCACCATGTGTAGATGACCACCGAACGGACAACCCTCACGCGCGCACGCGAATGGCAGCAAACGGGCCGGCCGGCGACAACATCATACCCCGCACATAAAACAAATTTCGAAATATTCGACCGTTGGACACAACGCCCGACGAAGCGCAGAAGGAGAACCCCACCGCTCCGACGTCTGTCGCACCCGAAGCAAGACCCCCGGCCGTGTGCGCGCGAACGGTAACACCACAAGGCCGTTGGTGACCTTCCGCCGGTTGGAAGCCGATATTGTCCGCCCGATGGACCACGGATGTCATGTGCACCAGCAAAAACAGAAACTTTCCGTGTCGACACACGCTCAACGACGGCCCGTCCATCGCGGATCCTTGAACCCAAGGGACCTCTCGAGGACCCCTTGAATCCTAGGACGCAATGGCTGGGGATTCCGAGGGACCCAAGGAAATCTTTTGGGAGCGTTTTCACTTTTTTTCAAGGATTTATGTTTTTTAGGACGCGGTATAACCATAACTTTCGACATTCCTGAGGATTTTCAAGGAGGGTCTAACGAGGCCCTTAATCCTATTCTCTTTGCTAGTGGGACCTTGGCCCTGTTGGTTTAAACCACCAGTACCTGACCCAGCTATCGGCCGGGGAAAAAAATAGAGTAGAAAGGGGCCTATCTCAGGGCATACTCACACGGGGAACCCAAAGCCGCAAAATATGCGGATTTGGGAAGGGCCAATTTGAGGTTTTGGGTATGGTTCACGTCRCACTGCTGTACCTTTTCAGATGGGACAAGGTCGCGGCCGTCTGGAGAAATGGRGATTTGGTACTTGGCTGGTCACACGGCGCCATCCACCAATTGTGCAAGAACTTTTGTGAACGAATTTTTGTCAATTTTTGAAGACAATGCAAAAACAAAAAAAAAAGGGAATTTGCGTTTACCTCCAGAGGTGACCGCAAAATCCCTTCCCCGCGGCTTCCCAGGCCGCCGACAAATGGGCACTGGAATGGTACATTTGCGAATTTGGTAGATACGTGTGACAGGCGTTTTCCCCTTTTTTTTGGGATTTTGGGATTATAGGTCCCCGTGTGAGCGTGCCTTCAGTTGCTACACCCTTGAACTGTTGAAATGGAGACCCAAGTTCGAATCCAGCCAAAAAAAAAATGGAGGAAGCCTCCCCTTGTCCTGGTTTCCAGTACAAGTGGAAGCTGGGTGGTGCCCCCAATATCTCTGGGTATTTTTGTTTTATTTGTTTTCTATATTTTTTTAGGGGAAATTACGCCCGAGTCAGAAAAATGAGTTATAATTGCACTATGGGCCAAGATACAGTTCCCAATTGCAGTTCGGGCAACGTATACAACCCAGCTTTCTGGCCAGGGAAGGTGCCGGAAGTGCAATTGCAAACTGTATATTGCCCCATAGTGCAATTAGAACTCGTTTTTGTGACTCTACTACTGACCTTACCCCTTTTTTTTTTTTTTTAATTAGTTGGACTGAATGGTGATACAAGCAGCCACCCCTACCGTCTTCCCCGAACACAACGCACCCTTATTTTGGCGGTATCTGGCCGGAAATATAGCTTGTATGCATTCATTTTTAGGGTGCGATTTGTTCGGTGGAAGACGGTAGCTCCATCTATTGGTGGGGAGCAACACCTGCTGGAAATTGGATCCAGCGTCCCATAAACATCATTGAAATAGTACTTCAGCAAACATAAGTTAAAAAGGGAAACAGAAATGCCTCTTCAGTCACACCTGGGCCTGCCAGATGTATAGCTACCCTGTCCCCCCCACAACCGAACTAGAATTCAATCAGTTGTCTCCCTGGCCAAACCATTGTAATTCTACCAAAGTTGCCTCAGGGCCTCGCCACACCACTCTTGAAACCGCATTTTCAAGAGTTGGACGCGTCGCCACACAGCCACTTGAGAGTTGTAGCCCGAAAACTCTTTCGAGAGTTGTCAGAACCTCTTTTCAAGAGTAGCACTCGAAACTCGGAAACGCCCAGCCTGCAGCACCGCTCTTTTCAAGCGTCCTCCCTAGGGCACTCGAAGGGCCCTTGATTTTCGAGAGGTGTCAGGCCGTTATCCTGACACCATTCGGAAAAAACAAAGCTGTACGACTGTCGTTTTTCATCCTTTGTCCAACACCATCGCCCTTTCGAGAGTGCTATGTGGTGAGAGGCCCTAAACTCTTGAAAACCCAACTCTTGAGAACGTCTGACAGCTCTTGAAAAATTTCCCCGTTTCAAGAGTGGTGTGGCGAGGCCCTCAGAGGGGGGGGAAATGGATCTGGAAAAAAAAACAGGGGGTCCCTGAGAACAGCCCGTAAATCAATTTCGGAAGAGTCGGGAAGACCAGTTAGAAATTCTTCTTGAGAGGACCCCCTCTGTCTCTTCTGCCCCAGTCCAGTGTGCTTTTTATCAAGGACGGCTCTATTGGTTCCCCCAGCCAGTCTATTGTAAAATTCTGAATTGTTTGATAACTTTGATTTATCATTTATGTCTTGTTTTTGTGTGAACTTGTTCAATTTCTCCTTAGTAAATTAAATCACCCAATGGGCTCTGATTTCTGTTTGGACAAATTGTACTATGGAATCTCCCCATCCAGCACCCTCTAGGAGTCTAGGGTCACCTCTTCTCTCTCACGGACACAACATTTATATCACGAGGACCACATTTGTCCCAAAAAAAAAAAAAAAAAAAAAAAAAAAAAAAAAAAAAGATCGCTTTGCGTCCAATATCAAAGAAGTTAGATTGAAAATTAATGGGTGTGAACAGAAGAGGTTCCCAATGGCCAAAAAGGATAGCCCTCCAGTCCCAAGGCCAGTCCACCCCTGTAAGTGCCCTCCAGAGTCCAGACACGGTACCAGCATCTCCAGATCAGCACAGATCCTCGACATTGCAGAAAATTTATGCTCTATTGTTTCACAAAAGTTTCTACTTGGAAATGCAGACAGACAAGCTTTACACCAAATGAGGAAGTGTTATTCCTTGCTGCTCCAGTGTGGAGTGATCCACAATCCAGTCGTTAGTGGGCAGACATAGATGAATGATCTGCCATTGCAAAGAGGAGAATTTAGCTGGGCGCTGTCTAATATTCTGGAAAAATTTGATGTGTTTGATTAGATTTATGTCAAATTGAATGTTTAAATGCCTCACCCACCTCTCTTTTTTGAAGTTTTTTCTGAACTAAGCTACTAGATTGCTCTGAGATTCTCAATTCACCTTTCAACCAGAAACCACTACTCCTAACACTATATTCAGAAGTCCGCTGCAAGCATAGCTACCTCACAATGAAGGGATTGCATGTTGCCCTAGCCAGGGCATAGCTACTTCACAATAAAGGGATTGCATGTTGCCCCTAGCCAGCCAGGGTTGGGGCCGCTGGTGGGGGCCTGGCTAAAGCAACACCCAAGCCTATTGCCACTAGCTGTACCAGGTCCTCTCCCATGAACTTCCTCCACCCCCATAAAGTAACAGCAGTGTCTAACTCCAACACTTTCTTAGACACCACACACAACCCACTCACATCTCGGGCAGACAGCCAATGAGTCGGTGAAAATCCGACGAAACAGTCTGGCACAGTCGTGCTTTTTTTGAGTGTATAGCGGATATGACAACACACAATAGGGGCTTGCTAATCTCTCGGTTCGGCGGATCTATGTGGCTAGGGTTGGGAGAACTTGGGACAGTACTAGTGGTCATGCCATTGGATGTCCATGGCTGAGTGGGTGTGTAGAGTGGGTTTTATGACTGTGTCAGATTAGTTTCTGAGACGTACTGCCGTTCTTGTCAAGGGTTTGGACCCGCAGTCTGCTAGTATTATTGCACGGTTGGTGTGAGTAAAGGCGGCCACGTTTCTCTCAAGGATGGGTATCGCTAACTCTGGGCGATGTGCTGAGTCCTCATCCATGATCAGTGAAATGAATATCGGGCAGACTGTTGGGGTTCAACCTCCTGATGATTCGGCGAAAGTCCAACGAAACAGTCTGGCACAGTCGTGCTTTTTTTGAGAGTATAGTGATTCGTGAATATCACAAAACACCCACAGCCGTGTTGGCTCAAGACCCTACTTATACGGACCAGCTGGAGCAAGCGGAGCATCTCAGCTGGATGGCACCAAGCGTGCACCAGCCCATCCGTCAGCATAGAACCCACAACCTCCTGAATGCCACTTGTGTGCCTAACCAACCGAACAAGGCTGCTCTTTCGCTATTATGAGCAACACATGGGCAAACGGCCTGTGGCTCACTGCAGTGGGTAGGGGCCGTAGGGCACCTAACCACCGGTTGTAAATGCACATTGTGGTCTGAGGCTGCAGGTCCAAAACTCTGCACCTCTGCACAGACACACCGGCACGTATTTACATAATGCATGGTCACTTGCGTACCCCGTTGGGCTGACACACGTAAGCTATTACAGACACTGTCTGCGCACCACCCAAGGGATCGTCCATGGTGTTGTATATTGGGTCTAGACTATGCATGGCTTGCTTGTCCGGTCAAAGATCACTAGAATGGGTGATGATCCTGGGTATAATCAGGTACTAGGACCTTGGGAGTAGGGATGCGCTGGGGATCGTGATGATGAGTAAGGGTGGGAGGGTGTCTCATAGGGAACCGGATAGGCAATACATCGGAATGATCAAGTGGTCAGGTGCTGGCAGTGTGACGAACTACTTTCTGCAACCCCGCAATCTTCTACGCGAGGCTACAACGGGAGTTGACGTTGGTTGAGTTGGGATGGCCTCGTGAATTGTGTCGATGCCCTTGCATTATGCGTCCTTGTGCTTTCGCGTCCTTTTGGAAAGGGGGTTGGGGGCCTGCCTGGTCCCACGACGGTTGATAGTTGATCGCGCCTTAGCGAGCGCGACGAATAACGGTTGCCATAGCTTATTTCTTGTTCTGCTGTGGGAAATGGGAATTTTGGCGCGATTGTCGCGCGGGGAAATCTTTTTGAATTTTCAACTGATGTCGAGCCCCCGCGGGCTCTCAGAATTTGCTTCGTTCGGATTTTCTTTTTGCAATTAGGATTTAGACTAGGAATTGGGGCGCATCTCAATTTCTGCTGCGCGGCGCTTCCTGCTTGCACACGCTCAGCCGCGCCAAGAACTGTGTTCTAACTCGTGTGTAACTGTAATCTTTGTTTTGGCGGGCGTGATTGCAACTGTAATCCTCTTGTTCTTGATATCTTTTGCGGCGCCCTTGTGCGCATATACCTTCCCCACCCGCCTCCTACTGGCCTGAACGCTTTCATGACCGGATCCATGTGTGGAGTGTGGCTACATCCCCCACGCCGCGGCCTGACCATGCAGGCGTAGGCACCTGCCGCCTTCCTGCCACCTAAACATGATCCCGAGTATCTCGAGCAAAGCATGCATGCTATAAATTTCACAAGACTTTTTTAAAGTTAGCGAGGTCGAGAGGATCGGCTAACGAGCAGGAGTTGGTAGGTGAGTAGAGAGTTCGGCGATCCGACGAGCTGGTGCTGGGCTTGTGGGGTTGAAGTGGGGCCGTGACAGACTGTGGCACACGGGCGAACCTGACGGGCATGCTCGGACCAAACGGGTTGACAACTCGGCGTAGGTGCGAGGCGACGGACTGCCCGCATCGGGATGTTGTGAGGAGAGAGAGAGAGAGAGAGAGAGAGAGAGAGAGAGAGAGAGAGAGAGAGAGAGAGAGAGAGAGAGAAGAAAAAAGAGAGACGGGATGTGTTGTGGTGGTGTTCTTTTTATCCCTCCAAATAATTTTGGCCCTTCTTCTATCCTTCTGAACAATTTTGATATCCGGCGCCAGACGCCCTTGTCCTTTTCTGAATCGGTATCTTGGATCTTTCCTTTGTTTCTTTTCGAGACTGATGTATGGTTGTCTTCCCCCACTTTCTGTCTTTTTGAATTGGCAATTTTGATGGATTGATTGTCAGCAATCTGGGCTGGTGTGGAATCCCTGCGATAACTTACCACAAGAGTTATCGCATGATCCTCTGTCCTTTCTGGTTGTATGTAGGCTAGGTGCATGACTAATAGATAGGCGTGATGCTTTCTGTGTATGGAATAGGTAGACATGATAGATGATCATCTATAGGAAAACAACACATCGCGTGTCTCGCTGGTTTCTCTTTTCTACCCAACTGAGGGCAAGCTTCGCGCACGTGCGTGTAAGCCCGATCGAAACGATAGCTGCCTACACGCGCGCCTGCGAAACCCGAACTCGACTAACCTCTCGAATAACGGGGTTTTCTTCCTCACCCACAACATGAATATTGAGATCCCTCTTCAAATTACGGCCCGCGAGTGTCTGAGGGATCCGAAATTCCGAGAATATTGGGAACACGTGTGTTTGTCTGCACGACCGAGGAGAGAACTTCCTGAATTCCCATACCCGGTGGGACACGAACGTATCTGCGAGTGGGACATCGACCGAGTTCACGAGTGCATTCCCCACCACCCTGAATTCCCCAGCTCATAAACGTGCCACCTCCTCGTGGAACCGGGAATAATTATTCTGGAAACCGACTTCCCTCCCTACCACCACGTACTGCCCTTCCATTCGCTGACCATCATCCCTTGGCGTGCCATCACTCCATATTGGCCCCAACCCCCGTGTTCGGAATGCTTGCAAGACCGTGAGTACCGAGCCTCTGGCTTCATCCGGCGAACCCGATCGGAGGAAGAGCGACGAGCGCACAGCCTCTGGCTACGGCAAGCTGCGCCTGACTTTGAGACCAGTAACACACGACGCCAACAAGTGGTCGGACAGAGCGATAGCCATAGCATTCCGCCTGTGCACCAAGTATGAGTCCGACCCAGGCGACGGAACCAACCGAGGTGGTAGCTCCACGCTCAGACTTGGACCCGCGCCTACCCTTTTACATCTCTAGCTCTGAAACTTGCCACATGAGATCTCAGTTCCGGACTGGGACTCCACCCCCACTTTCCAAAAATCCTTGTCACACCCCTTTTCGCACTTCCAGGCCCACTCCCACTCCGATCAGGAATTCGCGCCGCGCGTGAGGTTGGGCGTCACAGCAGGCCTGTCATATGCCTAGTAGCCAGCCTCTACAACAACCTGGACTTTTTTTTAACCTTTTTTTTTGCTTTCTTTTAAATCCCCACCTGCAAGTAGAGCTTTGTAGGCGCTTTTGGCCAGCCACTTCTTTGGGTGAGCTTGGGACCCATCCAGACCGCCACTCTGGACCGGTTTGTTTTCTAGTCAATGACATACTAGGGTTTACTTACCAGATTTGGCAGTGCCAGAGGACTCCATTTGAGTGAATCTAACCGTCAGCTGGGTCAGGCACAGGCAAGGATGTTAGTTATGTTGGAGTGAGGGTGGCTTAAAGATCATGGCACTCGTTAGAAACTTGTTTGTCCTTATGCACGATCCGTGATTCCTTTTTCTTCTTCCCTTATATAGGGGAAACTATGCGGGAGTCACAAAAATGAGTTATAATTGCATTATGGGCCAAGATACAGTTTCGAATTGCAGTTCGGGCAATGTATACAACCCAGCTTTCTGGCCAGGTAGGGTGCCCGAAGTGCAATTGCAAACTGTATCTTGCCCTGTTGAATCTTCATATTATGTGGGAAGGCCACTCAACGAGGTGATTAGAGCATCGGATTCCTCGGTAAGCGGGTCCCTGTGTTGAAGGCTCCATCTTATTGGTGGGGAGCTGCACCTGCCGGGAAATCGGGGCCAGTGTCCGAGTACAGTCTACAATTTGCAATCTGTGCAAACATGTTGAACTTCATGTGCTTGGTGAGTTCCTTGTTTCGGGGAGCCATACACCCATGAATCTGGGCATTGCCACACGACTCTCCAAATGTGAAAAAGACAAAACCTATGGCAGTTGTATCTTTCTATGTTTCTGCAGAAGATACATCTTCCATTTCGCACATTCCGGGAGTAGTGTGGAGAGGCCCTGAATTTCGTGAGTTCTCAGGCCCTTCAGATGTCGGTGAGAACTCGCCATTTTGCACATTGGGCGTCCTCCACTACTCTCCACACGCACAAAAGACAAAAATCATGGCGGTGTATCTTTCCATGTTCTAGCAGAAGATTCACTCTCGTTTTGCACATTTCAAGAGTACTGGCGCGAGGCTATTATCGAGTGACAGAGTGGTAATGCTGTATAATTGTGAAGGACACAGGGAATCAGGGATAGCTTGGAAAATGGTCATAATCAGGCGGCCCGTAGACGGCTGAAGAGGCGATTCCCCCCCCCCCCAAATTCAGGACAGTAAGGACAGCTAATCCCCAGTCAAAATGCATTCCACGCATCTGAACATGACACAACCCCCACCCTAAAGCTAGCTTGTATACATTTAACATTTTCAGCATTTTGCCTAGACTGCATTTTGAAACTGAATCCGTGACTGTGCCGTAGTTTTCCCAGACAAAAAAGGGACAGCTAATTCCCTGGAATCCAGGGGAATGAACGCTGTCAAGCATCATTGTTTTCAGAGGTTTCTTTTCTTTTCTTGCGTTCTTTTCTTTTTCACTATGCGGGGAGTCACGAAAACGAGTTATAATTACACTATGGGCCAAGATACATTTTGCAATTGCACTTCGGGCACCCTACCTGGCCAGAAAGCTGAGTTGTATACATTGCCCGAACTGCAATTGCAAACTCTATCATGGCCCATACTGCAATTATAACTCATTTTTGTGACTCCCTCGTAGTTTCCCCTTCTTTTTTTTTCGCATGCCAGCGCACACGTGCGTGCGTGCACACACACACACTCACACGCACACGGCGGCCCACCCACCCACCCACCCACACACACACACACACACACACACACACACACACACACTCTTACACACACACATTTTGAAGTTTGCTGGCAATGGTTGCAGCTGGGGTTTGAACCCATGCACAGATTTGAGATCAGAGTTTTCTCAGGACCCACTTTCCAGCAGATGGTGGTCCCCAGAGTCCCCACCATCATATGGACCCTTTACACCTGGGGCACACCTAAAGTGGCTGCTCTTATATCCACTTCAACCACCAGTACCTCGCCCAACTAAAGAAAAAGTCGAGGCCGTTAATCCGCACGACATTTGGGGGCCGGGGAGTTGAAGGACCGGTAGGAGCTGTTTTTCTTTAGAAATTAAAATAACCGAAGAAAAAAAAAAACGAGATATTAAGGTACCACTTCAAAAAACAAGAAAAGAAGAAAGAAAAAGAAACAGCAAAATTCAAGGGCGGGGAGGGTTCTCTCTCTCTCTCTCTCTCTCTCTCTCTCTCTCTCTCTCTCTCTCTCTCTCTCTCTCTCCACGCAACCCAAACATGGAAAGTGCAAAACGGGTATCTTTGTTTTTCAATTTCTTTTTTTTCGCGGAAGAATGGCTTTTTTTTTTTTTGTCTTTTTTTTTCCCCTTCCGATGTGTACCTACCGGCAGCTCGAGGCTCGGCAAGGTTCGGGATACYGGTAGGCTGCGCCACAGGCCTTATCAACGGCTAGGTACTGGTGGTTTAAACCCCATTGCTTTGTACCTTCCCGCACCTGAAAAACAAATACACTTTTTTCGCAGAAGAATGGCTATTTTTTYTTTTTTGTCTTTTTTTTTTCCCTTCCGATGTGTACCTACCGGCAGCTCAAGGCTCGGCAAGGTTSGGGATACCGGTAGGCTGCRCCACAGGCCTTATCAACGGCTAGGCACTGGTGGTTTAAACCCCATTGCTTTGTACCTTCCCGCACCTGAAAAACAAATACACGCCGATTTGGATACTGGACCAAAATGGTGGGCAGCACCTGGTCCAGCCAAAATGAGGCCAGCAAGAAAGTTTAAGAGACTATTTTGTCCGACGTATCTAAGGTACATCGTACCCAGTTTCCACCTGTTGCAGCTCACTACCAATGGACGGAGCCACCCGACTGCTAAGACGTCAATCCACCACTGGGATAGAGGCTTGCACAAGGATATCAATTTATTTATTTATTCAACTTACAAAAGAGAGGTCCACGCCGACTCGGAGTCCCTTTTTGTGGGGCATGCAGAGCGTTCTTAGGCTGTGCATCCGTAGCTGAGAAAGGTACTTGTGGTTAAAATGGACACCCCCCCGGACTAAGAAGTTGCCAAAAAAAAAAAAAAAAAAAGGATGCTAAAGATACAATCTCATCCTTTACACATACATCAAGATTCCAGAGGTGTGTGACAATGTCCGGAAAGGTGGGTAGAAACTTTCTTCCAGGTCCCACAGGGGAGCTCTGCGGGCCTGGACATAAAAAGGAAAGAAAAGGACTGTTTCAACATCGTTGTCTGTGAACTCCATTGGCTCATGCTCACTATTCAACCCACTTTTGTGGCCAGCTGGAGGCCCAGGTACGGGGCAGGCCTGGAAAGCCATGGAAAGCAGGGGCCTAGTACAATGATTGCTCCCCCAACAAGGCTCTGCGGGCGCGGACGGACACACCAGGTTTCTTGAAGATCCAACCCGTGTGCTTCCTTTCCCGGCAGTATCTGGGATTCATATTCCTAAACAGGAAAGCTTGTCCTCCCAAACACATCAGACCACCGGTGCTGTTGGATCCCGAATGCATTCTTTCCAGGGTTTCCTTTTTTTTGTATTGGTGGGGAGTTGCACCTGCTAAAAAAAAAAAAAAAAAAAAAAAAAAAGCGGGTCGAGCGTCCCTTCAATAATATTGAAAGTAGTAACCAGAGGAGAAAAAATCAAATTACAAAAATTGAAATTGATAGGATAACTGTCGCTTCAGCTACTAACTGCGTTTTTTCGCCCCAATTGAGTTATGTTCCGTTTTGCAATTCGTACTCTACATTGCAACTTGTACACACCCTCCTACGAGTACGAGTCGGACTCATGCACTCGTACGCTACTCGTACGCTAATTTTTTTTTTTTTTTTTTTTAATCCGGTACTGTTTTTATTTCCCCCCTCAAATTATAATAAGAATCTGCCAATGGTGCTCAGCCAAATGTTGCTTGTTTTGTGCTGTTGCAGCACATATATGTTCTTCGAGTTTTTTTGATGACCTTTTTTTTTTTTTTTTTTCCCGTACGGGGGCGTACGAGATGTACAGGTTCCCGTACAGATATTACCTGTACGTTTTGTACGGAAAGGCACCGTACGTGTACATTCTGTAGCGCAGTTCGTATTTGGGGGTCCTGAAGAGGTCATTTGGCCTATCCGATGAGGGCCATATTTTGGGAGGAGTGGTAGTCTCATGGATGATCACTAATCCCGAAAAACGGCCATTACCCCAAAGGCAAAACGACCTCTCCAGTTCACTGAAGTACAAATTGCGAAATGGAAGCGCTGCAGGGTAAATCGGCTGTCAGAGGGGCATGACGCAAATTAATGGAAAATACAGGGGCACAAGACAAATTTTCCCAAAAACATAAATTTTGACAAAAGCGCAGTTTATTATGCTAGCTGCAGGATTGGACCTGATTGATCTAGCAGTGCCCCTACCTTTCCAATGGGAAACACCCTGGAAAAATGGACCATGGGTTTCCTTTTTTGCAAATGGGCGTGTCGGAACTTTTGGGAAACTCAGTCGGCCGTTTACTCTGGGCATTTCCCACTGGACTCTCTGGAAAGAATGCATGCGGGATCCAACAACACCTTTCATTTTATGCTATTTGAGAGGTTGAGCTTTCCCCTGTATTCCAGGGTAATCAATGCTGGCAGGAGTGCTTCTCTGAGGTTCTCTGATGTTTTTTTTTTTTTTTTTTTTTTTTTTTTTAAATAGAAAACCCGTCCCCTCAGGTGATCGTGGTGCTGGTAAGAGCAGTCACCACTACCACCTGGGGAGAGGCTCCACCTATTGGTGGGGAGCGTCACCTGCTGGAAAACGGGTCCAGTGTCCCGTGTACAGACTGCAATCAGAATAACATCAGAACACAATGAATGGGGTTCCTGCCAGCATTGATTACCCTGGGTTCCAGGGGATTGACTGAACAGGGTGCCGTCATCAATCTGCTATCCTTAATCTATCCTGTGGGGTTCTAGATACCGACTGTCCTCACACAAATGCGCATCCGTCTCAGACCCCGACCCCCTTCCATACAGATCCTGAAGTAGCAAGTCTTTATTGCAGAGTGACTGGCTGTAAGCTAGAGTCTGCTAGACCAGGGCATGGACAGGCAACGGCAGGAGGGGGGGGGGGCTCTTCACCTTGTACACGGCGCCAGATGTCTACTACTATTTACTAGCTCCTCTACCCCCCACCGCAGGACCGATCTCTCACTGGCCGTCCATTCAAGAGATTGTCTGTATCCCCTCTTCTCTCCTGCAGGCTCATTCATCCTCCATGCCACTGCTTCTCTACCAGGCGATTAGAGGGGGGGGGAAAGAAGTCAGGGAAATCGCCCGGGGGCTTTAGGGGGATGGCCGCATCAACTTTGGTCCATTCTCTGACGTTCCCCGACTATATTTTGTACTTGGGACGCTGGACCCGTTTTCCAGCAGGTGATGCTCCCCACCTATAGATGGAGTCTCTCCCAGGGTGGTAGTGGTGTCTGCTCTTATCAGCACCACTAGCACCGGTGGGGGTGTTTTTCTTTAAAAAAAAATGAAAAAAAAGGAGCTTTGTTATGAACCTGGTTGTTTGTTGTCAGTTGGCCAACACTCACTCACATAGACTTCCAGGTATGCCCATACATACACAGAAGGAAGGGGAGAGGATGAGAGTATCACACCGAACAGGGAGAGAGAAACACAGCGGAAGACTTGACCATTCGATGTGACGGAGTACACTGAAAGTGCAATTCGCTCCACAGAATCCTCACAACCAGTCACAAAGGAAAGCCGAGTAGATCACATCCAGAAAACAATGAAGCCAAGATAGTCCTCACACAGTATCACCACTCTTTATTAAACACAGAGTCTCGTATTGTCAGAATAACCTCAGAACTATGTTCCGCTGCTCAGAAATGAGCAGCGCTTCTTCCCCAACCCTGAGTAACCGCTACTATTACCCCCTGAGTCCCTGAAACATCAAGCGCCACTCAAATACTGCTTCCAGTGGGAAGTGCCACCCTAAAATAGGCCTATGAGGCCAAGCGCCTCTCAGAGGATAATGAAGAACACCAGCACCACAGTCTCTGATGATGATGAAGTGCCAGAAGGCCTCTCTGATGAAGATCTTCAGCAGCGACACCTCTCCTGACAATGATGATCTCTGAGGACACAAGCTGCAGCTATGGCTGCAGCTCCACTACCCAGAAACCCTACTCCTGAGGAGGGTTCCGCATGGCACCAACTTCTCCTGCTCCCAGCAGACTTGAGATAGCCCGAGCCTATGAACAGCCCCGCCTGCTGTCGGAGCACATCGCAGGTCCCAGTTATGGCCGACGCTTCGAAGGTCCAGCTATGTCTATCTCCTGCAACGCTGAAGCTGTACCACCACCAGCTCACGTGTTGCGCAGCCGCGATGTACACGGTACCAACTGCCAAAAGCCCTGAACAGAGTCCTACCATCTATTAATAGAACTCCTCTAGCCTAGAATAGACCTAGACCGGACTGACAGGACCGACCAGTACCATTTCCGTTTCGGCCTCTCGGGCCATTCCCTACTCGGCCATAGGCTATAGGACCAGTCTAACAGCTTAGGCCTCGTGGCCTGTCTGTCGTAGTGGTTGCCCGGGCCTGCTATTTGCCGCTAGGGTGTCAGTAGAAATTCGGGTTAGTACGGGCCTCGATTCTTGCCCAGATTTACAGATATGTCCCTCACGAATTTCCCCTACGGTTAGAAATTTCAGTTAGCCCTCAGCAAAACAAAAAAGGCAAATCTGACCTGCCTATGTTACAGCCTCGAGTCGACAGGTCGCAGGCTGCAGAACCAGCAAACCATTGCCCCTTTCCCTTTGGGGAAACTTCATCCTAGAGCCCCCGGGAAAGGAAACTCATGCCCTCTCACTGGTCGGAGCAGTGTGTCCGTTGTTGCCTATAGGCCTGAGTTTCCAACGTGTCACGTTTGTCTCGAGCTTTCAAGCTTCCAACGTACCCATCAGACCAGCAGAGACTTTTCAGACTTGTTCCCTCCACATCCGGTATCACTGGAGGTGAGCCTTTGAAGGAAGGTGACGGGAGGAGGATAGGAGCGTTGCTGCCCCCCGACCTCCCGATCTACCCCCCTGCGATCCAGCCTCAGCACCTGGAGGAAGATACTCTTAGCCAGTGCTGTACCACCGGTCACCGTTCACGGGGTCTGTGAACGAGGGCCGGTCACCGGTCACGATTTTCGTGACCGGCGCTCATTCACAGAGTTCACGTTGAGCGGGAAGGGTGTTTTTTTTTTTTTCCTTTGGCTGGAGGGGTTTTTTTTTTTTTTTATAGGAGGGTGGGGGACATCGGAGAGTAACTCCCCATAATTTTTTTAATTTTTTTTTTTCACGATTTTTTTTTTTTAATTAAAAACGAAAAAAAAAAAGCAACCAGCCAAAGTAAGGATTTTTGTTTGTTATTTTGTAGGTTATTTCGATTTTTTTTAATTTTTTCAATGTCATCAAGCTGTGGGGCTTGAGGAGACTGTAGCTGAGTGAGGCCCAAAAAAAAAANNNNCAAACAAACAAACAAACACCACTCTTTGAAAGACCATGAACCGCCGATCACCAAAAAAAACACCAAATGAACGGCCGGTCACGTTCACGGGTCCGGCACTGCTCTTAGCCGAAGGCCGGTAATGGCCCCAGTACCTTAAACTGTTTGATGCATGGGCCCAACAGGTGATGCTCCTCATGAAAAAAAAGAGAAAGGGGAAACTACCCGGGAGTCACAAAAATGAGTTACAAGTGCACTACTGGGCAAGATACAGTTTCGAATGCAGTTTAGGCAACGTATACAACTCAGCTTTCTGGCCAGGTAGAGTGCCCGAAGTGCAATTGCAAACTGTACCTTGCCCCATAGTGCAATTATAACTGGCTTTTGTGACTCTATTGATGTTATTCCTTTTGGGAAAAGTCATAAGACCTCCAGGCGACACCTTTGTATCCATTTCCCTCCAAACAGGAGAAAAAGGGCCGCAGGTCCCTTTGGTGTCATTTTTGCACCCTCCAAAACACTTTCCCACCAGGCTGCAAAAATGACACCAAAAGTGATTTTGGGACCTGCCGCACTTTTTTCCTGAGGTTTGGGGGCTCGTTCGACACTCCTCGGGCGCGTAAAGTCCCCGAGGAATTGTTCGTTCCACCTATCCTCGGGGATGCAGTCGGAAAAAAAAAAGTGAAAACACTCCGAAGGAAATTCCTTGTACTCCGAGGATTCCCCAGCCATTTCTTCCTTTTGCCCAAGGGACCTCACGAGGTCCCTTGGGCAAAAAGGAATCCGCGCTTCACGGAGAGGAGCGGGCACATGGGTAGAGAGACCTTACAACCGAGAATCTGGATCGTGGCGGCACCCTATTGGCTGAAGGCCTCAAACACATTTGATTTTTTTTTTCTTTTCTTTTTTCTTGTCTGACATCGTCCGCAGGAATTGTCCTCGAGGACAGGTGGAACGATGGCGGGAATTTCCTTGAAAACCCCCAAGGAAACTCCCTTCGGCCCCGAGGACGCCCCAAGGAGTGTCGAACGAGCCCCTTGGTCGCTTTGGTGGCGGGGAGGTTTTATGACTTTTCCCACCCCTTTTCGCATATCCCACCTGGCCGGGAAAGGAAGGAGAAAAGAAAGGGTCTGTGTTTCCACATAGCTGCCCTTCATCCCACCCTACTTAGGGTAATTAAATTTACTATTTTTCGTGTATCCCACCTTGTTCCTCGAGCGCCACCTGGCAGGGAAAGGAAGGAAGAAAAGAAAGGGTCTGTGTTTCCACAAAGCTGTCCTTGAACGTGATTGGCTCCTTGTTGCTGTTCATCCTGATTTTGCGACCAAGAGGAGGAGGGAAAGGGGGAGCCTGGAAGTCTTGGAAACTTCCCTCCCTCCACCCCCCCCTCCTTTCCTCCTGTTGGCCACAAAATCCCGATGATCAGCGGCCACAAAATCCCGATGATCAGCAACAAGGAGCCAATCACGTTCAAGGACAGCTATGTGGAAACACAGACCCTTTCGTTTTTCCTTCCTTCCCCTGAACCCCTGCCAGGTGGCGCTAGAGGAACAAGGTGGGATATGCCAAAAATAGTAAATTTACTTACCGTAAGTAGGGTGGGATGAGGCCCTTATTCTTTTTTTTTTTTCCTTTTCTTTTTCTTCGGGAAGAGGCCCTTATTCATGACACACTCCACACAACTTGATAGCGCTAGAAAATCAGGTAGTGAAGGTGAATCTGAGCGGGGAGGGGGTGGCGGGGGGGGGKGAAAAGGGGGGACACAGATGAACAACACAGACCTGAAACCAACTGTCTGTAACCAGACAGCGTCTTCTTTGCAATCCGACTCAGCGATACGTGAAGAAGTCCAGCAGGTTATGACCTGGCTGCAGTTTCCCCCGTATACAACGCATGGTCATTATAGCTGAATTTAGACTGAAAGATGCCCCAAATTCAGCTATGATGACCGTTCGTTGTATTCGGGGGAAGACTGTAGGAGTGGTGGGAGGGCAAAGAATCGGCTTCGTGGGGTCACAACCTTCCGGCCAAGTTGCACCACTTTCCATGGGCCAAGATTCTGAATGCATTTGGACAGACACGATGTCCAGATGCGTTATAAATGTTGGGGGACGGCCAGTGGTGCGCAACCAGGCTCTTCGTCAGGTTACAACCTTCGCAGGAAGTTTCGTCGGCTTTCATCTCACCTCACCTCGAAGTTTCGTAGGCTTTCATCTCACCTCACCTCACCACTCACCAAATGTGACAAATGGAGGATGAACCGGTCCTACCTTCTTAGGAAAGCTAAACTTGGAATTGTTCAGGGTGCCTGCAAGTACCTACCTGATCCTCAGATGGGGAGGCACTTCTCTGTCAGACCAGACGGGAGCAAGGCAGTCCTACATATAGCCTTTTTCGGGTTTCAAATGTTTCCTGAAACAGCTATAAAAGACTGCCTGGAAACAACGTTCTGGTTTCCCCGTCAGGACTTCACGACCCAGAAATGGGACTCGTTGGCAGACATAGGCCTGGGTGCAGACTGGTCTGCGAAAGAAATAGCTATCTGGCTGTCCAGAGTGGACGCCATAGGAACATTATCTAGCCCACATTTTCGCTCCTTGGTGTTTGCCTCAGGGACTGGTCGGAACCTGTCCAGGATCGCACCCAATGGGTTGACAGAAGAGGCTGTGCCCCCCCGCATCCAAAATGTCAGCGGCCAGGTCTCACCCCATGGTCCTCCCCAGTAGGGTAAGGCTGGCCAGCTGGAATTTGAAAGGTCTGGGTGAGACTTCTAACAGATTTAAACGTGCTAGGGTATCAGAGTGGGTTCATTCTGCGAATGTCCAAATATTGGCCATTCAGGAAACTAAACTGAATGCGGATAAGATAGAAGATGCCCGGGGTTGGTGGGCTGGCCCTCAGTTCTGGGCCCCGGCCGACGGTACGAAGGGCGGTGTTGCTATTCTGATCCACAAGGATCTGGACTGCCAAATAGTGGATAACTACAGCGACCCTGGGGCCAGATGGCTATGGGTAAAATTAGAAATAGATACTGAGGAATGGGCGGTGATGGTGGTGTACGCTCCCACTGATTACATTGAACGAACGGAATTTTTTTCTAGAATGCCAGCAGTTATTCCCGACACAGAAAACTTAGTCATCTTGGGTGACTGGAATACAACTTTGAATCCTGGTCTTGATTCCCCAGTGGCGACCCCGCTGCGCCAGGACAGTATGCTATTGATGTCCCTGTTTGAGTCTCAGTCCTTGGTCGACACCTACAGGACCATGAACCCTGAGGACAGTGGCTTTACGTGGTACGGCCCGAAGCCTGACGAGAATACACTCCCACCTAGCCGGAGGCTGGATATTATTGCCGCTAGGGGAGCTCTTTGGGATAGATGTGTCTTGGCCGATTTTGAAGTGTCCTCCATTTCAGATCACTACCCGGTCCTTATGGATGTGATCGCTAGGGAGCTGCTGCAAAAAGCCAAGCCCCCCTTTCGTTTAAACGTTACAAATTTAAAGGACAAGGGTATCCCCAATTGGGTGAATACACAAATGCAAGGCTGGGCTTCGGCCAGGGACTTGTTTGACTCGGAAGCGCAGTGGACGGAGGTGGGTCTAGGGATCATTAGAGAGGCCCTAATCGTCTTCTCCCGCATGAAAGCGGCACATAAGAATTGGTTAGAGACACAATGTATCCGGGAGATAGAGACAGATGAGGCTAGCATGGGCCCGGACCCCTTTTCAGACTTTTATTGGTCTGAGAAAAGAAAAGAGGCCTTGGACAGACTCGAACGGATCGAAGTACAAAAACAAGAGGATTGGCTGGAATGGTTGAAGATACGCGGCATCGAGGGCTACGATCGGATGACCAAACTAACGTTTAGATCCCTTATTTTGGGTCAGACCAAACCAGTTATCAGAGAATTGGTCCACCCGTTCGTGTCCTCTAAACCACCCTCCGAGGGTTCAGAAATGTGCTCCTACGCGCTGGATTATTTTAGGGACATAGTAATGTCAAGGCGCGTATTTGATAGCTTTGATTCTGACCTTTCGGAAACTTCGTCCTTCTGGGAGAGGTCCAGAGTGGCCATCGGCCCCTCTTCAAAAGCTCTCCTGGACTCCCCCCTAACTGTAATAGAACTGACGGCGGCAGTTAAGCAAATGGCAAAGGGGAAATGCCCAGGTTTGGACGGGCTCCCAGTTGAGCTTTTCCTGAGCGTTTGGGAGGGTTTTGCTCCTTTCCTCTGCCAAATATATAATTTTGCGATGACGACAGGCTCCCTTCCCAAAAATTTGGTTAAAGGAGTTATCTCCTTGCTGTACAAGAAGGGAGACAAGAGGGAGGTGCGCAACTACCGCCCGATATCAGTCTTGAATGTTTCATACAAAATACTTTCGAAAGCTTTAGCAATCCGCCTCGGCGCAGAACTGCCCGGGTTGGTGCGGTGGGAACAAGGGGCCTTCGTAAAAGGTCGTTCGATATTCGAAAACATTCTCACAACGATCCAGGCCCTTGAAGTCATAAGCTCCGAAAAAAGAGAGGTAGCGGTTCTGCTACTTGATATGGAAAAAGCCTACGACAAGGTAGGCTGGGCCTTTGTTTCCACCACCTTGAAAAAAATGGGTTTTGGCCGAGGATTCGCTAACTGGATCCATGCTATGTATGCAGAGGCGAGGTCCACAGTGATGGTCAATGGCCACCTGTCCGAAGAATTCCCTCTTTCGCGCTCTTTGAGGCAAGGTTGCCCCCTTGCCCCTTTACTGTTCGTGCTACAATTGGAAATTTTATTAGATAATATTAGATATAATGATAGAATTCAGGGACTGAGGATAAGCACATCCTTGCATTGGAAGGGGGGTGCTTTGGCAGATGATTTGACGATTGCCTGCGAAAACAACCTCCCCTCCCTTATGGAACTGCGTAGTGTATTAGAGGATTATTGCATATTATCTGAGGCTTCAATAAATTGGTCCAAGTCTGTCTTTTTTCTCCCAGAGATCTTTGAGCTCAAAGTGGACTGGGGGCTCCGTAAGATTCCCTCTAACACCTCTAAAAGATTTTTGGGTATTCAGGTTTCCTTGTCCGATTGTTCCCGCACGCAGGATCAACTTCTTTATGACAAGGTTCTAGCCAGGATTTGCAGATGGCTCAGGAATTACAAGCTCTCGTTGTTTGGCCGGGCGTTGATCCTATCAGCTGCAGCATTGTCTGTTCTGTGGTTTCCACTCTCAATATGCCTTCTGGGGGACGTAGCATACAAGGAAGTAAGAAGAGCAGCAGCTAAGTACCTTTGGAAACCTTCTGCGGAGGAGGACCAGGGTTTCATCACGAAGGTGGCCTGGGACGTTCTCGGGGTGGCCTGGTGGTGTTGGACCCCGGGGCTCAGAACCTTGCTTTGCTGGCCAAATGGGTGGTCAAAGCCTGCTTGGAAGACCGCTCAAAACTATGGGTTCAGTTTGCAGAGTATCTTCTGAGCCAGGAATGAGAGCTGTTAGAAGGGGACACGGTATGACATTGTTGCCTTCTCCCTTCCTTTTTAAATCGAAGGGTAAAGTTTAAAACCTGGAAAGGAATTCTGAGAGCGTGGAAGGCCCTGCTCCCGAAGGAAGAGGTCCCTCCTTCTTCCAAAGGGGAAATCGGCAATCAGTACTTATTTGATAATCCCTGGCTATTGACAGATGAGGGGGTCGTATTTTCCGCGTCCAATGGCCCCGGGAATTTTGGGAAAGTTTGGGTTAGCAAGGGCATCTGCCAAGTAAAACATCTTTGGGATGAGGAGAACGATCGTTGGCTAACAGGGAACGAGCTGCAGTTGCGCCTCCCCAGGTTGAGAAATGTTGGGGGCAACCTGGAGAAACTGCTCTCTGCAATGCTTGCGCACTGAACAGTCATGCTAAAGCTGGATACTGAAAACGCAGAAGGGACTTGGCTGCGCCCGGTAGACGACCACCATCTTGTATGGAAGGTGCTGGACCCAAATCTGAGTGGGGGAGTTAGGGTGGAAGAGTGGAGACGAAGTTCGCCCTTTGGGTCTAATGGTTCTCTTGTTTCTATGGGTGAGATTAGGGTGCAGTCCACCCTGCAAGCCACTGAAGTGAGAGTTTGGCAGACACAGAAAGCTACTCAGTTATTGGGAGGTGTGGAGGAGTTCAAGGTGGAACCACTCAGGAAGGGCTGGTACATAGAGCTCGAGGCCAAGGCTCCTCAAACCTCAAAGTTCACGCCGCTTATTGCCTACAAACCCAGGATTGGGGTTCTAAAGCTGAAGGAATCAGTCCCTATGACTTCGACAAATCTAGCTACCGAGCGTTTTCGACGTTTGAAAGGATCTATAGTAAATATGCCAGCGTGGCAAACGCTATGGAAAGCGCTGCAACAGATCCCGTCCCAGAGATCGGCCAGTTTGCTGTGGCTTCAGTCTCTTCAGGTGGTATCTACAGCAGAATGGTTTCACTCCAGAGGAATGGATATCGCTGTGAAATGTGTCCGATGTGACTGGGGATGGGAGTCTAACTCCCATCTTTGGGCTCAGTGCCCACTAGCAGATGAAATCTGGCTCTGGTGGAGTACACTATGGACAGACCTGACGGAATCTGTATTTTCTTGGGATGATAATTGGATCCTGCATGCAGCACTCCCATCCTCGGGCTTCAAATATGTAGCAGGTTGGGGCTATGTTGCTCTGGTATGCAGAGGAGAGGTCATGCAGACAATCTGGAAAGCCAGGAACGCACTTGTTTTTAAAAAGGAAAAGCTCCCTCCCAATCAACAACAACARCTAATTCTCCAGAATATCCGCCTCCAGATGCTCTCAGACTGGAGGAAGTGCTCTGGACAGAAAGGGAAAGCGAAGGCTTGGTTCTTGAAGACCTGGGCACTGAAAGGCCGTTTTGCTTTGGTGAAGCAGGACGGACAACTTCGGATTCCCAACTGGTTACAAAAGAGGAAAGACGGGGTTCAGGTGTAGAGTCGCGGTGAGGCTCGCTCTGAGGTAATAAGTTTTACACTCGGTTTGGACCCTATTCTGGACCAGATGGTTGGGATGGGGGTAGAGAGGCATACTAGGCTCAGTAGGGAGACAGAGGAATGGTTACGGGTTGTCTATTCGGTATCTGTTGGAGGGTCAGTTGGCTCAGGTTCATTTGTGGAATTGCTGAGCTTTCCCCAGCTTACATAAGTCTCTCAAGTATCATTGAGTTAACCCTTGGTAGGTAACTCCCCTTTTTTTACCTTGAGCTTCAAAGATTATGTTTTGGAAAGTACATTAGGATGGGATGCTGGACCCGGTTTTCAGCTGGTGTTTGGCTCTGACATTGGTGCAATAGTCGTTTGGCAGGCGAGCGCAAGCTCGTAAGCGAAACTGGCTGAGGCCGCCAAGTTAATCCCGGGTTGAATTGTGAGGTCCCCGGCCTCGTCCCACTGGTTTA
>BFEA01000303.1:716632-730195 GCA_003427395.1 Chara braunii | reverse complement strand
GCATCTGGATTCGAACTTGGACCCCTATTTTCCAACAGCTCTTCATGGCTGTAGTACCAACGATTGGCAACGAATAGACGGTCCTGATTCAGAAGCGACTTCAAACTAACAGAAGCCATATGTGTTGTAAACAAAGAGACGGGGGCGAAGGGTATTTTCTATTCGAAAACAACTCACACCTGTTCTTTTCGAAGAGCAGTGATATTGGAATACAACGTAGTACGTGCATTCTATTCGAATCATCACTTTTTTTTTCAGAAACTCGTAGGGTGGAAAGACGGTAGGGCCGTTAGTGTCCTGTCCTGTCCTTTCCTTTTTTTTTTTTTTTCCTTGGTTTGACACAACTCATTAAAGTAATGCATCTTAACTCTTGTGTTTTTGCCTTCTTTTTTCAACAAAAGGGACCAGTGGCCGAAGGCCCATTGAAGGCTTCAATCACCAAGATTGGAAAATGGAGTCTTCAATTATTGAGTAATGTCTGTACCGGATTTGATTCCGTGTGGGAGGTCCCGGTTGCACGGACTAAGAGATCTGAAATAATAATAATAATGTTATTATTATTATTGGCTGCACGACCGTGTAGGTACTAACCCCTTCTTTTTCCCTCTTCCTTTTTGCAGACATATACTCTCTCTCTCTCTCTCTCTCACACACACACACACACACACACACACACTCGGTGGTTCTCGGGTAGCATGACTGAGTAGATCTGAGACTCGCTGTGTGTAAGGGGATGATGCTCTCAGTATGGGGGCATTCTGATGATTCTGGCCTGTGATGTGCATGTGGAGGACATGCTGGTGGGCTCTGATAGATCCTTTTTTTTTTCATGCTGGGATGTTTGTAATTATAGTGAATCAGCAGAACGATTCTTGTCGAGCCCCGACTAAACCGATTGCTCTTTAGTCTTTTTTCTCTTCTCCGTCTTCTGGAAAGTTGAGTGCGAGATGATGAACACACAGACCGGCTTTCTTCTCTTTTCGTTGTTTGAACTTGTTTCTCCAGATTATGTTCTCTCGGCCCATGATTCTGCCCTCAGGCATCCACATGCTTCAGTGCAGCTTCATGCTCTTCTCTCTCCTCCTCGTCTACCTCCCGCTTCTCTCCGTTCTCCATCCTTTTCACTCTTCTTCTCTCCTCCTCTCTCCCTTCTCCCTCCTCTACGTCTCCCTCGTTTTCTTTCTTATGGTTCAATTCAGGTACCGACACTTAAACAGTGCAATGTACTACTGTTATAATCGTGCATCATGTTCGAATACTGCTCTCCCTATATCCAACAAAGTCCCCATCCCCAATTGGAACCAATATAGCTTCCAATTGGAACTAACAGACATTTCTTTAAAACGGACATTTTGTATTTTTTTTCACGAAATAGAAGCCTGCGTATTTGGCTGGCCCTAAGAATGCCACCGTCTGGAAAAATACTGGACACCGTGGACGGCCTTGAATGTATCTGGACTTGAGCTAAGTCCAGACAGACCCTCAGCAGGAGCTAAAACGGGGGCATTTTCAGGGCCAAATAAGTGGGTTTCAATTTCGTTCAAAAACTATAAAATGTCCGTTTCAACGGAATCATGGCCTTTAAGTCAACTGGAACCTGGTCCAATAATTGGAATCAAATTGGAACCAAAATTGGAATCGGATTGGGACCAACTGGAATTAATAATTTGAACTAACTTGGATTCCAATTGGTTCTAATGGGCTCCAATTGGGACCAATTGGGGCCAATTGGAACCAATGATGAACCCATGGATCAATGGATTTATGGATGCCATTGGTCCGTTTGATATAGTAACTGACAGCTGTGCTACAGGACAACACGTTTGTTTGTTTGTTTGTTTGTTTCTCGAAATCTCGATCCCAACTCAGGTCTATAGTTCGACAGTTCATGGTTCTACCAACTGAGGGCTTAGGGTCTCACTCCACTACTATCTGCTGTACGATTTCAGATAGTAAGTCACCGCTCCACTTACTATCCGAAATCCACCTTTGGAAATCACCGTATGGATGTCAGATGGCGCCCTCCGGATTCACCATACGATCCCGTATAGTTCACAGCCTGCAGAAGTCGTTACTCGGAGGGTGGTCGAAGGAGGTCGGCGTAGCATCGCAAAATCGTATGGAGAGCCTGGAGTCTGGGCCGACAAATTGATGTCTTGTAGTGCTGTGAGAGTGTTTTGTGGTGAACTCCAAAATTGGAGACTCGTATAGCGGATAGTAAGGAGCGACACTAGGTTTTATACGGTTTTTAGAGCTCTGACAGCTATACGGCCGCTATACGAAATTGTGTAGAGAGACCCTTATACTCACAGTGGGACCTATGGGTCTCTCTCCATTACTCTAGAAACCGGCCATTTCTTGAGCGCGGCATGGCTCCACTTACTCTAGAAGCCAGGTCTGGAATTCGGGTTCTTGAGCTGTCAGTATCTACTCACGAAAATGGAGAGAATCCGTCGTCCCTCCACTACCTCATGAAACACACACTCTCACGAAAATGCATTTCTTGAGTTGTCAGAACCTCCTCTCCCGGGGCACTCTTGACTATTTGAGAGCTCCCGCCTGCAGTGGCGGGAATATCAAGGGAGGTATCCAGGATCTTCGAATGTTGAGAATTGTTTTGGAGTGCACCTGGAGTCTGGGCAGACAACAACTTGCTGGCAGTGCCGCCATGTTGTGTAGCTCTCTCAAATTGCGGTCTGACATCCGAGAGGCCTTCCTGAGTTTGACCTTCTAGAGTAAGTGGAGCGATGTTCTCTTTTCAGTCGTTTCTAGAGTCTGACAGCTCTAGACTCACTCTCAAAAATCTTTGAGAGTCTAGAGTAGTGGAGCGAGACCCTATGATCCCAAATTCCCCCAAAGAGAGCGTAGAGGGCCGGTCGTACAGAGTTGCCAAAATACCAAAGTGTACTGTTTGTGTGCCCAAGCAGCTTGGGAGGCGGCCGGGCACGGGAATTTGTGGTCACCTCACCTCTGGAGGTGACCGCAAATGCCCTTCTTTTTCCGTATTTTCTTCAGAAATTGGCAAAAACGCCTTCACAAAAGTTCTTGCACAATTTGTGGATGGCACAGTGTGACCAGTCAAGTACCAACAAATCCCCATTTCTCGAGACAGCCCTGAGACCTTGTCCCATCCGAAAAGGTACCGCAGTCCGACACTAAGCATACCCAAAACATCAAATTGGCTTTTCCCAAATCCGCATATTTTGCGGATTTTGGGGTCGATTTTGGGGTGGCAGTGTGAGTATGCCCCGAGCAGCTGAGCTAATATGGTCCATTATTTTGACACAAATTGACAGCTATGTTACAGGACAGGACATCTGTTTGTTTGTTTCTAGGTTTGTTTTTTCCAAAAATTATCTGGATTCCAACTCAGGTCTACATTTAGAGAGCTCATGGGTGTACCAACCGAGCGAGTAGGCTCATTGGTACCGGCAGGACGTTTGTTCTACGACGATCCATACTCACACAAGGGCTTTTCTCCACCCAGCTCTGGACGTGATTGTCGTCGGATACATTCAGGTCTGACCCTAAATGCAGCCAGGTACATTTAAGATAGAGCTAGTGCAGGTACCGCGCAAGTCCATAAGTCCATCTTTTTCACTCCCTTTCATTAATTTTGTCCCTTTTCCTTTTCCCTGTTCTGTCGCATTCTCTGGATCTCTGTGGAATGGAACAAGGACGTACTCACACACTGTCAAGGGGCTTGTTTTCTTCCGAACTCCGGACCTGATCGCGGTCAGATGTGTCCAGGTCTGCCCCCTAAATGCAGTCAGGTAGATCATGGTAGATTTTGGGGCTCGCTGCACCACTCTAGATTCGAGCTTTTTCTTGAGTGCGGCATGGCTGCACTTACTCAAGAAATGGGCCTTCAAAAACCTGTTCTAGAGCTGCTGTCGAAACTACTCTAGAAAAAAGTCATCGAGCCGTTATCGCTCCACTTAGAACTACTCTAACAAAGTAATAGAGCCGTTACCGCTCCACTTATAACTACTCTACAAAAGTAATAGAGCCGTTATCGCTCCACTTGCTCGATAAGTTCGCTCTAGATTTTTCATTTCTTGAGCTGTCAGAGCGGGTCAGTCCTTCTCACTCTAGATTGATCTCGAGCACCAGCCTGCAAAGGCCGTTTTTTTTAGTGAGGTCCGGAGGACCCTTCAAACGCCTTGGTTTTCCTTGAGTGGGCCTTGAGTCCTTAAGGACAACCCAGGCTGGTGCTGTCCTGTAGTGAAATGGCCCAACTCAGAAAGTGACGGAGCAAGGGCCTCGCTGCACTACTCTAGACTCTCGAAATACATGCCTTCGCTGCACTTACTCTAGAACCTGTGACACTAGATGAACTCTCGAAACCCTGGGCGTCGTCCTACTCGACTGAAGAGCTGCACCACTGCGCTACGGGACAAAGTCTGGCCGCCTGGACAGGAGGTCCACTCTCAAAAAAAGAGCCTGTCGGCGGGCAACTCCCGAGGTCCCGAGGACACTTGCAAATTTGGGTTTTCCAGGCGGGAGACTCTAGACGTTTCGAGAGTGGCGTTGTAGCGTGGCTTCTGACCACTCTCTATAGGGTTTAGAGAGTTTTGGGATAGAGAGTAAGTGCAGTGAAGACCCACTCTCAAAACTTCGAGAGTCTAGAGTAGTGCAGCGAGGCCCCAACTCTAGCTTTTCTAGAGTCTGGAGCTAGTGAGGCTATGCGCAGATGTTAGGACCTTTGGAGGACTCTTACAGCTGGAGAAAGGGCCTCCCTGCACTACTATCCAAATGTGCAAAACGATAGTGAATCTTCCGCTGGAACATGGAAAGATACATGGCCAATATTTTTGTGTCTTGTGCATGTCGAGAGTAGTGCAGCGAGGCCCAAAGACTCGAGAAAATTATCACGAGTCTAGAGTAGTGCAGCGAGCCCCTTTAGATAGAGCTAGTGTGAGTACGTTTGGGGGGCATACTCACACTAGCACTTTTATACTTATTTCTTTCTGGACCGAATGGAGGTCAGATGCATATAAGTCAGGCCGTAAATGGGGTCAGGTGCATTTAAGATAGTGGTAGTTTGAGTACTCTCGGAGTCCATCTTTTCCGTTGTCTTTCATTAATTTTGTCCCTTTTTTTCTTCCCCGGTTAATTGGCTCGCATTCTCTGGATGTCTTACGTTTTTTGTTGACGTATCTTAAAATGTTGTAATAAAAAAAGAAAGAAAGTTCTGTAAAATAAATAAATAAATCAATAAATACGTCCAGGTCATGGTTTGAATTCTGCAGGGAAAACAGGCCGGCAGTAGTTTAAAACTGAAAAAATTGCACACCATACCCTTTTTTTTTTTTTTTTGGCCGTTTCTGAGCTCGGACCCTCCGCACACGTGACATCCCTGCTGTCTAGAAATTGCCGCCTATTTTTTCCCTGCTGTCTAGAAATTGCGGCGTATTTTTTTGTTCTTTTTTGAACTCGGCGCGTGCGTGTTCTGCCGGCACTTGTTATTTCTGCCCATTTGACGCGCAGTTGGCTCGAAAAAAGAAAAAAAAAAGAATAATTACAAACTGCAGTCACTACGTCTGCATCACCGTTTGAGTTTCCAATATTAGGCGAAAAAGATGCTGCAGTTTGTATCCGCTGCAGTTTGGAAGGAATAAGCAGAACTAGCAAAAACGTTCCCTTATTTTTTTTCTGCCGTATTTTAAACTCGCTGCAGGCCCGCTGCAGTTTGTATCCGCTGCAGTTTTGAAGGAATAAGCAAAACTAGCAAAAACGTTGCCCTTATTTTTTTTCTGCCGTATTTCAAACTCTCTGCAGGCCTAGTAATAGGTTGGCAGGTTAGCAGCTATCCAGTGTTTTTCTTAATTTTTCCTGAATAGCTCTCAGATTGTTCTTAGCCGAAGCCAGGTAATGGCCTTGGCACTTCAAATCATTTGTATATTTCTATATGGGACGCTGGGCCCGGTTCCCACGTGCTGGAGCGTTTGTCCCAAAAAAAAAAAAAAAAAAAAAAAAAAAAACAAAAAACTCACTGCAGGCTCTTTGGACAACTACGGCCTGCCCCCTGTAGGAACCATAGGGAGCCCTCCACTACTCTCGACATCCACAAAAGACAAAAGATATGGAAGTGTATCTTTCAATGTTCTAGAGGAAGATTCACTCTCTGTTTGCACATGTCTAGAGTTGTGCAGCTTGGCCCATATCCTTGCTTTTTATTATTAGAAAGTGCCGCGCCTCTTTTATTGCCTTTAAACCACTGTCGAAAATGCGATTTTCTACAGTTTCTCTTCGCCACACAGGCTGTCCAAAAGAAACTGTCGAAAATTTGGGACATTCGACAGCCTGTGTAGAATGTCGAAAATTTTCGACAGGTGTCAGAAATTTTTTGACAGTAGGGCGGTCTACAGTTTTCCCCCTCCTTGCCACATAGCCTGTCAAGGGGCAAGGTTTTTGGTCATGGCCAGGCGGACGGGTGTCACGGAACAGTCCCTGACAACGCAAATTGGAACAACGCAAATGTGAACGCAATTTTCGAAAGGTCGGTGGGCCACTGTAGAATTTCCGTCACCTGCAGGCTGGTGGAAACGGTTGCTGGAGGGCGGCTGTCTAAAGGACCATTCTGACACCTGTCGAAAGTCTTTTGAGCCGCAATTCTTCAAAGTCTGTGTGGCGATGCAAAATTTTCGAAAACCTGGTTTCTACAGCCTAAGGGCCTCGCCACACCACAGTCGAAAGGCAAAAATATGTAACGGCTGTCAGAACAAATTTGACAGCCTCCATTAGACAGTTTGCCTCCCCTTTGCCACACAATACTGTAGAGTGCACGCACTTGTGAAAGCAAGATGGAAAAAGACGAACGCGCCTGAGGGTATGACAAGCATCAGTCCATCCTGACCTTAGGCCCACGCACCAAATTTCGAAGCGAAGTCGACGGCGCAGCAGAGGACTGTCTAAAGCATCAGAGTAGCAGTAGCAGGCAGGCTGGGTGGGGGATTCAACAACTTCCGGAAGGAGGTGCCCAGAAGCATTGTCTGACAACTTACTTGCATTTTTTTTTCCCCTCTCCGACTTCCACAGCCTGTGTGGCGACGAGAAACTGTCGAATTCTCTTCGCCACACGGGCTGTCGAAATCCAAGATGCAAAAAAAAATCAGGAGCTGTCAGGGAAAGGGTTTCTACCCCTCCTGTTGAGAAGGGCTCGTTTCCACTTCAGGCCCGCAACTTGGACATTTTCAACAGTCCTCGGATGGGATGTCGAATTCTTGCCCGAATGTCGAAAAAGAGAACGCACCAACGCTTGTCCTATCTTCACCCCAGTTTGTCTCTTTTGTGCACAGGACTTGTGAATTCTTCACTTCGGCATGATGTGTGGCGAAGAGGGGTTTTCTGTCGAAAGAGGGAATGTCGAGAATTTCCTGACATATGTAGAATTTCGTGATGTTTCGACATTGGTGTGGCGAGGCCCTAAGTCTTGGCGTGTGTGTGAGTGACTCACCCGTACATGTTTTTTTCTGCCACCAATTCTGAACACATTGTCTTTTGCCCCCTAGTTGGCTCAAAGTGTAATGAGACGGTCATCATCATTTTGCAAAGGGGGGAAGGTAGCTCTATAAATTGTATCTAGACTGAAATGCTGCTTGTATTCAGGTGAAGACCTGATGGAGATTGGATGAAGCTGACTATAAGATTTAACTGATTCCCAAATTGTTTTCTTTTTGAGGAAACTGTGGCTGTGTTGCACTTTTTGTTTGAAATAGGCAAGCAAGAAAAATACAACTGTGGTCAGTCAATGTGCAATTTTACCGTTGGTTTAAAACAGGGATAATTGGTAGAAAGAGCCCACGCCAAAACCTTTTCGGTTTTGGCCGGCCAAAGTTCAGCCGTTTGGTACTACCGGCCCAAACAACTTTCCCCTGGGTGAAAGGCGCCTCCGCGCCGTGGCCACATCTCCCTGCGCCTGTTTTTACCGGTTCAAGAATTTGGCGATATTTCTGCGCCAGATTCATGAGCCTGTAGGGGCCTTCTTTTTCAAAATGTCATACGCGGGCCTCTTTTACATCAAAATGAATCTGGCGCTGTTATGCACCAGATTCATTATCCGGTAGGGCCTACCTATTATCCCTTTAAAACCAGTTGTCGCTGTGCAATTTCACGGTTAGTTTAAAACTGCTGCACGAGTCAGTGAATGCAATTTTAGGGTTGTTGCCTTTTTTTGTCATTTTTAGAGAACTGCTAAACTTGCGCATTGAATTTATGAACATGGGGTGTGACTTGAGAGTACTTGCCCCTTTCTTTTTGGGAACAGTCATAGGACCTCGCTGCACTAGACACATGAAAATTTTCAAGAGTTCGTCTAGCCCTGCCAGACTCCTGGATTGGCATCAAGTGCTGTCGTTTCTGCACTTACTCCGGACTCTCGATCTCGTGAGCATTTCCCACTGTCGGACAGACACTACATGACAGGGCAGCGACGATTTGTCCATGGAGACCCGAGGCCAACTCTCGAATTTGCAAACCGCATGAAGGGACCCGTCGGCCTCGTTTGAAAAAAAAGCTCCTGCAGGCGGGAACTGTGGAAACTTCAAGAGCTCTTCCTATGGGCCATTTCTGACACCAGGTCCTCTTGAAGCGCCGGACCAAGAGCAGTTTTCCACAGTTAGTGCAGCGATGACTCACCCTCGACGTTTTCGAGAGCGAATCGGACAGCTCTTGAAACGAATCCAGGAGTCGGCATCAAGAGTTAGTGCAGCGGTGACGAACTCTTGATTCAAGATTCAAGATTCAAGAGTAGTGTAGCGAGGCCCAAAAAACCTTCCCGCGACGAAACCTTTGTATCCATTTCCCCCCAAATGGGGAAAAAGGTGCTGCAGGCCCCAAAATCAGTCAGGGCGTCATTTTTGCACCCTGCAAAACACTTCCACGCAGGGTGCAAAAATGACAACAAAAGTGATTTTTTGACCTGCCGCAGTGCAGCGCTTCGTCCAGTTTGGGGGGAAATGGATAATGAGGTTTCGTCGCGGGGAGGTTTTATGACTTTCCCCTTTCGTTTTTTTTTTTTCCCTTTTCTTTCACAGGCAAGCTCAGAAGGGGAAAAATATATATATAACCTATACCACATTCTTCTGAGGCCAGGCAAGGCAGCCAAAAGCAAGGAAAAAGAAAATCCACCTTACTAGGCAAAGCTTGGGACATGCCCTAAGGCTTCTATTCCGCTTTGGCAAAAAGAGGCTTGGCGGTAGTGGCAGTTTTGTCGGAGGGAGGGAGGGAGATGGAAGAGGGGGGACAAAGAGAGAGAAAAGATTAGGCTAACAGCCATGATTTTGTTAAAATGGACATTTTATATTTTTTGAAGGAAATTGAAACCTACTTATTGACCCTGAAAATGTCACCGTTTTAGCTCCTGCTGAGGGTCCGTCTGGACTTCGCTTAAGTCCAGATACATTCAAGGGAGT
Organism: Chara braunii; assembly: GCA_003427395.1. Taxonomy (NCBI): domain Eukaryota; kingdom Viridiplantae; phylum Streptophyta; class Charophyceae; order Charales; family Characeae; genus Chara; species Chara braunii. Next base: position 720,779 of record BFEA01000303.1, on the reverse strand, counting down.
CTGGCATTTTTTCAGACGGTGACATCCTTAGGGGGGCTAAATGCGTAGGTTTCAACTTAGTCCAAAAAATTACAAAATGTCCATTTTAACGAAATGGCTGAGATGGTGGCAACGTCTTAACATCTTCACCCGAATAAAACGTATTTATTGTCGTATCTGGTCTGGGAGTTGCACCAGATACAGCTATAATAATGGGGGATGAAGATGGTAGTGTGAGTATGCTCTGCACTAGGCGGGAATTGTGAAAAACGGTCAAAATAGATTTCAGTTTCAAATTAGGCTACCAGAGTTGCCTAGCCTGTGACTGCTTGCCTGGCAAGCCCTTCCACGGGAAAGTTTCGGGTGCCCTTTACCAAAAAGGTTTTGGCGTGGGCGCCTTCCACCAATTATCCCCAATCATTTGCATCAGGTTGTCCTTACTCCAGGTGCTGCTAAGTGGGTCGGCACTCCAACCAACATGATTGTAGTTCTGTCACCTGTGTGAGGGGGTGGCTTCTTCTTCGGGAGCCCTCCTTCTTCCTGTGTGAGTTGAACCGTTGATGGAATGGAATGATTTCAAATGGATTACAGTCTGACGGAATTGCTGGTGATGTCAACTTCCTTACTTGTGCAGGATCAGCAGCAACAGCAGAAGCAGCAGCAGAAGAAGAAGACAAAGAATACGAGAAATAGGAAAAGGGAGGGAGGGATCTCCAAGAAGGATTAATTTTACCTGTTCATTCCTTGATGAGTTCTCCGTCATTACCAATGGCTATCGTTCATCAGGATCGGCGATTCTGGCAATGGAGTTCAATTCTACTTCTGCTGCTTGTATTGGGTGCTGTCCAAGCACAAGCAACAAGCAACGCTGGGGTCGCGGAACCTCGTAGGGTCCTTCAACACAGTCCAAACAATTCGAACACGTATGACCCAGAGATGCCCCCAACCCCTCCCGATCCTTCCATTTCATCCGAGACCCCGACCCCTCCCAGTCCTCCCAGTCCTCCCAGTCCTCCCAGTCCTCCGAGACCTCCCAGATCGTCAGAGCCCCCACCCCCTCCCCGTTCAAACCCCCCGAAGCGTCCGCTTCCAGTGCCGAAATCGCAGCCATCGCAGCCAGCTCAAAATTTCACTCGACCAAATCAGGGGCCTGCAATGCCTCCCGTTGTTATACCTATTTCACCCAGTCCCAATGACCCATCTTTGACATTTGATTCCAGCTGCACTGCTCCGGATCTTGATGTGCCACCCAGTGAGGACTGTACCATACGCGAGGGCATGAAGGTGGTTGCTTATCTCAACAAGCTCCGGGCACAAAATGGCCTTCCTCCCTTCGTGACATCAGTTAACCTCCAGAGAGCTGTACGTCTTGAGCTCCTCACGGTTACCGGATGCGATGTATGCGACCAGAAGGTTGCTCAGTGCATTGGCAATTGCAACTCGCATGAGCAAAATTCCGCATGCCCTGGTGCGTGCGAGGCGGAGTATGAGTTGTGCAAGCAGACTGAGTGTTCCCCTCTTTTCTTCCTCGACTGCTGTTCTTGCCCTGTTCCGGCCGAATCGTTTGCCGGCCGGCACTTGGGCTCCGACCCCAACTCGTTCTGCAGCCGTGTCGATTCCATACTTCCCCGGTCCAGTGTCCCTCAGACTGCAAATAACATCAACAGTAAGTCGAACGTTGCTGCAAATAAGAATTACAACTGTCTAGCATGTGGCGCTGCTTGGCTCAAAAATACCAAAGTTGGAGGAGTGTTCAACTTCTATGCTCTCTGCAGATATTGCCGACAGTGTCCCGGTGCAACTCAACCCACCTCGTGAGGTTTGTCTGCTTGCAGAGAGCCCTGCGCAAATCATGGTGTTGAATTGCACTCTAGTCTAGTCTCTTCAAGCTATACAGTCGCGTATGAGCAAACTTTAAGTAGGAACGATTGTGCGGAATCTTACACCACCGCTCGGAAGCGCAGCCCCCTCACTTTACTTCATTCTCCCACCTTGTTCATCTATCTATCTATCTATCTATCTATCTATCTATCTATCTATCTATCGATCTTTAGATTCTTTAAGGTCTGCGGATTTTTGTCCCGGCCCAAGTTGCGAAGCTGCCCCTACCTCCTGACGCTTCTTTGCTTTGAGACTGCCGTGCATACTTAGTTGACTTTTTTTTTTTTTTTTTTGGGGCCCAAGATCACCACGCTTGTAGATGTCTAGATAAAGAATGATTATTATTATATGTGATTACGTCGTTATTCAGCTTTATGTTAGTGAGGGAGACAAAGTGGCATACCATTCGATCATTCAATTTGGTGGTGAGGGCAGCCTTGTATGGGAATGGGAATGGGAATGGGCTCCCAACCACTTCTTTCATATACCACAATCGGCCATGATGGTGATCAGGCAGGAAGCAAGACTATAGTGTCAAAAGGGATAGCTAGGGATTATGAGCTGACCCCGAGGGATTATCCGCCCCTACAGAGTACGCGTGAGGCACGGATGGAGGATGTTGAAGATCGGTTAAGCCTTAGGCCCTTAAGGGGGAATGCCATTGTGATCTGCTACAGAAGAAGAGTGAGGAATGGATGGAGGATGCTTACTTGAAAATTGAAATGGAGATAAAGAGATCATGGAGGAAAGGGAGTCAGGTATCAAAGGATAAACGCAGGCAGACGAGAGATGACGCCGTACACGGAGTTTTTATGATTCTCATACCACCAGTACTTTCGAGGCACTTCCGTACAAGGCTTAAAAAAAAGTGCCCTGCGCACCGAGCTTGGCCGAGCCGCCAGGGCAACCATTTCTTTTTCTCTTGGCTGGCGCCTCCAGCCATTGTGGTCCATCCGGTAGCCCCAAAGCCAGAAAGTTCGTGCGCATGTACAACACGGGCCTGCGGCCAATGTAATGGGGCAAGTGCTGGTGGTTTATGGGAAGGTCCTTCAAGTTGATGTGCTGGTTTCACAATCACACAATACCTGAGAGAGCGTAGGAAAGTCAAGTTCGCTTTTCATTTCTGATGATGACGACATCAGTCCATCCATTGGCCAAGTGTTCCTGTCCCGGGCCATCTTGCTATGGCATCTTGATGAGGATCATTGCATGATTGAATCGCCACCACACACACAGACTGTCAGAGACTGGAGGAGGAGCTGCATGGCATGCCAAGCTTTTCTGAAGTTCTGAACTGCCAGTGGTGCACTTCTTACTCTGAACTGCCAGCGGTGTGTGTCTTTTCTGACGTTCTGAATTGCTTGCGGTGCACTTCTTATCTTTTTCGTCTTGCGCCGCAAGCCATTGTGGTCCGTCCAGCTGTGCAGTTCTTACTCTGAACTGCCAGCGGTGCACTTCTTATCTTTTTTGGCTTGCACCCCCCGGAGCGGTGAAGTTCCGGAGTAGGAGACAAACAAATTTCCACAAGGCTGGGGCTGTGTACTGCCGGTTTGAGCCGGGCGAGAAAGGCTGAGTGGCGGGATGTTTGGGGATGGTGTTATATGTAATGCACCTACTCTTCAATACCATCCATGAGTCCATGACAGGCTCTCTGTCTGATGATGGCCGGACTGAACTCAGACTTTTTCTCAATTACGGTAGTACATAATGCGGCCCTATGTTGTGGTCAGGTACTGACTGTGGTCAATGTCACTCGAGAAGGTGCAGCTCGTCCCACCAATAGAAAGGACTCATCCACCAGGGGCGCCAGGGGAAAGTAGGGTGGGATGCGCATATCACTCACACCGCTAGGGCGGGCGGGCGTAGGAAAAAAACAAAACAAAAAGAGGCAGCTCTCTGTGTAACTTGGTGTCGGTCTTGAACTGATCCACCTAATCGTTGTCTTCTTGTTTGTAACGCGTGGTGTACGAAAATGGGTTTTATGGCAATCGTCATATTAATGTCATTTGCATTCTCACTTGAGACTTTCACACACCTCCTCTTGGATATGTAAAGACTGGATGTTTCCCTTTTCTCTTCAAAGGTCCAAGGAGTCCGACGGATGCTTCGGGGCTGACCCTATGATCAGGATCATTGCATCACACACTTATGTGGAGTTTTTTCCCCATACGGGTTAGCCTCTTCTGATGTGCTAATATATAGTCTATGCTACACACACACACACACACACACACACACACACACACACACACACACACACACACACACACACACACACACACACAGA
>BFEA01000303.1:661280-676149 GCA_003427395.1 Chara braunii | reverse complement strand
GAGGGGAGGGCGCCAGATTGGAAATTGAAGGACTGATACTGTCACCAGCTGCCTGTTCCAACACCCGCCTGCTTACCGCCAATGCCGGCTGTTCCCGGCTGATACTGTCAGCAGCTGCTTGCTCCCCCTCCCGCCTGCTGACTGCTGGAAAGCGGGACCAGCGTCCCTGGTGCTTGATAATCCAAAGCCTCAGGGCAGGAGCCTCTTCACCTTGCATCCCGCGCCAAATCACTGCTATTATTTACAAGCTCCACTGCCCCTCCGTCTGTCAATACTTACCTGTGCTGCTACTATTACCTGGCTCCTCTGACCCCTCCTTATCTGTCTAGCATCCATACCACTGCGTTTCTACCAGGCAGTTAGAGAGGGGGGGGGGAAGTTCGGGGAAGTCCTCAGAAGGCTTCAGGGGGATGGCCGCATCCACCCTAGTCCAGTCTTTAAATATAAGACAGTAATCTCTTACTATCTCTCTTCTCCCTTGGTCTGACCCTGGTGCAGGGGGTTCCCCTTTCCATTCAACCTTCCCTATCCTCCCCCCATCAGGTCCCCCGAGCCAGCTTGTGCTGAATTCCTCAATTTTTAGTAGAATGTCTTTTGTTCTGTCAAGGCGTCTGATACGAGTTTTTACCTCCTCCCACACCGTGGTTATTTTGGTTTGAACCTGGTGCTGTATGCTTTCCGTGAACTCAGGCCCTTCCAATCTCGCACCTTCCATCTCGAATGTGCAGCGCCGTCCCCAAAGCGCCCAGAGCACCGCCCTCCGCCCCAATTTGAACATGTTGACGGTGAAGTCGTCTAGCTGGTCCGTGTGGCCATTGGGCCAACTTTCAAACAGGATTGCCTGCCAGGCCCAGGGCCACGGGGCTAATGTTTCCAGCTGCCCCCAGATTCTGTCCCACCACCTTCACAGCCAGAGCGCCCCCGGGCATTGCAAGAAGATGTGTTCGATTGTCTCCGGGCGCTTTCTGGATGGGAACGAGTTGATGCATAGCTTGCACCATGGGAGGGCGCGGCCTCTCTGTTCCAGTGAGGTTCTGTCTATTAGCCAGTTGTTGGTGGGTAGACAGCGGTGTTCCAGCTGCCATTGAAGGGAAGCAATTTTAGCCGGTTTAACTTTGGCCATCTTGAACCACTTGATTGGTCTTAGATCATCTTCACTGACATTCAAGTGGTTCCTCCAGCGTTCCGCTACCTGATGTCTAAGGTTTATCGTTGGTCTGAGCAGGCTATAGGTGGATTTGACTGTTAGACCATATAATGTTCTGGTGCTGCTCCTTCCCTTCCCCCAGCGGGTTGTCCATGTCCACTCTAGCGGGTCCAAGGCCAGATGTTGGATCGGGGAGGCGGGCTGGAAAGCTATGCTTTGTTCGTTCTCCTCGAAGACTCTAACTCTGAAAAAATCTTCTTTTAGACACTCAATGGTTTCTATCGGATCGCTTGTTGAAATTATGTTGTCCCGTCCCACTTGGAAGAGTTTTACTTCCATGCTTCCTCCCGGGAGACAGCCGATCACCTTGCCCACTTCTCCTTGTCGCCCTGTCACTGCTACCCAGTCCTGTTTTGTAGGGCAGGGCCTTTGTGGAGGATCCTCCACCAGGCCAGGGGGATCTTTTCCACTATCGTCTCCAGGGTTTCTTGTGGCTGGTGACAATACCTCAATCTTTGTCTTAGTTGGTCGGGGCTTATCCAATCCTTCTTCTCCATGTCCCAGATATCCTTTACTCTCATTACCCCTCCCCTAATCCATCCTTGCCAGGGGGAGTCCATGTAGTGGGGAGTTTGTCCTCTTGAGTCCAATATCCACCTGTTGCCAAAAAGGGGTTGCCTCGCCACTTCCTCCCATCTGTCCGGTGAGGTTTTATCTGGTAGAGGGAGGCTCCTCCATGTTTTGAGAAGAGTGGGCCAGAATGGGTCATTTCGCAGGTCATCCCTAGCGGCTCGTCTGGGGGAGGGGACGTCTGGGGGAGGGGACGTCTAGAGCCAATCCCTAGAGGCTCCATGTTCTAGAGCCAACCCTTTCCAGGGGACGTCTGGATAAAAAATCAGGCGTTTAAGCCATTGCATCGCCAGGGCTTTAGTCTGCGCCTGCGGGTCAAGAAGGCCTAGCCCCCCTTCTGTTTTAGGCTGGATTATAGAGTGCCATGCCACACGGTTGATCACGTTTACTTTCTCGTGGTCACTCCTCCATAGGAAGGCTGTTATCTGCCGCTTTAGTGGGCGCAAGGCGTTCTTGTCCAGGGCCCAGATTGCAGTCTTGTACCATAGCGAGGCCAGCACCACGTTGTTGATAATCAGGGAACGTCCAAACAACGAAGTGTGTTTGTTCTTCCAGAGCGCCATTTTTGCCAGCGGCAGCCCGGTGAGTCATTCGTTATTGCTAGATGGTCTTCCTTTCGCCGTCATCGATACACCCAACACTCTGATGGGCGCTTCGTCTGGAAGCCATTTAATCCTGGGTTGCTCTGGCGGCCTCACTCCCTGGTGGTGGATCCACCATCCTTGGGTTTTATTTCCCTAGTTTACGCACATGTCTGAGAGTTGACAGAAACGGTCCATCATACGTTGGATTTCTTCCATTGATTCCCAGGAGGCGTCCACCATCAGGATCAGGTCATCCGCAAACAACGAACAGACTGGGATTGCTTCCTTGGGTATGGCTGGAACTTGAATTCTCTTAATGTCCTTATGAGTTCTAAGGTTGGTGGCTACCACTTCCATAATGATTACAAACAGATATGGGGCTATGGGGTCCCCTTGTCTGACTGATCTTTGAAGATTAATGAGAGGGGTCAGGTTACCATTCACCATGACTCTGGTAGTTGCATTGGAATGGAGGATCCTGATCCATCTCCTAAAGTCTGACCCAAAATTGAGCTTTTGCAAACACATGTCTAGTAAGACCTCGTCAACGTGATCATAAGTTTTTTCGAAGTCGATGAAAATGATGGCTGCATTATTTTTAGATTGCCTGGCCAGTTTGATTGTCTCGTTAACCAACAGAATGTTATCCTGAATATTCCTGCCTTGAATGAAGCCTGTTTCGTCTGGATGGATGATGTCCGGCATTATCGGTGTCATGCGGTTGGCTAATGCTTTAGCCATCATCTTGTAGACCACTGTGAGCAGGGTAATGGGTCTGTAGTTCCTTATATTAATCCTTTCCCCTTTCTTATAGAGGAGCGTCAGCACCCCCTGCCCAACCAGCTCCCCAGTCTGTCCCGTGGTCCAGACCTCCTGGTAAAATTCCATGAGGTCTTGCGATATCTCTGGCCACGTTGTCACCCAGAACTCCTTGGGGAGCCCATCTATGCCTGGGTTTTTTCCGTCCTCCATTTGCGACAATGCCGTCCATATTTCTTCTTTCGTAAGGGGTTCGTCTAGTTTTTTTCTCTGCTGTTCTGTTAGAGTTCTAGTAAGCGGGCGCAAGAAGTCTTCAATTTCCATCGTGCGTCGATGCATGGGGAGCTTCCCGCACTCCGAGGTGAACAAAGTTTGGTAGAAGTCTCTTGCTATCTTTGTGCAAGCGGCCGTAGACATGTGCAGGGGGCCTTGCTGAACTTTGGGGTCCTTCAAGGCTTCGATTACTGACCTCCCTGATTTAGCTTTGGCCATGGCAAAGAACCTTGCGTCCATGGCCCCCTCCATGTTATGTTTGGAGAGTCTCCCTCGGATCCGCACGCCCTGCCATCTGTACTCCATGCAATCAACCAGGCGGGCTTCTATGGTCTGGACGGTTCTGGCTAGCTCCACTTGCTCCTCATCTGACTCGTTTTCCTGTCGTTGTATGTGTTGCAGTTGTCGTTGTAAGTTCAATTCCTCAGTGTGGCGACGCGTCGCGAGAAGTTTAGAGTATTCATTGCACTTGCGGCCTATAAAAGCCAGGCCGTTGTTGAACCATTCAATTTCGTCTTGAATCTGATGTTTTCGTTCTTGTCAAAAGGACCACACCTCTGCGAGGTAGGTCTTGAAACAATCGAGGGTCAAGAGGGAAGTGTTCAGCTTGTAAAAGACTCTACCTTGGTCCGGTTTTCTCCTGAAGGAGAAGATCGCCACACACATTGCATGGTCCAGACCCGGATAGGGGCTACGAGGAAATATCGCTGCTATCCGAAGCGCCCCTTGGATCTCATCTGAGATAAGTATGAGGTCTATCCTGGACTTGGTCGCCTTGTCCGTGTCGTTCTTGCGAAAGTAGGTGAAGCGACGGTCAGTGAGGAAATGTTTACGGAAGGTGTCAAAGAGGCTGAGTGATTGTGAAAGCTCCGCAATCATCCTCTCATCGTTTTCCACATAGAATGAGCAAGGAGCCGGGATTTTCCACCTGTCCAGCTAAACCTAAATCTGGAATAATTTCTTGTTTTCTTGTTACTTTGTAGTTTCTTTTTTCATTGATCTGATGATCTTGAATTTTTCTCGACTCCTGATCCAAAGCTGTTCTGATTGCCGACGCCTATAGGCTTCGACATCGTTTTCGGATTTCTGAATTTCGCCACAACAATTGTCTAAATGGCTCATGCCAGACTTTTTTCTTCTTGGCTCGCCTCTCAAGGAGGACTGTAGGAATAGGTGATACCTGACAATTTATCCTTGATTCTGCGTAGGGTGGTCGAAAATTCGGCGACCCTCGATAACCGATGTTGGAGCAACGTTGGCTGGAGCCGGAGCCAGGTGGCGCATCTCTGTAACCTAGCCTGATGGGGGTGAGAGGCCTGGTAGAGATCTAGGAGGCTCAGTGGTTATCGGGGTTCGTGACTGAAGCAATGTGGGCTGGTGCTAGAGCAAGGTGGCGCAACTCTGTAACCCAGAGGGAGCATGAGGCTTTGTAGAGCTTTGGTTCGTGATGAAAACATCCATGTTGGTAGCGGTCGAAGGTGGATTGAGTAGGTTTTACCTATCTGTTTTGAGGTTGGGAGGCTTGTCGACATGCATTGCTCTGAATATTTCTGAGTTTTTTTCTGCGGCGAAGGGGCTAATCTCAGGGTGGTAATATGGCATAGCGGCGGTGAAGATGGTCTGTCTCTTATACACATCTAGATGTGTATAAGAGACAGGTGTGTGTGTGTGTGTGTGTGTGTGTGTGTGTCTCTGTGTCTGTGTGTGTGTGAAGCGCGCACCCGCATCCCACCTACCCCTTCTCCCCGGGACTCGTGTATTCGTCTTCTTCATTCCAACAAAGAGTGCGCAGGTGGGGGGATACCGAGGTGGGAATGTCTGCGCTGCAGCGCAGCAACGGGTGGTTACTGCTCGAGGATGGCCGTCCACGTGACCTCCCCCCCCCCTCCTCTCTCTCTCTCTCTCTCTCTCTCTCTCTCTCTCTCTCTCTCTCTCTCTCTGTGTCTCTCTCTCTCTCCCTCACTCCGCGAGACACACGCTCACCGGTAACTGCTCGCCGAATGGGGGCAGTGCTGCCATGTGCTCTCTCTTTCTCTCTGTGACATGTGGCAGTGTGTGCGCCCTTGCTGCAACGCGCCACCCATGACCTCTCTTGTGTGTGTGTGTGTGTGTGTGTGTGAGAGAGAGAGAGAGAGAGAGAGAGAGAGAGAGAGAGAGACTTTTCAAGTGAATATTGCCATATTTCTGCGGTGAATCCACCCCAGAAATATGGCAATATTCATTCCAAAAAGACCGCAAAGGCCTTTTCTGAATGAAGGCCTTTTCTGAATGAATTTGGCCTTGTTTCTGCACTATATCCCTCTCTCTCTCTCTCTCAAATTTCTGCACTATATCCCTCTCTCTCTCTCTCTCTCTCACACACACACACACACACACACACACACACACAAAAGAGGTCACGGTTGGCTCGTTGGAGCAAGGTGGCACACGCTGCCACGTCTCATAAGAAAGAGAGCACATGGCAGCGGGGGACCTAGGTCAGAGGGAGACAGACGCGGGAAGGGCATTGTAACCGCCAGAGAAGGAGCTGGGACGGGATGGGAAGGGACGGCCAGGACGGCCTGGGACCGGCTTAGAAGGGCACAGGACGGCCTGGGTCCGCGTTGGCCCTGGCTCTGTCATTACCGCTTTTTCAAACTGGGAGTCTGACATTACCGCTTGCTCCTGTTTTTTTTGCCTTTTCAAACTGCGCCCGTCCCTGCAGTGCCACTTGTGTTCTTTTTGCCTGTTCGAACTCAAACCTGCTGCATTTGTTTCTCTTTGTTTTGAAACAACGGCGGACGTGGCAACGTTTTGGGTTTGCAATGGCAGAAAAAACAGGCAGTCGGCAACTTTGTCATGGCCCGTGGAGCGGCGCGATGACGAGTGAGAGGGTTTTGGGTGGTGTGAGATGGAGGGAGAGGTGATAGGAGCGGTGCATCGCGCGTACAGGGTGGGGTCGCTATGAAGAGGTGGAGTAAAGGGCCGCGAGGGGTATGGATTGCCGGCATCATCAGCGTTGAAAGCGAAGGTGAGGGTGATGGATCGTGAAGAGTGTGGGTTGGACAGGTAGAGTGTGCTCACGATGGTATTTTCTCCATGGATCTTCTTATTGGTTGGTGGGTGTAGGGGATTTGCTTGGTGCCGCGATCTGCCTGCGTCACAGGCTGGCGGGGTTGAGATCGGGGAGGGGCTGTTGCTCCAGGTGATTGGCGAGCGGCTCCGATGAGGTCTCCCTGTGCTACGTGTTAGATGCCTCGTGCACCCCGTTTTGATGGGTGAGGACGTCGAGGGGTGCGAGGGCGATGGTTCCCGCGAGGTAGGGGTGACGTCACATGCGAGTGAAGGGGGAGAGGCGGGGAGGGGAGGAGAGGATTCATGGAGGTGCCTGTTCTTCGTTTTTTTAATATGACACACTCACCTTCGGCTTTTTTTGAGATTGATCTTTTAATCCCATTAATCTAAATAAGATACATAACCCCCAAAAAAAGAAGTCTCTGATGATCTCATTTTGTTTGATGGTGGTTTTGTCCGATAATAGGGTTGCTTGAAAGTTTTTTCCTAAACTTTTTCGGGTCATACAACTTCGCCTTAGTTTTTTTGATGGTGGTTTGAAAGCGATTTCTTAAACTTTGTGTCATACAACTTTGCTGAAGATGTTTTCTCAAATCGTGCTTTAAGAAGCTGATTCGAAAATCCGTGATGGATATCTTCTTCTTCTTTTTTTTTTTTTCTTTTTTTTTTATAAAGAACACCCCTTTCAGTGTTAGTGCTGCTGATAAGAGCCAGCACTACCACCGGAGGAGAGGCTCCATCTATTGGTGGGGAGCATCACCTGCTGGAAATCAGGTCCAGCGTCCCATTACACATGAAAAAGGATTTGGAATATCCTGGCTGTATGCGAGTGACCGTGATTCCTGCCAGCATTGATTGCCCTGCCAAATCAGGGGATTGACTGAGCAGGCTTATGTGCAAGCATTGATTGCTGAGCAGACCCGTGTGTGCTTGGAAAACTGATGCTGCCTTTGTATCTCTTCACCCTCAGAGGGGAGGGCGCCAGATTGGAAATTGAAGGACTGATACTGTCACCAGCTGCCTGTTCCAACACCCGCCTGCTTACCGCCAATGCCGGCTGTTCCCGGCTGATACTGTCAGCAGCTGCTTGCTCCCCCTCCCGCCTGCTGACTGCTGGAAAGCGGGACCAGCGTCCCTGGTGCTTGATAATCCAAAGCCTCAGGGCAGGAGCCTCTTCACCTTGCATCCCGCGCCAAATCACTGCTATTATTTACAAGCTCCACTGCCCCTCCGTCTGTCAATACTTACCTGTGCTGCTACTATTACCTGGCTCCTCTGACCCCTCCTTATCTGTCTAGCATCCATACCACTGCGTTTCTACCAGGCAGYTAGAGAGGGGGGGGGGAAGTTCGGGGAAGTCCTYAGAAGGCTTCAGGGGGATGGCYGCATCCACCMTAGTCCAGTCTTTAAATATAAGACAGTAATCTCTTACTATCTCTCTTCTCCCTTGGTCTGACCCTGGTGCAGGGGGTTCCCCTTTCCATTCAACCTTCCCTATCCTCCCCCCATCAGGTCCCCCGAGCCAGCTTGTGCTGAATTCCTCAATTTTTAGTAGAATGTCTTTTGTTCTGTCAAGGCGTCTGATACGAGTTTTTACCTCCTCCCACACCGTGGTTATTTTGGTTTGAACCTGGTGCTGTATGCTTTCCGTGAACTCAGGCCCTTCCAATCTCGCACCTTCCATCTCGAATGTGCAGCGCCGTCCCCAAAGCGCCCAGAGCACCGCCCTCCGCCCCAATTTGAACATGTTGACGGTGAAGTCGTCTAGCTGGTCCGTGTGGCCATTGGGCCAACTTTCAAACAGGATTGCCTGCCAGGCCCAGGGCCACGGGGCTAATGTTTCCAGCTGCCCCCAGATTCTGTCCCACCACCTTCACAGCCAGAGCGCCCCCGGGCATTGCAAGAAGATGTGTTCGATTGTCTCCGGGCGCTTTCTGGATGGGAACGAGTTGATGCATAGCTTGCACCATGGGAGGGCGCGGCCTCTCTGTTCCAGTGAGGTTCTGTCTATTAGCCAGTTGTTGGTGGGTAGACAGCGGTGTTCCAGCTGCCATTGAAGGGAAGCAATTTTAGCCGGTTTAACTTTGGCCATCTTGAACCACTTGATTGGTCTTAGATCATCTTCACTGACATTCAAGTGGTTCCTCCAGCGTTCCGCTACCTGATGTCTAAGGTTTATCGTTGGTCTGAGCAGGCTATAGGTGGATTTGACTGTTAGACCATATAATGTTCTGGTGCTGCTCCTTCCCTTCCCCCAGCGGGTTGTCCATGTCCACTCTAGCGGGTCCAAGGCCAGATGTTGGATCGGGGAGGCGGGCTGGAAAGCTATGCTTTGTTCGTTCTCCTCGAAGACTCTAACTCTGAAAAAATCTTCTTTTAGACACTCAATGGTTTCTATCGGATCGCTTGTTGAAATTATGTTGTCCCGTCCCACTTGGAAGAGTTTTACTTCCATGCTTCCTCCCGGGAGACAGCCGATCACCTTGCCCACTTCTCCTTGTCGCCCTGTCACTGCTACCCAGTCCTGTTTTGTAGGGCAGGGCCTTTGTGGAGGATCCTCCACCAGGCCAGGGGGATCTTTTCCACTATCGTCTCCAGGGTTTCTTGTGGCTGGTGACAATACCTCAATCTTTGTCTTAGTTGGTCGGGGCTTATCCAATCCTTCTTCTCCATGTCCCAGATATCCTTTACTCTCATTACCCCTCCCCTAATCCATCCTTGCCAGGGGGAGTCCATGTAGTGGGGAGTTTGTCCTCTTGAGTCCAATATCCACCTGTTGCCAAAAAGGGGTTGCCTCGCCACTTCCTCCCATCTGTCCGGTGAGGTTTTATCTGGTAGAGGGAGGCTCCTCCATGTTTTGAGAAGAGTGGGCCAGAATGGGTCATTTCGCAGGTCATCCCTAGCGGCTCGTCTGGGGGAGGGGACGTCTGGGGGAGGGGACGTCTAGAGCCAATCCCTAGAGGCTCCATGTTCTAGAGCCAACCCTTTCCAGGGGACGTCTGGATAAAAAATCAGGCGTTTAAGCCATTGCATCGCCAGGGCTTTAGTCTGCGCCTGCGGGTCAAGAAGGCCTAGCCCCCCTTCTGTTTTAGGCTGGATTATAGAGTGCCATGCCACACGGTTGATCACGTTTACTTTCTCGTGGTCACTCCTCCATAGGAAGGCTGTTATCTGCCGCTTTAGTGGGCGCAAGGCGTTCTTGTCCAGGGCCCAGATTGCAGWCTTGTAYYATAGCGAGGCCAGCACCACGTTGTTGATAATCAGGGAACGTCCAAACAACGAAGTGTGTTTGTTCTTCCAGAGCGYCATTTTTGCCAGCGGCAGCCCGGTGAGTCATTCGTTATTGCTAGATGGTCTTCCTTTCGCCGTCATCGATACACCCAACACTCTGATGGGCGCTTCGTCTGGAAGCCATTTAATCCTGGGTTGCTCTGGCGGCCTCACTCCCTGGTGGTGGATCCACCATCCTTGGGTTTTATTTCCCTAGTTTACGCACATGTCTGAGAGTTGACAGAAACGGTCCATCATACGTTGGATTTCTTCCATTGATTCCCAGGAGGCGTCCACCATCAGGATCAGGTCATCCGCAAACAACGAACAGACTGGGATTGCTTCCTTGGGTATGGCTGGAACTTGAATTCTCTTAATGTCCTTATGAGTTCTAAGGTTGGTGGCTACCACTTCCATAATGATTACAAACAGATATGGGGCTATGGGGTCCCCTTGTCTGACTGATCTTTGAAGATTAATGAGAGGGGTCAGGTTACCATTCACCATGACTCTGGTAGTTGCATTGGAATGGAGGATCCTGATCCATCTCCTAAAGTCTGACCCAAAATTGAGCTTTTGCAAACACATGTCTAGTAAGACCTCGTCAACGTGATCATAAGTTTTTTCGAAGTCGATGAAAATGATGGCTGCATTATTTTTAGATTGCCTGGCCAGTTTGATTGTCTCGTTAACCAACAGAATGTTATCCTGAATATTCCTGCCTTGAATGAAGCCTGTTTCGTCTGGATGGATGATGTCCGGCATTATCGGTGTCATGCGGTTGGCTAATGCTTTAGCCATCATCTTGTAGACCACTGTGAGCAGGGTAATGGGTCTGTAGTTCCTTATATTAATCCTTTCCCCTTTCTTATAGAGGAGCGTCAGCACCCCCTGCCCAACCAGCTCCCCAGTCTGTCCCGTGGTCCAGACCTCCTGGTAAAATTCCATGAGGTCTTGCGATATCTCTGGCCACGTTGTCACCCAGAACTCCTTGGGGAGCCCATCTATGCCTGGGTTTTTTCCGTCCTCCATTTGCGACAATGCCGTCCATATTTCTTCTTTCGTAAGGGGTTCGTCTAGTTTTTTTCTCTGCTGTTCTGTTAGAGTTCTAGTAAGCGGGCGCAAGAAGTCTTCAATTTCCATCGTGCGTCGATGCATGGGGAGCTTCCCGCACTCCGAGGTGAACAAAGTTTGGTAGAAGTCTCTTGCTATCTTTGTGCAAGCGGCCGTAGACATGTGCAGGGGGCCTTGCTGAACTTTGGGGTCCTTCAAGGCTTCGATTACTGACCTCCCTGATTTAGCTTTGGCCATGGCAAAGAATCTTGCGTCCATGGCCCCCTCCATGTTATGTTTGGAGCGTCTCTCTCGGATCCGCACGCCCAACCATCTGTACTCCATGCAATCAACCAGGCGGGCTTCTATGGTCTGGACGATTCTGGCTAGCTCCACTTGCTCCTTATCTGACTCGTTTTCCTGTCGTTGTATGTGTTGAAGTTGTCGTTGTAAGTTCAATTCCTCAGTGTGGCGACGCGCCGCGAGAAGTTTAGAGTATTCATTGCACTTGCGGCCTATAAAAGCCAGGCCATTGTTGAACCATTCAATTACGTCTTGAATCTGATGTTTTCGTTCCTGTCAAAAGGACCACACCTCTGCGAGGTAGGTCTTGAAACGATCGAGGGTCAAGAGGGAAGTGTTCAGCTTGTAAAAGCCTCTACCTTGGTCCGGTTTTCTCCTGAAGGAGAAGATCGCCACACACATCGCATGGTCCAGACCCGGATAGGGGCTACGAGGAAATATCGCTGCTATCTGAAGCGCCCCTTGGATCTCATCTGAGATAAGTATGAGGTCTATCCTGGACTTGGTCGCCTTGTCCGTGTCGTTCTTGCGAAAGCAGGTGAAGCGATGGTCAGTGAGGAAATGTTTACGGAAGGTGTTTAAGAGGCTGAGTGATTGTGAAAGCTCCGCAATCATCCTCTCGTCGTTTTTCACATAGAATGGGCAAGGAGCCGGGATTTTCCACCTGTCCAGCTAAACCTAAATCTGGAATAATTTCTTGTTTTCTTGTTACTTTGTAGTTTCTCTTTTCGTTCATCTGATGATCTTGACTTTTTCTCGACTCCTGATCCAAATCTGTTCTGATTGCCGACGCCTATAGGCTTCGGCATCGTTTTCGGATTTCTGAATTTCGCCACAACAATTGTCAAAATGGCGCATGCCAGACTTTTTTCTTCTTGGCTCGCCTCTCAAGGAGGACTGTAGGAATAGGGGATACCTGACAATTCATCCTTGATTCTGCGTAGGGTGGTTGAAAATTCGGCGGCCCTCGATAACAGATGCTGAAGCAACGTTGGCCGGAGTCGGAGCCAAGTGGCGCATCTCTGTAACCTAGCCTGATGGGGGTGAGAGGCCTGGTAGAGATCTGGGAGGCTGTTTGCAGGGGCAGTCTCAGTGGTTATCGGGGTTTGTGATTGAAGCAATGTGGGCTGGTGCTAGAGCAAGGTGGTGCAACTCTGTAACCCAGAGGGAGCATGAGGCCTGGTAGAGCTTTGGTTCGTGCTGGAACATCCATGCTGGTAGCGGTCGAAGGTGGATTGAGTAGGTTTTACCTATCTGTTTTGAGGTTGGGAGGCTTGTCGACATGCATTGCTCTGAATATTTCTGAGTTTTTTTCTGCGGCGAAGGGGCTAATCTCAGGGTGGTAATATGGCATAGCGGCGGTGAAGATGGTGGCTTCACCGTGGTAAGTCTTGTTGGAGTAAGGTTTGTGTAGGAATAGATGCGATTATTGAGATGCAACCAGTATTTTTGGGGGAGCTGAATGAGTGGAACTACTGTCATGATTGGGGTCCGGTTATTATCTGCTGATATCCTTGGTTCCGGTGGCTTGGAGGCCAGAACGACGCTGGTCGGTGTTGGGGCATGGTTGTGCTGCCCTGTAACCCGAGCTGCACGGGGGTATGAGATCTGGTAGAGAGATCTGGGGAGTGTCGAGGGTGGAAGACACTTCAGTGTTTATTGGCGAACTCGTATTCAGTCAACGCGGGCTGGAGCCGGGGCAAGTCGCTCTGCCCTGTTGCCTAGCAGGTGAAGGGGTTTCTGGGGTGGGTCGCGCCATCCTGTAACCTAGCAGTTGGGGGTGTGAGGCTTGGAAGAGATTGAGTATCCGGACAAAGGGGGGAGGTAGCTAAAATCGGGCTACGGTTTTATTATGGTAGGGGGTCTTTTCATTTTGAATGCTCTGTGGCTTTAATGGTCTGCCAGTGGGTCATGGTTGCCAACAAAGGTCCTAAGAATGACTTAGGAATCTGTGGCCTTCTAATATCTCAGTTTAGATGATTCATTGCTGATGTATTCAGTGACCTGCGTTTGGCCAGAACGACGCTGACCGGTGCTGGGGCAATTGCCCTGTAATCTGCAGGAGCAGGAGCGTGAGGCCTGGTAAAGAGATATGAGGATGCTTTGGGGGGGCATTCTAAGGGACAACCAAGGGTTGCTGCTGGGACGACGCTGGTCGGAGCTGGGGTGAGTCGTGTTGCCCTGTAACTCAGCAGGATGAGGGTGTGAGACCTGGAAGAGTTCAGCAGGGAGCATGTCAACATTGGAAAACTTAGATGAGTTGCTAGGGACTCGCAGATGTCTGAGTATTTGTGGATTTTTGTGGTGGCGTTTTTAGTTGTAGCACACTGCTGTTATGAAGTTTGTCGAAGTTAAACCTTTCATAACTAAAGCTGGGTGATGGTTTAAATTCTATGTTTTCATTCTCTGTGTGTCCGAAATTGGATTTAACGCGGGTTTCGCGTTGAAAAATTCAACGCGCGTTGAATTCGCGTTAAGCTCCTGTTCAAACGCGAGTTGGACGGGAATTAACGGGGTCCGGGATGATTTTTTTCGTGGGCTAAAAATTATCCAATATATATATATATATATATGGTGTTATAGGCTTTGTTGAGGACTACAACCCTGTATTTTTATTTTTATTTTTTTATGCTTAAATCTATTTTTTTTAAATCAAAAACATAAACACACAATGAAAAAACAAAAACGAAAATGAAATGAGTGTTTTTGTTTTGGGTTTCACACAGATTTTTTAAGGGCTAAAACGAAAACAAAAWAAATAAATAAAAAATATAGGGTTGTAGATCTTTCAAAGATGTACAACAATGTATTTTTTATTTTATTTTTTTGGAACTTCTTGTATTTTAAAAAAAATCAAAACCATAAAAAGAAAATTGAAAAAAGGAAAAAAAGACACACACACACACAAAATTGGGCATGTAGCAGGTTGCATGAGTCTGGTGTCAGTTGGTTGAGGGAACCCAGGTCCTGGGCCGCCTTTGTGAATGTATGGAAAGCAGGCCCTGGGCTGGATACGGGTACTGGGTCAAACACAGGGCAAAGGCAGTTGGGGGCATGCAACCACCTCAGGCCCAAGGCCTGTTCTTGTTCGTGTTGTGCCTCAGGCTACCGGGGCCTACTGGAAGCTTCCTAGGACTGAACACAGGCAGGCCACTTCGATATAGCAAAGGGCCTGCCTCCACATTGGGCATTCGGGTGTTGGCTGCATGCGGCGTAAGAGCTGCCGCGCTGTAGCTCGTGCCACTCACGCGCTCACGGGCGAGCAGGAAGGAGCAGACAGCCATAGCCGAGCTGCGCTGCTGTAAGCTGGGTATGGCGCAGGGTGGTCCTTGGGTGCAAGTGGAATCTGTGTGTTGGGGAACGAGGTTGTGAGTAAGGCGAGACACACTCTCACGCGCAAGCACAAACACACTTACACTTACACACACACACACACTTACAAACACACACATACACGCACACACTTACAAACACACACATACACAAACACACACATATACGTACACACACACACTTACAAACACACACATACACTTACAAGCACAGACACACACACACACACACTTACAAACACACATATACACAAACACACGCACATACATTCATATTCATGCACAGACACACTCTCACGGCAGGCACACACATACACAGATACGCGCACACACAGCACACCTACACACACATAACTGGGGCGTTGGGGGTTGGGGGATGTGGGGGCGGATGGGAGGTGCTTCAGGGGTTGGGGGGATTTATTTATTTATTTATTTATTTATTTATTTATTTTTTTTTTTTTTTT
>BFEA01000303.1:630375-643679 GCA_003427395.1 Chara braunii | reverse complement strand
AAAAAAAAAAAAAAAAAAAAACAGAAAGGCATACACAACCAACAGAGAGAAAGAAAAACATAAATCTGATTGTGTGTGTGTGTGTGTGTGTGTGTGTGTGTGTGTGTGTGTGTGTGTGTGTGTGTGTGTGTGTATCATAGACTATATATTAGCACATCAGAAGAGGCTAACCCCTATGGAGAAAAAACTCCACAATGTCATAAGTGTGTGATGCAATGATCCTGATCGTAGGGTCAGCCCCRAAGCATCCGTCCTTGGACTTTTGAAGAGAAAAGGGAAACATCCAGTCTTTACATATCCAAGAGGAGGTGTGTGAAAGTCTCAAGTGAGAATGCAAATGACATTATGGCGATTGCCATAAAACCCATTTTCGTACACCACGCGTTACRAACAAGAAGACAAYGATCAGGTGGATCAGGTCAAGACCGACACCAAGTTACACAGACAGCTSCCTCTTTTTGTTTTGTTTTTTTCCTACGCCCGCCCGTTCTAGCGGTTTGAGTGATATGCGCATCCCACCCTACTTTCCCCTGGTGCCCCTGGTGGATGAGTCCTYTCTATTGGTGGGGCGAGCTGCACCTTCTCGAGACCAGGCCCAGTGTCCCCTGACATAATGACATTGACCACAGTCAGTAACTGACCACAACATAGGGCCGCATTATGTACTACGGTAATTGAGAAAAAGTCTGAGTTCAGTCCGGCCATCATCAGACAGAGAGCCTGTCATGGATGGCATTGAAGAATAGGTGCATTACATATAACACCATCCCCAAACATCCCGCCACTCAGCTTTTCTTGCCCGGCTCAAATGGGCAGTACACAGCCCCAGCCTTGTGGAAATTTGTTTGTCTCCTACTCTGAAACTTCGCCGCTCGGGGCGGCGCAAGCCGAAAAAGATAAGAAGTGCACCGCTGGCAGTTCAGAGTAAGAGTTGGACCCCACAGGAAAAACAATGGAAAAGACGTTTGGCCACAAAAGCGGCCGCACGATTTTGGAAAGGCTGGAAACTCTTTTGGCGGGACCCCATCGCGGACTGCGTTTTGCGGCAAAGTGCGCAAGTTCTATTCCATTATAGGAAATGTGGCCGTTCAGCATCCCGAAAAGGAAAGTGGCCAAATGTCCGGAAGGTGTGGGTGGACCGAAGGGGGAGTATAATGTCCTCTGTCGGAGAAACTGAGGGAATGACCGGAGGCAGAGTGGTTGACGATGACGGTGCGAGAGCAGTCGTTCGATGCACCTCCTCCCCCACGCATTCCAACACCGTACGTAGCAGGTGTACGCCCCCTGGCTTCATCTTCCACATCTTTGAGTGACGGTGACGAAGCAGCAATGAAAGGCAGCGTTCCCCCCATCAGATGAGTCGTGCTGTACGTGTGCACGTTTCGCGGATCAACCCACGGTTGATCACCTGGCAAGGGCTGCAGATGGGGCGGCAACCCGACACGTGGCCCGATCATGGGGGGACACGTCACCTGGCTCGGCGTCACGCCCAGCGACAGGCCAGCATCGAGGTCGTCTCCACCTGGCATGCCATAGAACAGAGGCGGCATGTACTGCCCAGCGGCACTGTCCGGCCTTGACTCCATGCCCTTGCGCCGCCGCTGCTGAACAGCACGGACACCTCTGCGTCTGTGGGAAATGGCCCGTGCGAGTCGGAAAAAGGGTGCGCACACGAGTAAACCGAAAATCCAAACTGCCGTCCCCGTGTACAGCAGGGCAATAATGGCCGGCGCTGACGGCATGGCTCGCCTAGTGAACACACGAAAAGCGCTGAAGCCACCGACTGCCCTCATTGCCAGTGTTCCTCCCTCCCACGAAACAATGCGAGCACCACCGCATGTGCAGAACTTGCTCATGATGCTCGTCTCCCTGCCTGTTCTTTTTAACTCAAACACGCACATCACTGACGAAACTCGAAAGGGGAGCAAACAGCACCCGCCACCCCATAAAACCCCTCCCCACCCCCCCCATGCACTCCACTGCAAGCCTGTCTCCTCGCACAGTAGTGCAGTACTGAAGGGCGGCGGCGTTCAAATCGCCCTTCAGTGCAGCAATGTCTGCCATCACGGCATGTCCGCCGTTGAACCGGCCTCGCTGCACTATTCTCGAAATGTGAAAAAATGAGAGTGAATCCTCCGCTAGAATATGGAAAGATGCACGGCCATGATTTTTTGTCGTTTGTGCATGTCGAGAGTAGTGCAGCCCATCTCCTCGCACAGTAGACATTGCTGCACTGAATGGCGATTTGAACGCCGCTGCACGTATCCGGACCCCTCTGGACTTCTGGTGTGTGGAAGAGCGCACCGCCAACCACAAGCCACGAAAAGGCGCCTAGAGGGAGTTGTCGCGTACTGAGGGAGAAGACGACGATGACGGGACAGGAGACGCGCGCCATGGCCACCGACCCTCCACCAGGTGGTGTCAAACCTCCTACGTTCTCGTGCACCCCTGCTCGGCTCCGCTCATCCCACCAACTCCAACCGTCGTGCATGCACAGGACCACGGTTGGGCCGTATCTCCCCCGCGCTTTCTTCCCCTTCCCCCCACCCCCCGCCCTGAGGACTCATGAAAACCTGGAGTTCAGAAGCTTCGCTACCAGACAGCGCCAGCCTGGGTTGTCCGCCCAGACTCGAGGTGCGCTCAAGGAAATTCCAGGCGTTCCGTGGGTCCTTCGGAGCTCCCTAAAAAAAACGGCCATTGCAGGCTGGTGCTCAAGAACAGCCTAGAGCGAAATTCATGGCCCCCTTCTGACAGCTCATGAAATCAGGTAAATCGAGCAAAATTCCAGAGCAGGTGCAGCGACGACAACTCTTGCGGATTTCTTGAACTGTTTCTGACAGCTCGATAAGGTTTTCAAGAGCGCCAATTTCTTGAGTAGTCGCGGCGGTGCTGCACTCTTGGTTTTGCACGAGTATAGTGTAGTGCAGCGAGACCCCGTGAGGGCATCTCTGCAGCGAAAAAGAGGGAGCATTTTTTTTTATTTTATTTTTTTCTCTTTCGTCCGTTTGCAGCATTTCTATTGGCTGCCCTCTCAACAGCCCACAAAGAACCGCCGCGGGTTCAGGAAAAGCACCGAAGAAGTCACCCTGGTGGGACCCAATTTTTCTTTTTCGTCACGCCACGGCCGCTGACATCTTTGTAGTGCTTTTTGGCGACTACAGTCGTAGTGTAGTGGTGGGATCAGACCCTCACACAAAGTGCAAAATAGCTCGTGATTTCTTACCAATCTCAGGGAATACTCACCGTAGCAGTATCTCAAATGTATCTGATACCTGGATGTATCCGGCCGCAATTCCATCCAAAAATACCTGAAAAGGTGGTAGTGTGAGTATGCCCTCAAGAGGGCCCGAAAACTCAGGAAACTCGTTCGCAGCCACACCACTCAACAAAACAAAGTGCTCAGATTATTGGCAGGTGGAAAAATCTCAGAATCTGGTTAGGACCAACTTGAGAAGGGTAATCCAGGCAGATTAGCAGACAAAAGGGAAATGGTGGTTCCGGAATACCTGGGCAATTGGAAATCAGTTGACGAAGGTTACGGAAGAGGAGAAGTTAGTCATAGGACCGTGGTTAAGCAAGGAACTGTGAAAGGAGTTAAAGGGCCAATCATAGGCCCGTACGGAGTGGGGCTTAGGACGAAGGTCGGGAGTAGCTGAGAGGTGACGGTTGATGAGCTACTCACAGGCTGGCAAGTCAAGGCCGACCTGTATGCGAACACTGGGTAAGGCTCCCAGAATAGGGATAGAAGATACCGGGTAGGGGACATCACTGTGCTTCCTTTGGGGCTCGTTCCACACTCCTCGGGCGCATAAATCCCCCAAGGAAATGATCGTTCCACTTATCCTCGGGGAAGAAATTGGAAAAAAAATGTGAAAACATTTCCTCGGGGATTCCTCGGGCTACAGCCATTTCGACGCGTTCCCCAAGGGACCTCCCGAGGTCCTTCGGAGGTCGAGCATCCGAAAGAATCGGGACGTCGTCGGCAGCTCTCTCGACGACATTTTGCGATGGCCGTCTGTACCACCGCTGTTCCTGACGCCCGTGGACGGACATCTTCGATCGGCAATGGTCGGCGTCATGGAACAGTCCGCCAACGGTCCCCTTTTGCGGCCTGCTGGCCTCCACGACGTCGAAAAGCGGCTGTCTTGCATCGCCGGCCTTGGCCCCGAGCGGGAAGGCGCCCAAGGGTCACCAGATTCGAATATTTCAACCGTCCCCCGGCGGAGCGGGAAGGCGCCCAAGGGTCACCAGATTCGAATATTTCAACCGTCCCCCGGCCGGGCGATTGGGGACTTACCCTGCTTTTGTCGTTTGCTGCGTTCAGGCGTTTGCAGCAGTATCCCTCGCCGTTACGTGATAGATCCCCTGTTGTCTTCTAGCTGCCACCGTCATCCACGTGCCTTTCATGGCCGACGTCTTTCGGAGGCTGCCGCTGCTGCTGCTGGTTGTCCTATTGCTCCTCCTCCTGGTTGTCTTCCACGTGTGCATCCTCGACAGCGTTCCACGACGTGGTTGCAGAAGGAGGTCTTTGAAGAATAACGCCGGGATGGAGGGCCGGCAGGCGATCAGCGGGTCGGCCGGGGAGCACAGTGGGCGGTGGTCTGGGCACAGCCCGTCGAATAGTTCAAGGCCGTCGGAGCGGTCCGGGTACGCGCACCTGCCACCGCACTTGCAACCTCTGCCTGACACGGACGACGAGGAGGCGGATGATAGACGGTCACGGACCGTGCCGCTGGGAAGCGGATCCACCCAGGAGTGGGCCGCTACAGAGCTGTTTGGAAGCTGCTAAAAAAAAGCTAAAAAAAACAAAGAGCTGACCAAGTTTTTTTCTTTTTTTTTCCTTTCTTTTGGAAACTTCATGCACTGCCAGAAGCAGAAGGTACCAGACATCCAGCGGCCTAGCTCAGTTGGTAAGGCACGCAAGTGGCATTCAGGAGGTCGTGGGTTCAATCCCCATTGGCCTCATGTACCTTCCTGGGCAAGCTTGGCGCCCGCCACCTAGAGATATGCCGTTGGTCCCCCCGAGTGGCATTGAGCAGAGACTGCTGATGTTCATAGGGGGAGGGGACTGGAGGGGAGGCACAGTGACTGGCCCATCGAAGAAGCTCGGTCCTGATGCCACCGTCTGACCCCTGGCCGGTATCGCCCACCCGCTGTAGCAGGTATCGGACCTGCTGGTGGGTGCAGCTCCCGCATGTTCCCTCGTTGGAGGCTTGAGCACGGATGTGGCTGGATGTGGCTGCTACAGGGTTCCCCGTAATACTATAATGACAATAAAAAAGGCCTGAAAGGCCGTCCTGTCCAGATTTGACAGGTAATTGAATTGGTTGGGCTTAAAGAATTAGCCTTAAAAAAAAAAAAAAGACATCGAGCGGCCTAACTCAGTTGGTAAGGCACGCAAGTGGCATTCAGGAGGTCGTGGGTTCAATCCCCATTTGGCCTAGAGATAGACCACTGGATCCCCGGATTGGCATTGAGCAGAGTCTGCTGATGTTCGTAGGGGAGGGGACCTGAGGCCCTGAGGATTGGTCCTGTTGGCATGGTCCCTAATGCTACTGGCTGTCCCCTAGCCCGTATCGCCCGAGCAAGCCCCGCATGTTCTCTCATGAACACGGTTCTAGCTGCTACGGGGTTCCAGGTCGGGAGCAGCCCCCGCATGTTCTCTCACGAACACGGTTCTGGCTGCTGGTTGCCGTTGGTCATCTGAGCTACATTGAGCAGAGACTGCTGATGTTCATAAGGGGAGGGTACCAGAGGGGAGGCACAGTGACTGGCCCACTTCCTGAGGCTACTTGCTGACCCCTGGCCGGTATAGCCCAACTGCTGTAGCAGGTATAGCGACTGCTGGTGGGTGCACCTCCCGCATGTTCCCTCGTTGGAGGCTTGAGCAAGGCTTTAGTTGCTATATGGTTCCCAGTAATACGATAATAATGACAATAAAGAAAGGCCCGAAACGCCATCCGCTCAATGAAAAAGACCAGTTCACATAGATGTACTGTTCATCCAATTTCGTCTAGGGTTAATAGCAAAAATATTGCTGTTTCGAAGTTTGGCAGCAAAAATGTCGTCCGTTCAAAGTTTCCTTTGCAAAAATAGAGGTCTCTTTGCAGCTTTATCGCGTTCCCATAGTTTGCCAGCAAAAATACGGCGTTTTGGCCAGTTTCACAGCAAAGGACCCCCAGACCTCTGACCTCAGGGACTCAAGGACACAGCGTTCTGGCCTGAGGCACTCGGCATTTTTTATTTTATTTTTTTGGTGGGGGGGGCATGGCCTATGCATCTGGACGTGCCCATGGCCGAGATGCCTCGGCCACGGCCGTGAAAAAAAAAAAGAAACGTGGCCGAGGCATCTCGGCGTGGCCATGGCCGAGATGCCTCGACCACGCCCAAAAAAAAAAAAGGCTGAGTGCCTAAGGCCAGAACGCTGAGTCCCTGAGTCCCTGAGGCCAGGGGCCTAGGGGTCCTTCGCTGTGAAACTTGGCAAAAAGCGGTATTTTTGCTGGCAAACTACCAGAACCTGATAAAGCTGGAACGAAACCTCTATGTTTGCGAAGGAAACTCCGAACAGACTACATTTTTGCTGCCAAACTTTGAAACAGCAATATTTTTGAAATTAACCCTTTCGTCTATGAGTATTGGGCCTGTTCAGCCCAGGGCTGGTAGAAGTTCGGGGAGAAGTACTGGAGGGCCTCAAAAGTGCATTTTTTGGTTTGTCAAATCAGTGCTGGCAGAACTGATGGTTCATGCAGAATCACACATGAAGACAAACAAAATTTGTGGCAAAGCCCTTTGTACAGTAAGACCTCTTCCTCTTCAAATGCTCTCTTCAAACAAAGAAAGATTTCGTTCTCGTTCGGCTCAATTAGGCCCATAGTATACCGTAGCTGGAGAAATGGGACCACTAAAACATCCAACAACGGATGTCTTGAGAACGGAAAGGGAAAAGAAAAAAAAAAAAAAAAAAAAAAAAAAAAAAAAAAAAAAAAAATCCACTATTCCGTCTTCTTCGAAACTCGCTTCAATGCTCAATTTCAAAACGTAAAGAATGCTTTCGAAATTCCTTTCTGCCAGTTTCTGGCCAGAAAAGCACGGGATAATTGGTAGAAAGCACCCGCGCCAAAACCTTTTCGGTTTTGGTCGCCCGAAACTCGGCCGTTTGGTACTACCGGCCCAAACGTCTTCAGCCTGGGTGAAAGGCGCCTTAGCGCCGTTGTGACACCCAACCTAGCGCGACTTCCTGATCGGAGTGGGATGGGCCCCCGAAAGTGCGAAAAAGGGGTGTGCCAAGGACTTGAGAAAATTGTAGTGGAGTCCCAGGTCGGAACTGAGATCTCTTGTGGCCAGTTCAAGGGTAATTGAGCAAGATGGTAGTTGCATCGGTAGCTTGGTCTTCGGGACACAAGGCTACCGTTGGTGCGAGTATCGGCGTCGTGCTCGGTCTCGGATCTGATGGACCTTTGGGACGCTATGGGTGTCGCGTTGGCTAGTTAGCCGTTGGCGTCGCTCGTAGCGGACTTCGGAATCTGACGAGGCTGGTCTCAGTTGGAGACTGTGCGATCGCCGGTCTGCCTCAGTCCGGGTCTGGCGGACGATTCCCATTGTGTGGTCAATACGATCTTGCTGGCACTCCGAGCACGGGGTCCGTGGGCAGTAGAGGCCGATCACGCACCAAGGGACCGCTGTTAGACAGTAAAAGGGGATTACGAGGTGGTGGGGAGGATAATTGGTTTCGATGATGGCAATTCCTGGTTCGGCGATGATGTGTCGTGCGTGCGAGTGGGGAAATCGGGGTGGGAAGGGGGTCGCGTTTAAGGCCCGTTCAATATCCCATTCACAGACACGCTCCGTTCCCGCGTAGAAAGGGAACTCAGGGAGGCGGGACCGGGGTCGTGTGGCTTGATAGGCACGCTCCCGTTCCCAATATTCCCGGAACCATTGATGCCTTATACTCTCGCGATCTGTTACGTAGAAGGGAATCTCAACATCCATACCGATAAAAAGGGGGTTGATTTCATCATAGGCCCTCGGGGGCCAGTCATGTGGACGTGCATGGAAGACGCGTCTTTGCGACCGTACTTATACGCGGGTGCACGAGACTCGCTTCCTGTTGACGGGTCGCTTCAGGTGCCCTCGTGCTATGTGTCTATTGAACGTGCAACGGAAAAGTTTCAACGCCGTTGTACCCGTTGAATAGCCCTCGGGGCCCCGATGAATCCCCGTTGAATAATACAACGTGCCCTCCCCGTTAAATACTGTTCAACGGGGAGGGCACGTTGGGCCTCGGACACGTCGCTGGACGCGAGTGGAGCAAAATGTTTTTTTTCATCCCGTTGAATCCCGTTGAATCCCGTTGAGTTCCCGTTGAATCCTGTCGATTTTTTTTATTTTATTTTTACTCTAACCACGAAGTCCAGGAGCATGGTCCCATTAGCAGTCGGATAGGAATGTGGCCGATCCAGTGTGACAATGAGTGGCAGCGGGCTGACAGGTTCATTACGAATTTATGGGCTGAGAAAACAGGAGGATGGAAAAAAAAAAAACAAAAAAAAACAGAGACCTCCCACCTGAAATTACAGCAGAGTGCTTCCCAGCCATAAATGATCTGATGCTGGTGGTTGCAACAACAGTGAGCGAAGTAACTGCCACATTTTCTGGAAGGCCTATGGCCGACCCCGCTCTCTTTTGGGGTTGGCCATAACCCCAACGGATTGAAAAGATTTTGGCAGGAAGCCTCCTTTGCACCAAGCCTAGTGTTAAGGAGAGGAGGAGGGGAACCAAGATCTCTTTACTTTTTCGGGTAATACATGTAAAATACTGATCGTGGGATCACACGTGCTGCACGACAGGATTTGGGTCACTCAACTGCCACACAAACTCTTTTTTATCCTATCTCGTTGCTAGTGGGATCCATGCTCCAGGTTGTTGTAGAGCTCAGTTAGTGTGTGCACAGTGATCACCTGGAACTGTGAGTCGTGGGTGTCCTGGAATATGAGACCACTTCCCAACCCATCCTCACCTCAATACTCCTAGCGCACCCCCTATCCCACTATTCTACCTCAGTGTGACCAGCACTCAGGACCATTGCCCTACCAACAGGCAGGCAACTTAGACCAAACAGCAGTGATAGGGACCAAGGCTGATAGATTGCCCAGCCCTGGTAGAAGCGCAATCAGACGAACCTTGTCGAACGGGAACTTCGGACACCAGGCCCAGGCAACGATCTACAGGCCCCATATATATATAGCCACCAGACAGTTCTATCCGGATGTCATTAGGAACTGCACCCGATGGCACCCTATGTCGTTGAACAAAAAAAAATAAATTGGCGTCAGTTTTTTTTCTTTTTTTTCTTACTTTTTTAATGGATGAAAAAAAAAATGGGCGTGTGGTGTTTGAAAAACCCTACACGCCCATATTTTTCTTTTCTAATTTTGACATTTGTTTTTAATAGAAAACTAAAAAAAAAAAAAAACATTCTATTCTACAACCCTGTGTGTGTGTGTGTGTGTGTGTGCGTGTGTGTCTGTGTGTGTGTGTGATTAGGTGGGGGTAGGGAGGGCGACCCCTCCCCCACCAATCAATCAATCAATCAATCAAGCAAGCAATCAAGCAATCAAGCAATCAAAATAGCAGAAAAGTAAAAAAAAAAAACGAAAAAAACAGCTTTCAAACCCCGCGCAAGTAAGCGAGAGTGTGTGTGTGTGTGTGTGTGTGTGTGTGTGTGTGTGTGTGTGTATGTGTGTGTGTGTGTGTGTTTGACACTGTGTCTGTATGTGTTTTGAGTCTACACCCA
This sequence comes from Chara braunii, assembly GCA_003427395.1. Lineage (NCBI taxonomy): Eukaryota > Viridiplantae > Streptophyta > Charophyceae > Charales > Characeae > Chara > Chara braunii. Next base: position 633,886 of record BFEA01000303.1, on the reverse strand, counting down.
ATCACACACAACAATCAACCAGTCAATCAATCAATCAATCAATAAAAAAAAAAATCAAAAAAATCGATGTGTTTTGAGTCTGGTTAGGTTTTTGATTTTTTAAAAATAATTTAAATGCTCAAAAAATAAAAATGAAAATATGGGGATGCAGAGCGCAAAAGAGTCTACACCCTCTTTTTTTTTTTTTCTTTTTTTTTTTTTTNTTTTTTTTTTTTTTTTTTTGCCAACAAAAAAAAAATTGCGGGCCGCGTTGTACCCCGTTCTAATGTAGTTAGCGCGGCGTTGTAACGGGGGTTCAACGACCGTTGAACCTTTCAACGGGAAACCCCTGTTGAATCGAGTTTCGGACACACAGCCCTTGTGGTTCCCCTAGGGTTGGTCATGCAACTATCAGATAAAAAAGAAAGACACCTTTCGGGCATAACATAAGACAATCTCGTTACAAGCCAGCCTTTCACGCATCAATAAGGCTACGTTCATCATCCAGCCGAATCACTCAAAGCAATCAAAAAGGACTGATTAGTTCCTCAGCCTCACAAATTCCTTCCAGAGTACGGCGCAACTCTTCGGTGATCAGGTTTCTTGCGAGATCGTGGATCATTCATTCATCGGATCCTTACTCGTTCATGCAAGTCGACGCGCATCCCCATTGGTCAGACACACTCTTCAAGATTGACACTCGCATCCAGCAGAACTGAGGCATTCAACCCATACCCGTCAACAAGGAAGGAGAAGGGAGAATAGAGTTGCACGCCAATCAACAGCATCGCACAAAATCGGAGACAAGAAAGATGGTTTTCGCCTGAGACCAAAATTTAATACAAAGAAGAAAAAGGAAAGTTCACGATCCCACACTCGTATGTTCCTCACTCTCTCTCTCTCTCTCTCTCTCTCTCTCTCTCTCTCTCTCTCTCTCTCTCTCTCTCTCCACCACGTCACCTCCGATGCGAACAGTCCGTCGTCTCGCACCAACACCGAGTCGTCACCCCGCTTAGTCCAAGCACACACGCCAGGTTTGTCGGTGCGCCACAGTCCGTTGTGGCCCGCACGTCAACCCCGCTTACTTGGCACCAGCCCGTCGGATCGACCGACTCACTTCTACTCACCTTCCAACTTGCTCGTCAGTCGATTCTCACTGACAGCTAACCTTCCAATTTCAGAGAGAGCGAATAAGTCGCGCTTGCGAAATTTACAGCATGCATGTTCGCGCGAGAAGCCTAGGATCACACTCAAGACAGAAGGAAGGGGGAGAGAAGGGAAGTGCCTACATTTTGCATGGTTGGGCCGCGGCATGGGGGTCGTAGCCACTCTCCACGCATCGATTTGGGCATGTAACGCTTTGGCCTTTCAAGACGAGGGAAGATGCATGCACAGCAGGAAGGAAGAAGGTAGGAAGAAAGGCGAGAGAGGCAAGAAGAGAGAGATACAGTTACAACTGCGCCCGCCAAAAGATACAGTTACACGCATTGCCAAGATTAAGGGCGCAACTTAGTCAAAGCTCTGCTCCCGCCGCGGCAAGGCGCACGCTAACCAAGAGGCGTAGCAAAGTGAAATTTCAAGGTTCCAAAATCTCTATCTAAATCCAAATTGCAAAGAAAATTCCGACGAAGCAAAAAGTGTCGAAAGCAAAAAGAAATTTAACAATTCGGAGAGCCCACAGGGGCTCAACATTCCTGCGCGTTCGTCGCGCCCAAAAATCCTCGTTCCCCTTAGCCCCAACAAAACAAGAAAGAAGCTATGGCAACAATTATTTCCCGCGCTCGCTAAGGTTCGGTCTCCTAACTGCCTACTCGGGACTTTTCCTGATACTGGCCCGACAAAATCTAAGGAAAATCGAGAAAGAAGCGAGGACATCCATGCAACTTGCCCAACCGACCCATCCCCACATACTTCGCCCTACTAACCCGTCCCGTTCCCCCAAAACAGCTTCGCGCAGAAAGTCGCGCGATTATAGAAAATGGTTCGTCACATATGTGATGCCCAGGGGGTTCCAATCTTGAGCAAGCTCCTGCTTGCTCACTCAACATGTGTTAATCTATAACTCGAGGATCGATGCAGAGCTCACACATGCCACTTACGGTGAGATAAGAGTGTGAAAGTCATTCAATGTGGCATTTGCGGGCTCTATCCTAAATGTTTCTGGGGAAGGGCAATCTGATAACGGGCGGAGGGGGTGGTGGATGGACTTGGGGAAGGGGAGGTATGAAGTGGTGGATCTCTCTATCGCTGGTGGGTATCCGGGTGTAGTGGATGGTGTGGTGGATGCGAGGGAATCGAGGTTGCTCCCGTTGATGAGGGAGAGACGCGAGATAGTCGGGGTAGAGGGTGGAGAGGGTGTGAGGGATGGCAGCGCAGAACCTCTTGTAACTTTCGCAGGCGGGGATTATGCCCGAGATGATGCAGTAGACTTCTATATTATTAAATTCCCGCCAGGTTGCGCTGAAAAGAAGGACATGGAGAGGGAAGGAGGTGACGAAGGAGCGGGTGGTAGCATGCGGGACGATGGTGATAAGAAGGCGGGTGGCATACAATTGGTGGAAGAGAGGGCGGGAAAGGGCACCATCCATCCGGGAACGGGGGTCGACCCAGGAGTTGGTGAGGGGTGAGGAAGTCAAGGGGACGACGCGCTAACGAAAGGGGACGAAGCCGGATCGCCCGCATCTCGACGAAGTCGAAGAGTGGCTCGTGATGGCGGAGAAGACGGAGCCGGTGATTCGCTCCTTCCGCGGCGTCAACTTCCTGATCCCTCTGTCGCAGCTCCATTTCCTTCGGACTCTTCGTGCAGCGGCTCCGGATTTAGCGATGGACCGCTTAACAGTAGTTGTGGGGGCGGCCTTTCGGATTCTTCGACTGGCCGCTTGCCCTCCGCTTTCTCCCGCCTCCACTGAGCTTCGTCCTCTTCCTCCTCTTTGCATCGCCTGGAACGGCCGCGCGGCTCTCCCGATCCACTTTCCTCTCTAGTCGCCTCTTCTTCTTCTTCGGACCCAACGTAATCGGGATCGTCTCGATTAGTGTTCGATTCTTCCTCCTCTACACCCTCTTCTTCTTCTTCTTCCTCGCCACGGGCTCCCTATGAATCCCCTGCAGTCATGACCGCGGGGTCAATCTCGGCCCTCGGTCTGGATCTCGACCGCTGAGGTCGGCTGCGGGCGGGGGGCAGTGGTCCAGATTTTTTTTTTTTTTTCCTATTAAATAAATACAAAAAATAAAATAAAAAATATAGGGTTGTAGGGTGTGAAAATACCTACAACCTTTTTTTTTTTTTTGGATTATGAAGTGTTTTTTAATTAAAAAAAAAATAGAGAACCAAAAATTAAGTATTTTAATAAAAAAGAAACGTAATAAAAAAAAGGAATTTTTAATTTTTCGTGTGTGTGTGCGTGTGTGTGTGTGTGTGTGTGTGCATGTGCGGGGGGGAAGGGCGACCCCTTCCCCACCAATCAATCAATCAATCAATCAATCAATCAATCACAAAAAAGAAAAAGCAAAAAAAAAAAAAAAAACAGCGGGC
>BFEA01000303.1:583807-594214 GCA_003427395.1 Chara braunii | reverse complement strand
ATACCCTCAGGAGTAGGGATAGGTAGGTAATGAAAAAAGGACACGTTCCATGACATGGGAGAACGGCAGTTAAAAATTATGCGAGGTGAGAGAAAAATATATTGCTGTCCCCCCATGAGTAGAAGGCAGGGTTTTTTTTTTTTTTTTCCCGCTCTGCCAGCCAGGCAGGGCTTTCTGAGTAGTCGTGCCCCAATGGACTTTTCCCTCCAAACCTAGCCCTTGCCTGAACACTGTACACTCAGCCCTGGTGCATGTCGTCAAGTTCAGTGGCGCTGAAATGGCCCGATGGAGTGGCGGTTGACGTAATCCCGACATGTCTTTAAAAAATAATAATAATAATGAAAAGAAATAACTGAAAAAAAAAGATCCGTATAGTTACTGCGATCAGCTGTTCAAATCACCGCGATGCAAAGAAAGAACATTTGGATGCACCTCCTTGTGGAAGGATGGCAAGCAAAAGAGGACAGACATCCATAGAGTAATCACGCGGTCCGCCCCCCCACCCCACCCCCCGAAGAGGAGGGGGATTTTTCGAGCACCACACACAAGATTCGGAAGCATCACACTAAACACCACGTATATTCCGTCATGCAATGGAGATTTGCAGAAACAAAAAAAGAAGTCGCAGGCGGCATGCGAGCAGGTCCCCCAAGACATTTCCAAGKTTTTTTTCCCCCTTGCAGAATATAACCAACAAATGACAACAACCWTGTCATTACCATCACTGCAGCCGTTCTTGCACTATCACCACACGTTTGGCATCGGCTGAAAAAAAAAAAAAAAAATCACGAAAAGACAGTGGAAAACTGAAGACGCACGGTGTGCCCCAAGTCTAAACACTAAAAAAAAAAATCAGCAGCAGGTTTGGACAAATCTGTCAAACCAACGGCAGAAAGCGTAGCGTACGGGTTCAGGTACTCCCGTGAAAAGCCGCCCCCATGACCTCCCCCCATTCCCATGACCTCGGCCGTGAAAGGAAGAAATAGATGAAGAAGAAGCCGTAGTGCGATTTCTTCCACCCTTGCAACCGTGTTTCCATACCCGTGAGGGAAAGAATAGAAATAAGGTCTGCATCCCCTAAGTGAAACTGGTCGACAACAGAAAAGAAAACGAGACTTTAGAATACGTGCATGCATGCTCTCGGCATGGGCCCACTAGCATGCATGCACGCATTCTACTACGTACGCAGAGCTCAAAGGCGGAGGACCAATCCGAGGAAGAGCATGCATGCCTCCATGGCAGTTAGGACGAAGAGCATGCATGCGTTTATTGCATGTTAGCAAGCATGCACGCATTCTACGTACGAAGAGCATACAAGCTTTGCGTTTGGCTAATCTCAAAGCCGTCGCCCACTTCAAAAAAAAACAATAAAAGCAAACTCGCAGAGCAGATGATGGTGTCAACCTTTTTGACGTTGTCATCGTTGCAGGGTTTTTTTTTTTTTTTCCCTCTCCACTTTTTCTTCCTCCATCTTTCTCTCTTCCTTCCCAATCGAAGTCCTCCCTCCATCTTTCTCTCTTCCTTCCCGACGACCTTTTTTTTCGAACCATCGTTGCAGTTTGTTTTTTTGTTTCTTTTTTCGCTCCGCTTTTCTTCCTCATCTTTCTCTCTTCCTTCCCAATCAAAGTCCTCCTCCCCCCCAACGCGGTCTCCTCACGTCCCGGTTCCTCGTGGCCTGGGCCCAGCGCAGCCACACTGTTAGTGATCTTTATGCCTGATACGAAGTACAGCTGTGGTGCTCCTGCCAACAAAAGTTTCTTTTGCCTATTTGAACTGGGACGACGTTGATGTTGCCATTAAGTGTTTTACTTGCCATTTTGAACTAAAAGTGTGACCCCGGAGCAGTTTCCCCATTTATTTATTTTTTTCCTGAAAAATTTTCTGTGAGTTTTTTGTGATGTAGGGTATCTCCCTCTTAAGTCTAGAGCCATTCTGTTGAGCCAAAAAAAAAATGAAAAATCGGCAAAGATCGTGGTGTCAAAACTTGCTTGCCCACTCACTAATTTGTTTTTTCTCTCTTTTCACTTTTTGTTTTGGAGCTGCTGGCGGTGGTGGCGCCCTAACCTCCGGTCGCGGCCCAGAAGCCCTTGCTTGAGGGACGTCTCCCCACCTTCCATCCCTAGCATCCTTCCTATGGGAACCCCCCCAATCAGAACCACGATTCCCCCCCATCTCCATGTCGTTCCTCCAACCTCGGCCACTCGATTCGTTCCTCCATCCAGTCGGCCGTTCTCCCCACCAGGAAACAGGTGGACCCGGGGGCGGTCTATCGCTCCCCCTGGGACCATCGTTCCGCATGCCTCGCATGTTGCGGAGTGCCATGTCTAAGGTCTCTTTCATGTACTCCCTCACATCTACTCCTCCCCTTGTGAAAACCACCTCGGCGACTTTCTCGAAATTGGCGGAATCCCTCGGGGCCTTTTCAAGGACCTCTTTCCTTTTTTCCTCAGGTAGGCGCAGCATGAATATCACACACCTATCTACTTCAGACAGCATCCCCCTATCCACTAGGGCTTGGGACAGACACTTGAACCTACGGGGTGAAGGCTACCAAGCTCTCCCGTTCCCCCCTTGTAATTCGTCGCAAGCCCTCCATGGTCGGGATCAGGTCATCACAGGCGAAAGTCTGCAATGGGCTCGCCCTGAAGGTCCTCCACTGTCCGTCTGAGGGGTAGATAGGCCGAATCGCGGGGACTAACTCGGGGTCCGAGTGCTGGATGAAATAGTCGATCGACTCTCTTTCGGAAAATCTTTTAAGGTAAGCATAACTCTCTCATTTCTCCACGAACCCAGTCACATGCCGTCCGTCGAAGAAAAATGCCTCTTGACCTAGGTTGACGTCGTAATAGGGGACCCGTCAGTCGTCGTATCAGCGAAAATAAGGACTTTCGATTGACCCATCGATTGTCGGATCGTACGGCTTGTACCACGAGGGATTCGGCTCCTCCACCCGGCCCCGGGGTCTAGGCGGTTCCCAGGGGTCTTCCCCGTAGCGGCCCCGCTCATCCGGCCAATCCGTCTCCCACCGAGCTTGGCCCTGCCCCCTAAAGCTCCTCCAGGCCTCCACCCTCTGATTTCTGCCCGTTATCTCGCCGGGAACCCAGGCAGCATCCGTTTCTCTTACGGCCCATCTTCGTGGCCTACTCCCTGCCTCCGCGGGCCTCTTGTCTCTAAGGTCCCTTCTACTCGGTCCCCCTTCCTCTTCTCTCCTGGGTGGTCGGTAACCCAACCTATCTCTTGGAAATTCGAGAGTTTCTCCCATTCTTGCGTTAGGTAAATCCGCCCACCGAGACTCTATAGGAAGGCCCCTCGAGCCCTCGATCGCCCCTTCTCGCGCAGGCACCCGCATCTCCGCGCCAGTTCTCGGCCCCACTAAGGCCTGCCTTTCACCGGTGACGGCCTCAGGGACCCTTTCGACCCATTTCCGCGGCCTGCCAACGACTTCCACTGACCTCCCTTCTCTTAAGTCCCTCCTGTCCTGACACTCCTCTTCCTCCTTTTTTAGTGTTCGATACCCCTGTCTATCTCCAGGAAATTCCCGTGCTTCCTCCAACCTTGCTTCCGCATCCATTAGGTCCGCCCACCGGGATTCCACCGGAACGCCTCTCGCGGCCTCGGTGACCCCTTCGTTTACCGGCACCCGTGACCCCACATCCTTATGCACTCGCACTTCCGTGCCCGCTCTTTGCCCTTCCGAGGCCTGTCTCTCTCCCGAAGCCATTTCCGGACCCCCCTCGGCCCTATCTAGCGTCTCTGCTCCCTCTGTCAATTTCTAGTCGCCTCCCTCACTATCGTCCGCGTAACCTTCCGGCTCGTCCCCCTCACTGCTGTCTACGTTATCTTCCAAGTTCTCCTCCTCCTCCGATCCTCCCTTCTCTTCACTAGAGTCCTCATCAGCACTCTCTCCCCCCGACTCCTCGCTGGTCACAGTCCACCAAGAATCTCTCAGTTTCTTCTCTCCGCCAGCGGCCAATGCAAGATTCGCGATCTCAAGGTCCGAGATGCCCCTAATCCCTTCTTGCGCACACCTCCTAATCAAATCCCTGTCCGCATCACCAGCTTGTCCGGAGAACAGGGGCTTGATGAACTCCCCAACGCGCGTCCACCACTCGAAGTCGGTGTCTTCCCTCGACTCCCAGCACTGGGTGAATAACTCGTGTCCCCCTTCTTCACCCAGCGGGAATTTCTCTGTCACCTGACCCCTCAACAGGACTCTCCTCACGGTCTCGTTTTCAGCATAGAGCAGTCGATAGGCCCAGGTAGGGATATCCCAGGTTCTCCCGTGGGCTGCCTTTGGAACTTCCGTCCTCCCTCGGTACTCTACCTTATCAATCACGGGGCTCTCCGTGCCACCCCCTCTCAATCTCCTTACTCGTTCTAAGGCCCTTTTGGCGATGCCTAGAGGATCTTTCCCTTCCGCCAATTCAGTTGCAAAGATTAGCCGGGCGTCAGGGGACAAAACGATTTTCGCCTTTCTCGTGCAACTATTTCCCTCGGACACCATTGAGAACCTGACCACTGTCTCTTGCTCGTAAATTTCGAAGAACTCGGTAGTCACCTCTCCTCCCCCTCTAACTTTCGGGAGAGTCACTCCATATCGTCTTCCCCACGTCCAAGCCCTATCAAAGGTACCGTAAGGGTCCCCCCTCTCGTATCTAATCATAGGAGCCTCACCTCACGCTTGCCAACCTTATGGCGGTCTCGACCAACGAGTCCTCGCACTAAGCGCGACCGGTCCCCTTGTCCCCTCGCAGAGTTAGGTGCAAAGCCTCCTCGTACTCTCCCGTTCTATCCCAAAATCGGGTCTCCACAAGGTGTGTCCTAGATGTCAGTGGCATTCCTAGATACCTAGAGTCCTCCTCGAATCTTCTTTCTACTTCCAACAAAGGCTCCCTTCAAGTCCTCGAGAATCTCACGCCACTCGCGTCTCTAATGTGGACTGAAAAGGTAACTAGCGTGGTCCAGCTTCTTCTTTTCCACAAGGCCAGCCGTCGAACTTCCACTAGAAATTCTGTCTTGGCGCGGACTACCCGGTCCTCTCCCAATTCCGGGTTAAGCTCTGCACTCCCTTCGATCCTAACTTCGCTACCGTCCTCGTAGGTCTCTAATTCCCAACGGATCCTATTGGAAACAAACGAAGCTCTCATCCCCTCACTGCGTGAGAAGATCTATCGTTACCTCGTCTAGGATAGCGATTGCGGCTGTCTCAAGTAGCTTGATCCTGGCTAAGGACCCAGGCCTAGCCCTCCTTTCTTTCTCCCAGCAAAGAGCAAGGATCCGGTGAACTTCTTCCCTTACTCTATCCAACCCCACAAGCTCCTCAAGGTCCGGCTCGGTCATCCCCTAACTTCCGTCGACGACACGCAATTGCTATCCGAATAAAGTATGAGGGGTCCAACCCCGCTAGCTCTCCCTCGCAGATCTTACCTAAGTATCTCCACGATATCTTAGACTCCCTCGCGTGCCGACCCCACCCTTCAAAGGCGTAACCCAGGTCTTCTAGAGTCGACCAATCGTCTCTGTAGGGATTCCGAAAACACGAAGTTAACAAGGTGTGAAGGTCCGATTCCGTGAACCTGAACTGACTTAGGATGGAAACCCTTCTTTCTACCACCCTTTTTACAGCCTCGGAGGGGTAAACCCGTTCAAAAATGAAATGGGGGACCTCCATCGGCTCGCTGGAGATGAACCGCAGTATTTCTTCCCAACCCCCGTAGGTCACTAGATATTCCTCGTCGCACCCTTCGTGAGGCCTCAACTCCTCTACTAATTCTCCTAGCTGACCTCTCACGGCTTGAGCGTCCCAGAGAGGGTCCTGCCCAATCCGTAAGCTATGCGCTGTCTCAACAAGCCCCTCCTTCGAAAGGAATATTCGGGCTTCTCCAACTACAACCCTCCCCTCGCGACTCACAGCAAATCGTATGAACGCCTTACCGCGCCGGATCTCCCCTTCTTCTCGCAGGAGAGTCCTAGTTGGCTCAGTCAATCAGGCCCTAGGCAGAGTGATACTAACAACCTCCCCGGTATCCTCTACGGGCTCTATGGACGCCTAGAGAGTTCTTGGGATCCCCCTTATCATCGGCCCTCGAAACCCCGCCGGTTAGGCACCTGCTCTTCCCCGAAGAGGCGGGAGTACGGAACGTCCGAGACGAGTGATCGGAGTCCCTCAAACTCTCTCAATCTCCCGAATATGGTGGATAGCTCACCCCTTGGGAGAACTCCCGCATCCACGCACCAAGTATAAAGCTAGAACAAACCTCTGGCCCGCACCCCGGATTCTCGAGCCGCCCTAAGCACCGCTACTACCTTCTCCTCCGGGTCTCTTAGGAACGAACTGGCCACGAACTGGGGCAGGTTAGCGTGGAGGACCCCGGACGCGCGAGGGACCTCTCCTGGCTCGGCGAAGGACACTAGCGACCACGACTCGAAAGTTCCTTCCTCGTAGTCAGCTAACACCAGGTTGTTTGCCAACATCCTCGCGGATTCTTGGTATTCAAAATGCGTAAGTTGCCCGGTCACCAAACCTCTCCAGATTTCGGTCCATACCTCTTCGTTGAAAAAAATGATAGCCCGAATCTTCAGGAAGCGATCGAGGTCGGGTGGACCTCCTTTTTCCACACCTTCCTTCCAAGTGAGCCTTCGAGCTCGAATCCACATGTAGGCCCCTTCTCTGATCAATCCCCCTTTCTCAACGCTCATGCAATAAGGAGTCACTTGATGGTCTCCCGGAACTAAAACCTTATCGGCGTCACTGGCCTCTATCGATTCTACCACCCCGTTTTCACTGAGCATGAACTTCACCATCTGCTATCGTCATTCTAAAGACCCACCTGCGATATTTTTCAGGAGAGAGAGTGAAGGGCTTTTCAAAAGACCATAGTCTCCAGAAAATATCCCAGAGTCTCCTGCGCGGCGGAATACCCTGATCGATGCAGTGCATATACAGTATCCACAGGGCCCTGAAGGTAAGTCCCAAACTCCTACCCCGCTCTAGAAGACACACTATCTTTCCCTCGTTTGCTCTAGGGAACAGGTAAGACGGCACCCTCACAGTTAACTGGTAACTTGACCTCGGGAACTCTCTTCCCCTCGCGAACCTCTCCCTTTCCACGGACACGAATGCAAATCGCTCTCTAACCCTACTTATCCACTCCCCTCTCACCTCTCTCGCCTCTCGCAACAATTTTTCTAGCCCACCCCCTTGTCCCTGAATTAGGGGTACTACAAGCTTCGCCCAAGCCTCCGGTGCTATGAAAATAACAGCGGTTACTTCAAGACTCCGCCGAAGACCTTGGCCTTCTACTTCTTTGGATTCTACCCACACGAATTCCCCACTAATCGTGGACCTCCCCCCTTCTATCCTTTCCCAATCAGGGACTTCCCCGTTGCTAGGGACCAGCCTAAGGGCCTCACGGTCCCGAAAGAGGAATCTAAGAAGCATCCCCGCTCTCTAATATGGAACACCATTTATTTAGAACATTCTCTGTGGCACCCCGAAGACTCTTTGGTATCCGTAGTCCCTTCCTCCCTCGCGGTCCCGGGTAGACTCCCTAAAGATCCCTACACGAATCCTACATGCCTTGATCCCGTATGGTACCGGGTTATCCACGCAATAGGTGTAGTACCGATGGAGCGACCTAACAGAGAGTTGCCACCCCCTTTCTCGCACTATGGACCGCACAACCCTCTCGTATCGCTCCTCCTTCCCGCTCACCCTTTGAAAAACGAACGATGGGAATATGGCTCTGATGCACCCTGTGGCGCGGGGGTACTCTTCGCAGGTCAACCTTACTTCAACGGGTGGACAGTGTCTAAGGGGTTCAGCCTCAAAGATCTGCCTCAAAATCGGGCCCGCTCGTGCCTCCCAATGATCCGCACGGTACCAACCCAGGACCAAGTGAGTGACGTAATCGACCCAGACCTCCTTACTCAAATAAACAGTTCCTTCCACATGGATCACTGTTCGTCTAGGTCTCTTCCCGTTTTGGGGCCTATTTCGGAACCACCTATCCCCTTCCCAAGTTCCTACTGCGAAACGAGCCCAAAGAAAACCCCCTCGTTCTAGCTCTAATCCCTTCTCGCGGCTGGCTAGATATCTCTCCGTGCGGTGGTCTAAGGGGACGCTGAAGCACTCCCTGTCTTTGCTTAAATCCTCCTTCTCTATCTGAACCCCTTCTTCCTCAGTACCCTCTATGATCCTAACCATCCCCTTGGACTATCTCCTCTATGATTTGAACCAGCACTCTCCACTCGTCCGACCCGTCCAGGAAAGCGTCCGGAATAGTGGGAACAGGTCTACCCCCTCGTGAATACGTCCTACACCCCAACGAGTAGAAGTAGTTTATCTCATAAGCCCCCAGCAGTTGCCTCTTGAGCTGTGCGTGACCAATCGCTTCCTCCCAACTATCCAAATATCCTGCCTCTCTATCAACTCCCTCTTCTACGTACAAGGCTATGTCGAAGTGGTCGGTCCACCAGTAAAAGGTATAGCACCACACGTTTACCCCGCCTCGATCACCTACACTTTGCTTAAATCTGCCTTCTCTATCCGAACCCCGTCTTCCTCAGTACCCTCTATAATCCTAACCATCCCCTTGGACTATCTCCTCTATGATTTGAACCAGCGCTCTCCACTCGTCCGACCCATCGAGGAAAGCATCCGGAATAGTGGGAACAGGCCTACCCCCTCGTGAATACGTCCTACACCCCAACGAGTAGAAGTAGTTTATCTCATAAGCCCCCAGCAGTTGCCTCTCAAGCTGTGCGTGACCGATCGCTTCCTCCCAGCTATCCAAATATTCTGCCTCTCTATCAACTCCCTCTTCTACGTACAAGGCTATGTCGAAGTGTCCGGTCCACCAGTAGAAGGTATAGCACCACACGTTTMCCCCGCCTCGATCACCTACACTAATTCCTGCGGGTTCAAACTCCAAGGGCCTCAAGCTCATGGATTCGCCGCTCTCACTATTCTCTCCACAATCCCTACTAGCACTTTCCATTTATCTGATTCATCGAGATAAGTGTCCGGAATTACCGGCGCCGGGCGACCACCTCTGGGGTAGGTTCGATATCCTAGAGAGTACAAATACCTATACCTGTAACCCCTCAATTCCTCCCGCGAACCACGGGAGTGGCATATTGCCTCTTCCCACCCACGAAGGAAGTTTTCTCCCTGATCTTGCCCCTCCTCTACATAGACACCCACATCAAAGTCACCCGTCCATAGTCGAAAGGAGTAACACCACACGTCAACACTTCCGTACGTACACACGCTAATCCATTCCGGAACGGCTTCTAAGCTCATGCAATATCATCAAAGGAAAATTCCTTAAGTCACTATTTCTTTTTGGCCACTCGAGAGACCACCTCTATCCCGCAAGGAGAAGAAGCCTATGAGCTCAGAAGGATCAAATGGACCAGAGAAGGAGCGTTGTTTCACTCGGCTACCTTCATGTCCTCCCCCACTGAGAGACTCCTCCCCACTCTCGGCCTAGAGACTAGCCGCGGACACAGGTTATCCCCGAGGAAGGGTGGCAACCCCCTCCCCGGAGTCGGACCGAAGTCACACACCCGGGTCCTATGTCCCCCACTGAACCAAACTCTAGTCCTAAGTTAGCCTATGCGGTACCACGCCTATGAGGTACCACGCCTCTACTCGGCCCACCTCAAGCGTGGAATTACCCGGGTCCCAGGACAAGATCCACCTATTTATCAGAAATCACTAGCCAATTTACTCCATCCCCATTCTCCTCATTGTGAACTCTTTGCACTTCGTTCCCTTCTTCCTTTTCCACCTCCCGCTGCCTCTTTTCTCTCTTGGAATCACTGGAAAATCGGGAAGTTAGAAAAAATGGGGTGGGAAGAGCGGAGCTGTAGGAAGAGGCTCTAAGGTTAGGTTGATAAGTATACGTACCTTGAGTCTTCAATATTCGTTATCATAGTCTCAATAGTCCCCCAGTTCCGAGTCCGAAAAATCGGCTAGACACCGGTCCACCCAGGATTCGGCCTCCGATCCCTCGTCCAAGGTCCCCCAAGTACCCCCTTCTTCTCTAACGCCCTCGCTAAGACGGGTATGTGTCTCTCTCTCTCCCCCTCGCCCTGGTACCCGTAACACCACTCTCCTCTCCCCCAAGTCCCGAACCGGTCCCGTTTGAGAGTCCCGCTCCCTTGTGGGAGTTGGAACCGTCGTCAGCCCTCGCGGGTCGAGAACCGATGTCAGGCGGCCACAAGCAGTGCGCCGCCTGAAATCTACGGTTTAGGGACTTAGGCTCAAAGACAAGTCCGTGCAATGACGGTACTCTGGTTTGACCCTGCAGCAAAAATTAGGGGCACCCCGAGTACCCCTAAGATTAGATATGACGACCGTTGAGACTAGCTTTCGAAATTGATAAGAAGGACTACCTTACC
>BFEA01000303.1:514103-542660 GCA_003427395.1 Chara braunii | reverse complement strand
ACGTGTGTACAGGCCTGCCCCTCAGGCCAAATAATTCGTGAAAGTATCTGTCTGCATACCAGACCCTGGTTCATCCCAACTGTCGAGAGTGCCATTAGATCGTACTTCAGGACAATCATCAAGAAACGTGTTCACAGGCCTGTCCCTTAGACCAAATAATTCGTGAAAGTATCGGCCTGCATACCAGGCCCAGGTTCATTCCCACTGATGCAGATACCGGTTGCAGCCACCGCCAAGTTGGTTACCTATCTGTGAACACCCTTTCTCTTGGCACCTCCGATCGGTTGTGGCTATGAATAGAACCCCCCCATTTTCTCATTTCCCTTTTCTTCCGCCATACCCTAGACCCTCACTTGCTTGATATATCTCCCCCTCTTTATCGGGGTCCAACCCCCTAGCTTCCTTCGCCTGCCCTACTCCGTAGCTTTAACCGATTCCAATTATAAACCCCTACCGTCATTCCTTTGTTTGTTGAAGTACCCTGCCATTCAAAACTCCCGCTCCCGTAAGTGTGACTCGTCCCCATCACCGCTTCGGCCCGAGCTCTTCCGAAATTGGTCGCCTCCATCGCCCTCAGTCCGTACCAAGCCGGGTGCTCCCAGAGTCGAGGTCGTCATCTCCCCGGGTTGACCTGATTTCATGCCTCCTGCTGGGGGTTCTTGGCCTTTCAATGTAGGCCGCCCGGATCCCCTAGTTCCACCCTTGGGTAGGCGCCGGGTCACATAGATACCGTAAAGTATTCACATCACCATCCTTAGTCACTTCTTAAGTCCTCACTTTATCCCTCTGCCCTTCGGTTCTTCAAGCCACCGCACAGAATCTGTCTCCTTCCTGTCGGACTCCGGACCAAACCCCCAAACACTCGGATTCTTGCACTCCGCCCTCTCCCTCTTTACGGCCTACATTGCCCCCCTCTCTCGCCCTTTCTCAATCGTTAGCACGGGGCCTCTAGACCCCCGAAGTCCCTTGAAACCCATCAGTCTCAGGCAATCAGGCGTCCAAACCATGCAAAATTAAGCAACAAAGACCGAGTTTTTTTTTTTTTTTTTCAGGAAGTACCCTTGGCTGCTGGGCAGCCGCCCGACAACCAGCCCACACCCTAATTCTCGCCGTCCCCAGCGAGTCTTTTTCGTGACCCCTTTCTTTTTAACCGTTCCCCCTCGCCCAATGTTTACCCAATGAAGGTTTCTCACGTCCCAACCCATTTCCTCGGTTAGATCACGTTGTCCTTTTCTTCTTACTGGACTTGACCCTACTGTTTCGTCACGACGCCATCCATGACCCACGACACATCCCTACCCTATGACACCGGTCTATGGCACAATATCCTCTCAGGACTACGACTCATTGCCCCTTACGACACCCGTTTCTCTAACTATGGTATATTATGGTACAACTTTCCCTTCGACATATTACCTTTCCCAGAACACGTTTTCCTAACTATGGTACACCATTCCCCTCCCCCTTTTTACGTCCGTCTCCGTCTCCTCGTCCTCTTCTCACGCCACTCTCTCTTCCGTTTTCTCTCCTCTCTCTCACGTTTGAGTCGCAGGGCCTTTCTTGACGCATTCCTCCTTTCGTTCAACCTTCGTTTCCTTAATCAGTCAGTATCTCCGTCATCCTCCCTCGGTCGTTTCTTCTTCCTAGGGGTCTTTGGTAGGGCACTTTTCCGGACATATACACTTTCCTTAGGGGTGGAGAAAAGGCGCCTTGTTTGGAGGTCTCCCCTTTTTCGTGGGTTATGCTCACCTCTGTGTCAATAGTTTCTTTTCCTTTCTGTCTCGGCTCTTCCCCAAGTGTCTCTCGTGATCGGAAGATTTTGAGACGAACCCCTGCGACAGGATCCCGTAGCCTACTCCCATCTAATTCCGCGAGCATGTAAGCCCCCCCATCCAATCTCTTTAGGACCTTATACGGCCCCATCGATCGGTTTGCCAATTTCCGGCTCCAGGTCTTTTCTAGTGACGAATCATACATTAGCACTAGGTCGTCAACCCCTATCGGCGCCTTTTGGACCCGCAGATTTTTGTCCCACCTATCTTTTCCTTTCACCCTCTCTCTCTCGATGTTCTCTCCCCCCTCGGTTACACCGGTATCCAAATTCTCAGCTATTTGTTGGATTCGTGCCTCCAACAGTTCATTCCGGGTCATGTTGGTTTTCCATGAGACACTCGTCCAAGTTTCGATGTGGAATTCGATGGGCAGGGGACAATGCCTACCGAACCAAAGGGTGTAAGGAGGGTATCCCGTACTGGACTTGACTATGATATTATCGGTCCAAACCGCGTACCGCAAGTATCTCGGCCACTGTTCCGCGCTGCCTTTGCATCATTTCGCCAGAGCGTCCACAAGCGTCTGGTGCCCCCTTTCTACCGGTGCATTGCTCTGGGGGTGATAAGCGGTCGTATAGGTCGCCCCGATCCCTGCCTTTTCCAATAATGCCTTCACCTTTCGGCTCAAGAACTCTCCGCCCCTATCCATGACTATTCTCCCGACACATCCATACCGCGCGATATATTTAAGGAGAAATCCACTTACCTCCTCTGCCGTCTTCTTCTTAACGGCCTTTGCCTCTACGAATCCCGCGAGGTCATCCCGGGAGTTGATTATATACCGAAGTCCGCCGATCCCCTTTGGCATGGTCACTAAGTCAACATGGACCTTCTCGCCCGGAGCCGTGGGAAGCGACGGAACCAAGGGTTCCTTGTATCGAAGTGTAGCCCTCTTCTGGCAAGCCTCACATGTGGAAGAGTACTTTTCCACTTCCGTGTATTTCCCGTCCCACCAATAAAGCCTACGGACTTTATCGAAAGTACCCTTCACCCCCCTATGACCTCCAATGACCCCATCGTGTAACTCCTCTATGACCGCCCTTCTCTCCTCCGGATCGCACAGTACCCTCATGGGTATCGCAAACTTGGTGGGCCTTTTGAAGAGATGGCCTCCCCGTAAGCAATACCCCAGCGCCTCTCGCTGGATTCTTTCAGTCCCGCTTACCGTGAGATTTGCGTCGTCCAGTTTCACAAGGACGTCCCTGACGTCGCTCATGTGGTCCACCACAAACTTCCTCGCTCCGGTAAAAACCTCTGTCTCGTCTCGCTCGACCAGTCCTTTTATCGGAAAGTCATCTAGGAAGACCTCTACCTTATCCGGTATGAATTCCTTGAGGACTGCAATTATGGCCCGTTGGAACACCGCTACCCCATTCGTCCAGCCCATTGGTACCACCATCATTTGGACCAACCCTTGCGGCGTGTGCATGGCGGTCATATGCCTATCGCGATAGTCTAGGGGGATTTCGTCATACCTAGAGAAGAGATCGCAGATCGAGTATATCGAGCGACCTGCCGACCCTTCCACTAGCAAGTCGGCCTCGTATATAGATCCCACGTCCCTTATGGTGACCGCATTGGTCCTCTGGAGGTTTTGAATCCATCGCTGTTTGTTGCTACCCCCTTTTCTTAGAAAGAACCACTTATTGGAGTAGGCACTCTCGCAAGGTTCCGCAACGAACGTCCTAATCGTTTCCTTGATAAAAGCCACCATTTCCTCCTTCTCCTTTTGAGTGTACTTCCATTGGGGCCTATCCTTCCAAGGCACGTGCGGGACCGTGTGGATCTGGGCCGACTTAGCGTACCTTGGGTCGATCCTCCCCTTCTCCGAGTCATCAAAGGCGATGGCCTTATCGCACCCCCTGAGGGTCATTGCTATGAACCCCTTCTCTTCCTCCGTGAGGTTCCCATCTCCTATATCCATTTTGGTCAATCTATCGATCGTTATCCTTTGCCCTTCCGTCTCTTTCCTTTTCTAGATGATATCAACTATCTACTCCTTCGATATTGTAGCTTCCCCCGTTCTATCCCGGCTGACCGCGGCGGGTTTTACTTTCTCCGCCACAGTTTTGTGCTTCTTAATTCCGCCGGCTAGGGGGATACCTCCAAAAAAGACATACTCACGCACCCTCCGAACTCCTCCCCCTCGTCCTCCTTCTCGTACCCCATACCGTTAATCACAACCCTATCCCCTACGTCCTCGACCTCCAGTTGGTCCCCCTTGGGTCCCCTATCCGCCAAGGGCACCTCCTCCAGACGAACTCGGCACACCCTCGACTGACTCCCCTTGCGTCTAGCAATGCTGGTCCGGTTGCGTTCATCTTGCGTGTCTACAGTCTTCAGGACCACTCGGATTCCATCAAGATTTTGGATCGAGAGGGTCTGACTTCCATCAGGCAAATCCACCGTGGTCGCGTGTACTGCGCTCAACCAGGTCCTTCCGAGGATCAATTCGGAGGAGCACTCTTTACTAAAAAGACCGGGACCGGGACCTCTACGCCCGCGACTTCAATTACGGGGCTATGACACACCCCTTCCGCCGGTTGCAGCTTGTTGTCAGCCACTACCATTGACATCGATACCACTCAATCTATCTCCAAACCCAGCTCCCGCGCGATGAAGTCCCTACACACCGTAGACTCGGAACCATTCTCCACTAGAGCCCTCATTTTCTTCCCACTTACCACTGCTTGGAGCTGGCTGCTACCTAACACATAGAATTTCCTGGCCTCTTCTCCCGAGAAAAAATTGGCAGGTAGTTCCTCCATGGTAATGCGGGAGGCCTGTACTTCTTCCTTGGTTGGACCTTCCACCCGCATTTTGGGTCCCCCTGCGAGCGGGACTCTTGCCTTCCTCGTGATGCTTAGGAGTTCTTCCCTGGCGCTTTTGCTGGCGACTAGATATTCCAAAAGTGTGCACTGCATAGGCTGCATCGGGGTCCTCCTAAGGGGGGCTACCGTGCCTATCTCATCTGGAGTGCACTTCATTTCGAACTTTTTAGGACCCCTCTTTTTAGGCGATTTGGGTGAGGTGCGCTTTTCCTTCTTTTCCTCCATCGCTTTTGCATCGGCCATCGGTTGGTCATTGTCGCCGCTCCTTACTTCCGTACCTTCCGTCACGCTCGCTTGGCTCTCGGACGTCTCGGTCCTAACCTGCGTTCTCACCCTTAGGCAAGACCTCTCTTCCTCGGGCTGGGTTTCTGTGAACTTAATGCTTGACACGTTGGGTTCCCTAATGGAGACCCCCCTGGTGACTCCATCATTTGGATATGAGCTGTGTTGGAGGAGATCCCGATTTCCGGTTTCTTCCCCAGCCTGGCCTCCTGGAGGGCCATCCTCTTGTCCACGTTCACCTTCATTGATGGGTAAAAGGAGACCGCCTCTCCGCTATCCCCCCACACAACCCACTTGTTCTTATTCAGCTTGACCACTCCCAACCTTAAGGCCTCTGTGAGATAAGGGCAATCCCTTTTGATGTGATTTTCTTCATTACAGTAGACACACCCGCTTGGGGCTTGTGGGTTGTTGGGACGCGGACCCCCTTGCGTGGCTGCCGCTATAGGCGCCGGCGGAGCCGGTGGTAGAGGTGCTGGCGGTGGTGGCGCCCTAACCTCCGGTCGTGGCCCAGAAGCCCTTGCTTGAGGGGCGTCTCCCCACCTTCCATCCCAAGCATCCTTCCAATGGGAACCCCCCCAATCAGAACCACGATTCCCCCCCATCTCCATGTCGTTCCTCCAACCTCCTTGGCCACTCGATTCGTTTCTCCATCCGGTCGGCCGTTCTCCCCACCAGGTAACAGGTGGACCCGGGGGCGGTCTATCGCTCCCCCTGGGACCATCGTTCCGCATGCCTCGCATTTTGCGGAGTGCCATGTCCAAGGTCTCTTTCATGTACTCCCTCACATCTACTCCTCCCCTTGTGAAAACCACCTCGGCGACTTTCTCGAAATTGGCGGAATCCCTCAGGGCCTTCTCAAGGACCTCTTTCCTTTTTTCCTCGGGTAGGTGCAGCATGAACATCACGCACCTATCTACTTCTAATAGCATCCCCCTATCCACTAGGGCTTGGGACAGGCGCTTGAACCTACGGGTGAAGGCTACCAAGCTCTCCCGTTCCCCCCTTGTAATTCGTCGCAAGCCCTCCACGGTCGGGATCAGGTCATCACAGGCGAAAGTCTGCAATAGGCTCGCCCTGAAGGTCCTCCTCCGTCCGTCCGAGGGGTAGATAGCCCGAATCGCCCTGAAGGTCCTCCTGAGCGGCGAGGAAGAAAGCTCCTTATTTTGCATACCGTCGACCGTCGCCAACTCCGCAGTGCAAGGGGGCGTGCGCGAGCGGCGAGGAAGAAAGCTCCCCATTTTGCATACCGTCGACCGTCGTCAACTCCGCAGTGCATGCGAATATCGCCTTTCGGGTCGCCCATGGAGTGCGTGTCGCGCCATCCCCGCTTGTCGCCCACGATTCCGGTTGTGACTGTGCACAGTGTTGCTGTCGTTTACTTCACTTTGCATTGGATCGCCATGACGTTCGGCCAACGAGGGAAGTTAAATAAAAAGAGGTGGTTAGAGAGAGAGAGAGAGAGAGAGAGAGAGAGAGAGAGAGAGGGAAAGTTGTTTAGTTTGATGTGCTCTCACCATTGGGCACAATGGTTCAAGACATTGAATACTGGGTTGATTGCGCAACCGGGTTTCGGTTGTGATGTGTGATATAATGATATTGCAATGTGTACATGATGCGAACTGTTTTTCATACGCTTCATTTGTATTGCTGTTTGAATGCTTGTTTCACGCGGCATCCTCACGTCGTCTTGGGCAGTCTCATGACTACGTGTAACCGGGTAAGTAGATGCGATTTTGCGATGCCATTCAAGTATTTGCTTCCGTCTTCTTTATCCACCAACTTGTTTTCCAATCATTTTTGTTTTTTGAACACGAATGCACTGACGAAGCAGATGAAGAAATGCAAAGCCTCGAATGGCATCCATGAACAACATCGAAATCGGCAGACGACAGAATGATCCTTTGCATGCAAAAGGATACACAGTGTTGAACTCAAACCGAAAAAAATCTTACGGAAGAAATTCATAGTTAAAAAAATCTGAAATATACGAAAGCTTTGACCACCGCTAGTAAGGCGAGACAAGTCCTCTCTGCAGGTAGCAAAAGCAACAACGCACGACGACGTACACACACAGGACCTCTATCCCCGACGCCGTCACCAATGCCACTCACCGACATCCCAACCCTCCACTCGACCTGTCCACTGCCCCTCCGTCGATGGACGCACGTCGACACCTACCCTGGAAAGAAGACACTACCCAAATACCGAACCCGCCACAGTGGACGGACTGCAGCAGTCATCGACACGACGAACAACCACCCCGATGATCGAGGATCGCCAAAAACAGTGCACTGTCCATGCACCGCGTGGAACTGCGAAAGAAGACACCGTACACGATCTGAACCACCTTCACGAAGACGATGGAACTCGACAGACCATCACCGTGTTTTAAGTAATCGACGGTGGCTCGATGGATAAGAGAAGCCTGCAGTTCGCACACATGAAGAAGTAGGAGAAGGCTGACGACGATAGCGACATTGCGGATCACGAGTGTTTCATTCGCTCCGGCAAAGCGTGTCGAAGTGCGGGCGGCTCGTCTGTTGAAGTGGCATTGCTCACTGGCTGGGGGGGAAGTTGAATTCCCAGATCCACACGTCGTCACACACCATTGCGGTCCACTTCCCATAGCAGATTCTCGTCGAACTCTATCCCTGCATCGAGAAGAATGTTGTGCAGAATGCAGACCGCGGTAAATTGTTGAGGCAGAGTGTCCAGGTTCGTCTTGTGAGTTCCCAGGAACAACCTCCACATGCTCTTCAACCTGCCGAACGCTCTCTCCACAGCCCCTCTGGCGACCTTCTGCTTCATGTCCAATCGTTCCTCATCGGGATATTGATTGATTCCTCTTTACGGGACCACCACCCATTCCGATGGAGGGTACCCGTTGTCGCCCAGGATGTACCCGTTGATTCTCACCCCACCCGACAACGTCACAGGTGGCCCACGGAACAGCGTCCCGTCTTCCACGCGCCTGGACAGGCTGGATAGCTGCATGATCCTGATGTCGTGGCAACTCCCCGGATACCCAACGAAAAGGTCCAGAATGCGCAGATTGAGGTCGACCATCACCGCTGCGACCACGGAGAAACGGTGTTTGCGGTCGAAGTAGTTCTCGCTGGGCGTGTTCGCCGGTTTGTCGACGTAGATGTGTCTGCAATCGACTGCTCCGTGGCAGTTCGGGAACCCCTTGTCCAGGAATGCCCGCAGCACGACATGTTTCCGCACCCCAGTTGGCCACGATCTCTTGTCCCTTATACCCGAAGCAACGGGGATCGCACACCACGATTATTTCAGAGGCTCTCCCCACGCCGAACAGCGATGTGCTGATGTGATACGTCTCTCCTGTCGCCCACCGGTACAGCGAGTACATGACGATCTGCTCCGGCTGCAGCGGTTCCCTGTAGAAGGTAACCTGTCTTTGGAGATGTGGAACGCAAGCTTCGTTGATCTCCATGAAAACTCACCTAGGCATGCGAAGCTTTTTCGGAAGTAGTCCTCACTCGCATCGTCGCAGACCCGCAAGTCCTCCCAAGTGCCCCCTGTGCTGCGCTTCATCCACCATCGAGGCGTCGCCGGGGGAACGACACCACACCCGACTGTGGCACGGAGCTGGAAGACGGCCTCCGAAGTGCGGATGCAATCCGGGGCGTCCACCACCCTCTGCACGAGCAGCCTCTGCCGACGCGCAGAAAGCCTGGCCTTCGTCGTCCCTGGCGTTCTCTCAATCTGGCTGCGGATCACAACGGCAAGCACAGCAGCTGCAACCGCCGTCTTCTCCGCCGACGACAACACTCCACGACAACCATCACCGCCACCGTCCATCGCTTCCTTCCAGCCTGGACACGAAGCCCGCCGCCGCACGATCACCTCCAATGACACCGACTCCGAAACAAGACACGCCTGCGATTCACGCGCTGCAACCCCTCCCGAGGGATGTGCCCACGGATGTGTCCCGCCGCCGCCGACGTCGTGGCCACGGAAACGCGAACACACATGCCCACCGCAGACCGATTGTGTGCGTCGTCGGTTTTGCGTGTCGACAACAATGACAACCGTCGTCACCCCACACCCTTCAAGTATGGGAGGCGATGGAAACAAACGAGGACCACCAAACCCTGCGCGTCGTGCCCTGCCCTGCCCACCAACGCCCCGCTCCGTCGCGTCGGCGTCGTCATGCACGCGTGGGAATTCGAATTTCATATTTCGAAACCGCCATTTCCCACGTTCGGGACGTCCACTTCCACGGCCCGTGAAGCGACGCCGCCATGCACCTCCTGGACCATGGACCCTCATCACGGACATCCCGAACCAGAGGACGGACAAACCCTCCCGCGACCGTCTGTAATATTATGAAACGGGCCGTGGAACCGCCCCAAGGATTCGTCTTCGGAGCACTTCTCCGAGGACAGGTGGAACAACGACTCTAAAAACTTAAAAAAATTCTGAGGATTCATTCTCGGGGCCCGAGGACGCGCCGAGGAGTGTCTAACGAGGTCCTTACTATCTTATTACGATGTAACATTTACGCATGAGTTCTGATATATGAATAATGAAAGGGAGATGCACCAAACCAAGTTTTGAATGGGATAAAACGAAATAAGGCTTATTGACTCCTCAAAAATGTCGGCTGCACTCCCACCGCCCTCGCAAGCTCTTCCACTGCTTCCGCGGGCGATGCTGCCATTGATGAGATATGTTGAGATGAAGGGTTTGGGTAAGATTGCTCCAGACTGCCAAAATGTGGTCGTCCCAGAGCACAGAGGCACTCCCTCCCCCACTCAAGAGTCAGGCGGGGCTATGACACTTTTCTCGGGGCATCCACTGTAGTCCGAGACGAGGCCAGCAGGGCGAGCTCAATGATAAAGATAAAACGTGAGGACAGCATGTCACTTCCCTGCGCACAGATAGCTTACGCCATAACCTTGCCAAGAGATCTTCAGGCTTCCACCAATAACTTATGATAACTCCTTTGACTTCTCATTCTCACACCCTAGAAGCTCGTGCTCTTAACCCTAAAGTGCACGAGACAAGAATACGGGTATTCCGCCAGCGCTGAAGCTGACACTCTGGCTCTTGGAGCTATCAAAACGCTCCCACGCTTGTTGTACACTCTCCCACTGCCCACACCAATGCCTGTAGCTCTACATCACGTTCACGCTTGCCACTTCATCCATTGACCAATGTATTTGAATGGAGGTTAGGGTCTGATGATTCTTCAAAATTTGCCCAAATTAGTCGGATATCAGTCTTGTCAGGATGCCCGGGCATAAGAGCACAAAGGCGCTCCCTAGCCCACTCAAGAGCTAAGTTATGCTCGTTCTCGGGCGGCTCAAGCCTTACGCCGCCCTTTACTTCCTTTGAAGAGTCTACAGTTGACGGTCGGATCTCGCACAGTGGCCTGTGCCAACGGTTTTCACCTTGCGGATCGAGCGGGCGAGAGTCGATTGGTTAATGAGGGATGAACGAGACGGGGAAAACCAAATTCAGGAGAGACTATGGCAAAATACTGGTTAAGGAGGCTTGGGTGAGTTTTCCCAGGCTCAATGGTAACTGGATAATATATTATTTTAATAAAAACAGACAATTCTAATGCAAAATTGCGGTACGCTGATTGGGTGACCAGAACTCGCGACCGCGGTCGAATTATAATTATGAAGTGAAGGTATCTCAAGAGTTGCGCCGGGCCTCCCGTCAAAGTGCGATGAGTCTTCGGGTGCTACGTCGTCGAGTTCGTCTATTTTTTACAGGATCAAGAGCCTGAGGGCTGGGGCCCGAAAAATTAATCGGTGCCCTAATTTACCGTGGTTACATCGGGTCACCGAAATCAGATGCGAAGACTCAGGTCCGCTACCAGACCGCTGCAATTTCCTGATGGTACGGCCTTATGGTACCACCAGTGATTGTTCGGAGGATGGGGTAAGCTCGGGCACACGCTCGGGACTGGGCTGGTACCGGAGCGCTGCAAATTTGTGCAAAAGGCCCGGTACCCGACAAAAAAAGGTTGACCTTGCTAATTTCCACTAAGGGCCAAGACAAACCCGGAATTAGTCTCGACGGTATGCCTGGTACCAGGGTGCTTCAAAAGGATCCGTACCCAACGAAAACGCCCCCTTGACAAGTAACTTTTCGGGGCACCAATTAAGTCCGGGTCTAGGTTCGGGAGGAGGCTTCGTACTGGGGCGCTGCAAGTTTCTCGACAGCGCCCGACACTTGGGAGGTTGAGGCCACAGTTGAGGCATGTGAAGCCGGGCCCAACAAACTATATAAGTCCAACTGGGCCCGAATTGGGGGGACTTCTCGGATGCGCACAAAAAAGGTACACTGGGCTGGTGCCGACACTCGGAAGTGTGTTGGAGGTCCCTTGGGGTACGAATCCCCGATCTAGGGCGTTCGAAACGTACCTGTTGGTGGGTACTCACCAGCGAACTGGTCCAACAGTGCATGATGACCTACGCACGACAACGGGGGTAAGCTCCTCAATCGCGCATGAGGAGGCACACCGAAGG
Source organism: Chara braunii (assembly GCA_003427395.1). NCBI lineage: Eukaryota > Viridiplantae > Streptophyta > Charophyceae > Charales > Characeae > Chara > Chara braunii. Next base: position 531,206 of record BFEA01000303.1, on the reverse strand, counting down.
GGGATATTTACCTACCTAATCAACACACGGGGAGACTAATTAGTCTTCCAATCATGCGCGAAAGTGGGGAGATATTCAGGACACACGGTTACTGAAATGCACGAAGCGGCCGTGGAACGCAGAAGTGGCAGTACTTTTCCCGTTGCCCTACAAACGACACTCTGGTAAAACTGGAATATGCAAGGAATCGGCGTGGCGATCGTTTCACGGTTAAGATCATTTTTCCAATTTTTTGCGTTATTTTTCCTAAAAAGATCACGAGCAAGCCTACATGACCCTGAAATTGCAGACTCTGAAATGCACTCCTTGGAGCGGGAAACATCGCAGCAGTTGGAGTACTTTTCTGTTGGTCTATGAACGACACTTTCAATTTGATAAAATTGTAATATGCAAGGAATCGACGAGGCGATCGTTTCACGGTCAAAACGATTTTTCCAATTTTTTGTGTTATTTTTCCTGAAACGATCACAAGCGTATCTACGGGACCCTCAAATTGCACACTTTGAAACGCATGTTTTGGAGCGGTAAAAATTGCGGCAGTTAGAATATTTTTCCCGTTGGCCTACGAACGACAGTCTCAGACTGGTAAAACTGGAATAAGCAAGGAATCGATGCGGCGATTGTTTCACGGTCAAAACGATTGTTCCAATTTTTTATGTTATTTTTCCTGAAAAGATCACAAGCAAATCTATGGGACCCTCAAGTTGCAGACTATGGGACGCATTCTTTGGGGGGGGGAAAATCATGGCAGTTAATCTATTTTTGTTTGATATTTTTCCCGTTATCCTACAAACGACACTGTCATAGTGAAAATACTAGACTATGCAAGAAATCGGCGCGGTGATTGTTTCACGGTTAAAATTATTTATAATTTATTTATTTTTGTTTGATATTTTTCCTGGAAGGATCACGACCTAATCTACCAACGACCAAAAATTCAGAAATTTTCGTGAATTTGTTTCCGACCGTGAAAAATCGCCAAAGTGGCTGCCTTCAAATTGCAGGACTAGATTCGCCGTTTTTGGCCTCTGGTCACCGCCCTCTCCCCAAGCGCGGCCCTAACTCAAAGGTCAGTTTAATAGATGAACAGAGCTGCAACCCGCTCAAGCCATAAGCACACTAGAGAGAGAGAGAGAGAACAACAAGATTGTAATTGTGCGAACAAAAGGATTTGAATGAACGTGGTTCGGGTTCTATTCCAGTTCACTGGACACTCCTTTCTGCCGAGTTGCCTATCATTGAGGGAATACTAGTTTGTTTGGGCTCATGTGGTCGGGGCTAGCTGATTGGAGGAAGATCATGCTTCCCACTCTCTGGCTGAAGTAGCAAATCCTACACTTGTTGAATGCTAATCAGCTCGAATGAGTCTGCTACAAAAGGATAACCAGATACATAGAGAAGCGGTCAAACAGACTTGGGGGGTCAATATCAACGGTTTATATGGCAGAGAGGCCTCAACAGACTCAACGCACATTCAACATACTCAGCAAGTGGAGTGAACCAAAGGTTGTGGACTCAACTGACTGAAGCTAACTACGATAGAATCTAAGTGTACTCGGTCAGCGTTTGGGCAGTGCTAGAGGTTTGAGCGACATTCACAACCAACCTGTACCAACAGGCCCAACAGACTGAGCACGAGATCAATGGAAGGGTCATAAACTCTCCATCAACCAGACTTAGCGGAGACCGAAAATGTAGACCTCGGGCTCTATCGACAACGAACAGTAGACACAAAATGAGGCAAATCACGAAAATGACAAACTCAGAGTTAAGACTTCGAGAACAGATTGAGCAAGGCTGACTCTGGCTGAGAACTCGGACACATCCGACCATTTACAGACTCTTATGCGGACCCAAACCTAAGTTTACACATTGAGGCTCAGAGAAACCAGTCTGTGGACTCATACTTAGGCTGGGGATTGAGACCCAAAAAAACAATCTGCAAAACGCAAACTCAACAGAGTCAACATACACCATGAGTAGCAGCGAAGAGTACTCGGAAATTTATAGCATGCATGCTTGGGCGAGATACCCGAGGTTGTATCAAAGTGGAAAAAGAAGGAGGAAGGAAGTGCCTACGTCTGCATGGCCAGGCCGCGGCGTGGGGGACGTAGCCTCACTCCACTCATCGATCCTGTCATGCAAGCGTTCTGGCCAATAGGACAGAGGAAGAAGTACGCGTGCATAGGGATGCCACAAAAGTTATCAAGAACAGGAGGATTACGGTTGCAATTATGCCCGCCAAAACAAAAACTACGGTTACACACAAGGATTAAGGAGCGAAAAAGTCAGAACAAAAATCCTGATGCAGCAAAGCGTGCGCAAGCAAGAAGCGTCGTGTAACAAAAATTGAGACACACCTAAATTCCTAATCTAAATCCTAATTGCAAAAAAAAAATTTGAACGAAGCAAATTTCGAGAGCCCACGGGGTCTTGACCTCAGTTGAAAGTTCAAAAAGATTTTCCCGCACGACGCCCGCACCAAAATTCTCATTTCCCACTGCATACGAAGAAAGAAGCTATGACAACATTTATCTTTCGTTCTCGCTAAGGTGCGACCAGCTACCAATCGTTACAAGATCACCCCGACCTCGATTCCGAAAAACAAGAAAAGCAAGGGCAGCCATGTAATCCCTCGGCCTGTCCCGATTCAACCTCCGAAGTAGCCTTGCGCAGACAATCATGCGGTTGCTGAAAATTGTTCGTCACAGGGTTGTCTTTTGGGGGAGAGGAGTAACCCTTTTGGCTCTTGTAACCCCTTTACATGTAACTGAGACCTCAATAGGCGCTGGAGTTTCCATGGGGAAAGAAGGTTGTTTTTCCCTCCCTTCACCTCTCCCTGTAGAAATAGTGGGCGTTGGAATGTTCATGTGATTTTTCGGGATTTTTTGTGGCTGATTTTTGTAATTTTTCTTAATTGAAAAATTCTTCCAAGGTTTGGTGTTGGAGGCAGGGGGTTGTGGTGGCTGTGACGGCGGGAGATGACGCGCTCTGCGGCAAAGGGGCTACCTGCAGGGTTGTAATAGGGTACAACAGCGGTCGACATGGTGGCTTCATCGTGGTAAGACTTGCCGGAGTAGGGTTCATGGGGTTTGTTGGGGGGATATCTGCAACCAGTGCATGAAGGAGACGAATAATGAGATCTACAACCATGATGTTGATTGGTGGCTTTACTGCTATTTGCCTTACTCCTGAGTCGCGGTGGTTTGCGAAAAGACGAGGCCAGAACGACGCTGGTCGACGTTGGGGCTTGGTTGTGCTTCCCTGTAACTCCAGTTGTTCAAGGGCATGAGACTTGGTAGAGAGATCTGCGGAGTTGTCGAGGGTGGAAGACACTCTAGTGTCTTTTGGTGAGCTGGTGCCTAGTCGATGCTGGACGGAGCCGGGGCGGCTCGCTTGGCCCTATGGCCTAGCAGGTGGGGGGGTTCTGGGGAGGGTCGTGCCACTCTGTAACCTAGCAGTTGGGGGCATGAGGCTTGGTAGAGATTGGGCATCGGGATACAGGTGTGAGGCAGGTAAGGGTTGGGCTGCTGAAAGACCCTAAGGCATGTGTTTTTTTTCGTTTCGAATGCTTCTTTGATCCAAGCTTTAGGGGACACAGGATTTCAGTGTTTTTGTTATTTAAAAAAAAAAAGGCCGAAGTCGGGTAGTGGCCCCGGTATTTCAAGGATATCTTCAAAAAAAGGTTTGTTTACAGGTGGTTCTGAGAATGCTTTAGGATTCAGGGGACTTCTAGCAACTCGCTTTGGGCTGTTTGATACCGATACATTCCTGGATCTGTGGTTGTTCTATGCCAGGCGACGCTGGCCGGTGCTGGGGTGTCGCCCTGTAACCTGCTGATTGCAAGAGCGTGAGGCCTGGTAGAGAGATCTGGGGATACTTTGGGGTGGGCATTCCAAGGGACAACCAAGGGTTGTTGTTAGGACGACACTGGCCGGAGTTGGGGTGAGTCGTGTTGCTCTGTAACCTAGCCGGGTGAGAGTGTGAGGCCTGGGAGAGCTCGACAGGGAATAAGACAGTGTTGGATAGTTTTAGAGAGTTTTGTTTGGGAGTCTAGGGGTTCTGAGTATTCGAAAAGAGGTCAGTAGTCATTCGTAGTTTTTCAACCTCTCTTTTATTCTCTTGAACTTCTTCAATAGTTTTCAGATTGATTCTCAGCCGAAGCCGGGTAATGGCCCCGGTATCTCAAATGACTTGTGTAACTCTATATGGGACGCTGGGCCCGGTTCCCAGCACGTGCTTCTCCCCTCGAATAGACTGGAGCTTTTGTCCCCCCAAAAAACAGAAGAACTTCATACCAATGTATAGAGTGCACTTCTTACTAACATATTATAATTAAAAAAAACTAAAAAAAATAATGAAGAACATATAAAACAGCAAGCCAAAAGAGCATTTTCNCCCCCCCCCCCAAAAAAAAAAAAAAAAAAAAAAAGAATGTTAAACAGCCCCGTACGGCTACGGTAACATAGAGAGCGATAAGAGGACACCAAACAAGGGCCCCTGTGAAACTGTTTCATTCGACTTTCTTATATATCGTCATATGTTTATTGTCCTCTTCTCCCTCCCTTTCTGCCTACGGTTTGTATGAAACTCCGACGAAACAGTTTGTTCTCTTCTCCCTCTCCCTCTACGGTTGACCGGGCATCTCTGCTTGACGATCTATCCATCTATCTATCTATATGTATATATATATATGTACATATGTATATATTGCTATGGAAAGAGAAACTTTATTTGGGGCCCAATGACCACCCGTGACGGCAAAATTACTGCAAGTGCACTGCAAAGAGCAGGAGATTCCTGAGGCTCGGACCCGCTAGGCACGACTGGTTGGTTTTCAACCACATGCGGAGCCTAGTGGATTCATTACCAAGGTGGTCGGCCACCAGAGTCCCGAAATATTCATTGGCTTTCCCATCAGGCTCCCATTCGGGTTTTGGGAGTACAGATGACGGCCCAGGGCCGCCCTCCCTCAAATGATCATTGGATTTCGGCACCAGCTTTGGCAAAACTGGCAAATTGGAGGAATAAGCCCACCTCCATTTTTGGTTGGGCACTGGTCATTAATAATGTAGTATCCGCCGCTCTCTGGTATAAGTCAGTGTTGTGGCCGCTAAGTAACTCCGCCTTTAAGGCGCTGAAGTCAAAGGTGGCAGCCTTTCTATGGAGAGGGGACGATGAGCGAGCTAATGTTATCAGTAGGGTAGCCTGAGATTGGGTCATTCAACCCAAAGCGATGGGGGGTCTGGGCATCATAGATCAGGTAACGCAAGTCCAGGCCCTCGGCCTCAAATAGCTAATAACCCTTATTTTTGCCATCGATAGTCCGTGGCAGGCCCTAGCCCTAGACCACATCGCCTGCCTGGCCCTGCCCGCCCCACCGGGGGTTAAACCGTTGACTTGGGTTGAGGATCGCTACTGGTAGATCCCACGAAGAATTCAGGGCCAAAAAGTCGACCAGTTCTGGCCCTCTTTGCTAAAAAGTTGGCGCAGGCTCCCTCTCCCCAAGAAACAGACACCGGTGCGCTGGGAGGAGACATATCGTCAACCCCTGTTTGGCAACCGGTGGATCACATCCACAAATGGTCAGATTCTGATTAGCACAGAGGCCCCGTGGAAGGGGTGGGTGAAGAACGGTGTGCTCAGGGTGGGCCATCTATGGGACAGGGAGAGAAAGGACTGGAAAACGGCGGCCCAGCTACGGAGCACTCTCAAATATTGCCACCACACTGAGCAGCAGATAGAAACCATCATTGAAGCAATTCCACTTGCCTGGTACAGAACCCTAAAGAAAGGGCCCACCATGAATGAGGGTGATTGGGTAGCGTTCCGGGGGACGGGGCACGGGCAGGCCGCATACACCAGACGCGTCCTACTGATGCCTTGGTAGAATACTACGCTATCGGTCCTAGGGGAGTGCTGGATGGTTCTCAAAACCCACTGGAATGGCGTGAGAAGGAGGAAATGTTTCGGATACGGGTGCTACAAGAGGAGCGGGACATCAAGGCATTCCTCCCCCTAACATCGATACACGAGCTCGCCATCGATCCTGACGAATGGCAATGGCAGACATGTTTGACATCGGGGTTAACAGCAAAGAAAACAATCCGCCTCAATACAATATCTGTTAAATCTATGTATAAAATGCTCAGACCCAAAAGAGTACTAAAGGACCACTTAGTCGACAGGTGGGCTCATCACCTGAACATCGGCCGGTCCACCCTCACTCCCATAAAATGGTTTAAGGAAACCAAATCTAGGCCAGTGAAGATAAATTCGCTCCAGTGGCAGATTGCACACCGGTGCCTGCCGACAAATGACTGGTTGATTGACCATACGCAGCTGGAACAGAAGGGGATAGCACTCCCATGGTGCCACGGGTGCTTGTCTAGGGAGGAAAAGAAACGAGACCATCGAACACATTTTTATGCAATGCCCAGTGGCAGTCTTCACATGGCGATGGTGGGACTGGATTTGGAGGATGGCAACAAACGCCCCCGGGCCATGGTCATGGCAAGCCATACTAACCGGGCACTGTCCAGGAATGGATGGTGCCGCCCCCTACGTTAGCAACCTATATAACCTGGGGAGACGGTCGGTCCTATGGGCCCTCTGGTGGCAACGATGCACCTTAGCCATGGAGGGAGTAAGGATAGAAGGAAACGAATTGTATGAGCAGATAAAAGAATTGATCCAGCTGGACCTGACACGGAGATGGAGAAATCTTAAACTTCATCTTGACCTCTTTCAGACAGAATAGGATATAAGGAGAGGGATCACTGGGTTTTGCGTGGAATGGCTGGGGGGGCAGAGGGAGGGATGGATGGCTCAGATTGAGTGGTCAGGGGACACAGTAGGCATAAACGGACAAGGGATTGCGAGAGATTATAAACTCATCTTCAAAGACTGGACTAACATAGACCCTTCCCTTCCGATGAGACGTCCATCTGAGTTCCCGGACCCTTTCCCACCCCACCCCCTTGCCCTGGTGGAAACCCTGATTTGATGCAGATGACAGAGGTGCGGGCTGGGGAACGACAGGGACCACTGTTGCCCCCCACTGGGCCCTGGGAGGCCCCAGCCTAGAGCTTTGACACACCTCAGGGGATTCTCCCCCGGTGTCCAGCAGAAAGCTAGTCATGTTTCTACTCAGCAGGTTTGCAAAGAGGGAGGAAGGAACTAGTGCTCAGCTGCAATGACCTGGCGCCTGATGATAAGGCGAAGAGGTTCTCTCCCTGTCTTAGAAAAGCCTGCACAGATTAATGATCATCCTCATGGTTTTTCTCCTTAATTTTCAGATAAGGGACGCTGAGCCCGGTTCTCAGCAAAGTCTTGTGTTCACTCCGGAAAGACTGTGAGGACCCCGGTCTCAAACTTTCTCATGGATAATATCAGCCTTGGGCACTGGGCCCGTTTAAAAAAAAAAAAAAAAAAAAAAAAAAAAAAAAAAAAAAAAAAAAAAAAAAGTATCATGGATGATGGAGAGCATGATGGAGAGCATCAACTGCGGCGGAGGCCGATTGTGTTCGCTTTCGTGGAGGGGCCAGGGCCGCCAGGCCTTCAGCCAAGAAAAGAATTCGCAACATATTTTGAAATCCATATAGTAAGCCACTTTCCGTTGGCATGCCCGTGCAAAGAAAGCTCCCCGCCAAAATCTTTTCAATCCGTTGGGGGAATGGACAACCCCAAAATTGGGTGGGGTCCGCCATAGGCCCACTGGATAGAACATTTTCAGTAGTCTTCTTCTTTTTTTTTTCTTTTTTTTTTGTTGTTGTTTTATTCTACTTTTTTATTTTTTTATTTTTTTTATTTTAAAGGTCACCATTTATTAATATCAAAGTCGGGAAGCGGGCCCGGCGTCCCTTACAAAAAGTCGCCGCAGTACTGAGCTGAGCGAGGCTCTTCGGCCAGGCAAAGCTCATACCACGGCTATGCCTCAAGTGTATCAGGGATGGAGACCTTCTTCAAAGCACAAAAAAGCTAAAATAAAACGGCCATTCACATCTAATCTACCATAATTCAGTACCCCATATCAAAGGCAGCTGTATACAGCATCAGCCGGATCGTTGTCCTACACATCTATCACTCTACAATTCTACAAGGTATATGCTTGATCCCAGAAAACCTGTTTGTACAGCTAAAAACCATATATAACTCTCGTATATTATCTGCGGCTGTATACAGCAATCACCGTGTCACAGTCCTACGACAGTGTACTATACAAATGTACAGACCTGTGCAATGAATCACAGGAAAAACCCCGAGAAGACCAAAGAGGGCGATCGGCCCGGGGAACAGTCCACTGATGCAAGCCCCGAAAAAGCACCCCATCGTGTAATAAAACCCTGCATTGCCTTTCTGGTAAAGCCTTTCCGCTGTACTGTATGCTCCCAGTCAGCCTGCATCGCCTGTTTAATACCATATTTAACCTCTGCTCGAATCATTGGTGGTGTCAACTTGTCTCCACGTCTGGTTGCTGAGTTTCTCAGTGTCCAAAGGGTCCACAGTATTGCACCCCTGAGTCTCTTCCGCATGTGTACAACGTCTTGAAAGAGGTGTTCTTCTTGCAGCTGTTCCCATGAGTATGAAGTGATATGTCCATCTGTGTCCATTTCCGGGAACGGGGATATCTGAGTGTCTCCACCAGTCCCAAAAAGGCTGGGAAGCGTCGCAATATAACGCAAAGTGTTGCAAATCTTCCATTCGGGTGCCAGGACATATCTGACATTCCGCCCTTGCCTTAGTTGTTCGTTTTGCACACCAGACTGCAACCGGGACTGCTTGATGCATCATGAGCCAGAGGAAACTGGCGTGTTTGACAACAACCAAGTCCATCAGATTCACCCAGAATCTGGGAAGCACTTCCAATAGTCTTGTCAACGAATCTCTGATCCATCCTGTCGCCAACCATCTACAAGCCACCTTCCAATTGATATCAACCGGAGGGTTTGTAAGCAGATATCCCAGTTTGGTTGAATATCGATGAATCGGAACCGTTTCATTTCGATGCAGAGGGTGTTCCCAGGCCCAATCTCTGGGATCCACAGACAAAAGGTAAGAAGGAGAGGAGAGGTGGAAAGGATGATAGCCTGTTGCAGTTTCCAGAACACACACAGGTGTCAAAGTTTGAGCAGGGGGCATCGGGTCTTGATTCACCGCAAATGTCAGAGGCGTTCCCAAACCAGAAAAACCATCTTGAACCTCCCAACAAGTATGTGGTATTTGGGCCACCTCCGAATAACTCTCCATTTTCCATATATGCTGTGGTTGTTCTTGATGCGAATGTTTATACCACATGCCCTGGGCAGGGACAAGACCTGCTCTCAGTACCTGCACCCAGGTATTGGGAACTGCTTGCTGTAGATGTTGTAAATGGTCCCTCTGATGCCAGAGACCAGAGAGCAAAGGCGCCAGGATTTCGAAGGGTTTCCAATCAACCAGCATAGTGTCCCAGATGTCAGCCACAGTTCCTATGCCTTGTGCCATCCAAGCATTTCCAAAGGCCCCCGTCCCATGAGTTTGGAAGGGATTTCCTTGAATCGAGTTGATACACTGGTTGTGAAACAGAGGTTGGGTGAGTATCCGCTCCATCACCATTGGCGGTGGTCGCAACACAGGAGCAACTTGCTTCCAGGCTTTCAATATGCCACCCCATACATCTGGCGGCAGGTTTTTCCTTAGATAAGAGGCAAACAGTGAGGGCAGCCAGACATGTTTAGGATTCTCCCATCCCCAAATTGATAAAAGTGCAGGTTCTGCTAGTTGTTTCCACCCGAAAGTGGAATCAGCTAGCAGGCCCCACGATATCCATCTTGCTAACAGTGCTGCAATCTGTCTCTCCGGATCCAAGACTGCCAGGCCTCCTCTCCATTTAGGCTGTGTAACCACTTCCCAAGCCACTTTGGGTAAATAACTGTCTTGATTGGTTTCTTCTTTCCAAAGATAGTGTGTGGCAAGACGGCGCACTGTTTGCAGAGAAGATGAGTCAAGTTGGTAAATGGACCTATGATACCAGAGTGTAGAAAAACAAGCATTATTGATTACCAGAGATCGTCCGTACAGGCTCACCCCTTGTTGAGCAGTCCAAGGGTGAAAAGCAGCCCTGAGTGACGTCAAGGAAGAAGCGGAATCCAATCGCAGTTGAGGGGCAAATGATATCCTGTGGCCCAACAACCGTTCATGCTGTGTAGGAACCACAACCCTCAGTCCCCAATGATAGGGGGGTTGGGTTCCTGGTGGCACAAGGACTGACGATTTGGACCAGTTAACTGCAGCTTGTGAGACAAGACAAAAAAGATCAATAGTCTCCTGCAGCTTTACGAAAACAGCATCCAGCAAGGGAGTAAATGCTACTGAATCATCAGCAAAGGCCTCTGATTTAAGGCTATCACCTGAGGGCAAGAGAAATCCTGGAATATCGGGGTCACTTCTAATCAAAACGTGCATAACTTCTACATACAGTATATACAGATAGGGAGCCACAGGGCATCCTTGTCTCACCGACCGGGAGAGCGAAATTGGTGGGGAAAGAGTCTCATTGACACACAGTCTAGAGGTAGCCCCATCCAAGAGTGCCTTAACTGCATGTGGAATTTTGGGTCCAAAACCGAAAGTAGTCATTGTAGCTTGTAGAAACTCCCAACCCTAGTATGACCGCCATTTGTTCTTCTCCATCTGTCACTTGTTCCATAAATCTTTCCACAGTCATGACGTTGTACAAGATTTGTCTCCCTTGCAGAAAGTCAGTTTGCGAGGGATGGATAATCGTTGTGAGTACTTGCTGCAGTCTTGCTGTCAAAATTTTAGAGAAAATCTTATAAACAGCGGGCATCAATGTGATCGGTCGGTAATTGCGCACATCGGTCCGGTCCCCTTTTTTGAAGACAAAGGTGATGATCTCTTCTAATGCAGAGGCAGGTAGGGCCCCCCCGTTCCACACAGCTCAACATACAATTAACAGTTCTGGAGTTAACAAAGGAGAAAATTGTTTGAAGAAAGTAGAGGGCAATCCATCAATCCTTGATCAGCCAACGATTTGACTGCGTCAATCAATTCTTGCTGCGTTATGTCAGCTTCCAACATTTGAGACTGCTGTTGTGTCAGCTTGTGGTCCATTTTAGACCAGATCAAATGATGGAATTGATCGAGAAGTTGTTCCTCAGAATGTTGGGCTTGCGATGCCAACAAGCTCTCATAAAAAAGCGAAATGTTAATGATGATTGACGGAGTGTCTACAGCGAGTGGCTGAGCATCCATAAACGGATGTTTCATTGCCAAGATCAAGCCAGGTTTGTGAGAGGGACGTCGGCCTTCAAAGAAGGACGCAGTTATTCGATCCCCTTTGATCAGCCAGGATATGTGCTTCCGATGTGTGACAACTCTTAGTGCAGGCTGTGTTTGCATCGTCCATTCCTGTCTGAGTCTGTCCATGTCAGCCATAAGTTGCTGTTCATTTCCAGTTGTCAACTCCGCTCTGCGTGTAAGTTCTGGTCGTTGATGATTGTGAGTTGTGAACTATGATAAATTGGGTATCTGGCCGGATAATCTGGTCGGATTATCTGGCCGGATGATGGGGGGGTAGGATCATCCGGAAATCCGGATGATTAAAAAAAGGCCAAAAAAAAGCAAAAAAAAATAAAAAATAAAAAATAAAATTGAGTAGAACTACATTCCTATTTCATGAAAAGCTTGATAGGGCATTGAAGGGTTCAAAAGGGGTAAGATAGGGAATAAAGGGGTTTAGAGGGGGGATGCTTAATTCATTCTATAATTTTTTATTTTAATATTATTTTCTTCTTCTGTTTTATTTTTTATCTTTATATCTGTTGAGATATCAAAGATGACCTCAAGCCAAATGTTGTTCGTATCATTCATCTGAACAACATACTTTTTTTCCAGATTTTTTTTATTTTTTTATTTTTTTTGGTAAAAAAAAATATTTTGCGCAGGGCCGGATTTTCCATATCCGGAATTAATCCGGAAAATTCATCCGGATTGAAAATTCCGGATAAAATTGGTCTGCCGGATATCCTGAATTTTATCATAGGTTGTGAATGAGAGTTAACAACGACAAATTTCTTGACAAGCAGTCCTCTTTTGAGCACCACCCTCAAGCCCCCTCGAAACCAATCTGCCAAGGAGGGGAACAATGGTTGTGAAGTGCGCCATTTGACCCAGAAGTCTAAGAAGAATCGTCTGAATTCATCATGTTTCACCACCCATTCAGGCAACGAAATTCGGTCCCTTCCCATACGAACAGATGAATGCAAAAAAAAATCCAAAAATAGCAGCAAATGATCAGATCCTAAAAAAGAAACCACAAAACATCTAGCAATCTTGTGTACCAACGAATCAGAAGTGAGGAAGAGGTCAATCTGACTACGTGGGATGTACTGCTGGGCATAGGCTCTTGCTGCAAAAAAGATATATCCCTTTTCAAAGGGATGCAGCAAACGAAAAATGTCTGTGAAGCCGTTAGTTGTACAAAAATCGGAGAGATATACTGCGTCCGATATGGCAGGTCCTGCACGTAGAGAGTCTGCTCCCCGTATGAAGACAGTGTTCCAGTCCCCCCCCAAGATGAGATTATTAACTTGGGGGAGGAGCCAGGGCAAGGATTTGAGAAGTTCTACTCTATCAGATTGACATGTCGGAGCATACAGATTAAAAATCGCCCAGTCTTGTTGAAAAACAGTAAATCGAACCCAGGCCCAACGGCCATTATGGTCTGTTCTATAATCAGTCACTGTAAGAGGGGCTGTTCGGGTTATGAGGATGGCCACCCCGCCTCTTGTCCCTTGGGCCGGTGCCCAGAACTGATGGCCAAGCCACCACCCCATTTGTTCCTCAATCGCTGCAGCGTCCAATTTAGTTTCTTGGAGCAAAACAATCTGCACACCTTTTTTTATTGCTAGTGTTTTGATCAAAGATCGTTTAATGGCTACTCTACGAGATCCCAGTCCACGTATGTTCCACGATATTAGTCTGAGTTTGTCCATAGTGGTTAATTAGACAGTCCAGTCCAAACATTTGAGCAAAAGGAACTGATTAGAAAAAATACTTATGTGCCAAGGGATGTGACCATCAACTTGCGTAAGGATGGCTGCTGTCCAACAATCATAAATTTTTGTGTCCATTGCAGTCTGACCCGCTGGATTCTTGAATAACTGCAGGGATGTCCATCTAATCCCGGACAAAAGAGGTGCAGCGTTCGTTGAGCGGTTTGCAATTGCATCAATTATTGGAAAAAACAGGATATCAGTTCTACCCTGCATATTGGTGGGTGTCAGCCTAACCCATTCCATTTCCGGGTATGGTCTGGTGCAAAACGCAGGGGCTAGCCATTTTTTTACCTTTGACATTACCGACTCTTGAACAGGTTCTTGATGAAGTTCACAATAAGGCACAGTGAGTTGTTCCTGGCCTGTCACAGCAGTAAGCAGATGCAAACTCCCATCAATGGCCAAAAAGACTAAAGGCACAACAACACAGGGCTGGCCTGGAGCCATCGCATCCAATATCGATCTTGGAAAAACAGAGGCGCGTGTCACTTGCTGAACATCTGTCTCCTGTTGCCGAGGGAGTCCTTCCTCCCTCTCAACCAATATTTCTTCGGTCTCCTCCTCTTCTTCCACATCAGCCCAAAGAACTGTTTTATCTCTTCCCAAAGTACGAAGGTCAGTATTCGCTGCAGAGCCAGGTCGTGCATAAGGCTGTTGAGCAGTCAATCTGGGTCCCCCTACAAATATCTTCCGCCTGTGCACAGGCATGGGACCTTTCTTCAATGGCATGAGCTCCTCCGGGCCTTCGCAAGAAGGCAGATCACGGCCATCTTGCGATGGATGGAGAGTCTGTCCCGGTGTGCCCGGTTGTGGTTGATCAATACCCCTTGCCATTCCAGTTTGAGCAGGGATCGAAGTAGTCCCACTGAGCGGTAAATTTTGTTGTACAAGGGGCGGGGGTCCTGACGAGGCACCTCCACGTGGCAACCCTCCCTCAGTCAGAACCTCAGCCGGTACAGTAGGGATGCCTGTTCCCGACACAGAATTCAGAACAGTCCCAATCAGCGAACGATTTTGGCGCAGAAGAGACGAGAGTCCAGACAGAGCGCCTCCAGGTGGACGTCCTCCTTCGGTTGTGACCGCTGAAGGTCCAGCAGCACCAACTGCGGCCGACACCGAGGGGAGAGGGGTGCCTGTTCCCGACGCTGAATTCAGAACAGTCCCAGTCAGCAAACGATTTTGGAGCAGAAGAGACGAAAGTCCTCTCGGAGCGCCTCCGGGTGGACGTCCTCCTTCAGTTGGGACCGCTGAAGGTCCAGCAGCACCAACTGCGGCCGACACCGAGGGGGGAGGTCCAGATGATGCACCCTGACCAGAGGTCTGTTCCATCTGAGTCCGAGTCGTTTTCTTCGTGCACACAGGGTCTCCAGACTTGTGTCCATACCACCTACAGACACTGCACCATGGTGTGTCCTGGGTAACAACCTCTACCTTATGACAGCCATGCGGTGATTGTACTTTCAGAAACTTGGATATCCTCGCTTTGGCTCGGGGGTGGAGATCATACCTACGGTTCACCAATCATGGTTCCATTTTGTTCTGTTCTGGAGGATACGCTATGAGCACTTCCCCAAACGCTTTCATGATGGATGCTTTAAGGAACGGCATTGCCATGAGAGGGACTCTGAGGACCCTAATCCAGTAGACCGAGTCTAGCAGATCGTCTTTTATTTTGGCTTGTTCAGCCGGGGTGGCCCATGGCTTATACAGAACACGACAATTTCCACCCCCAACCACAGCCCCTTCTTCCTTTTGCAGGGTATTTATCAGCCAGTCTCTCAGAACATGATTAACTGCAAGATAAGAAATCATGTTTGCTCCTTCAGGTTTGACTCTGCCTTTTTGACCAGCCAGCATTGCACAATCCCATCCCGCCTCGACCGATCGTATCCAGGCTTCTTTAGATGCGAAGGGAACGTTATTCTTCAGTCCCTGGAAAACGACGAGGACCGCATGGTGTCTCAAGTAATCAACAGTGACGTCCGCAGCCAAAGGGTCAAGATCAACAATGACAGTATCCGAATTGTCCTCTCTCGAGGTGGCAAGGAATCTGGCCGCCAGGTCCGAATCCTCATCACCCGAGAGAAAACATTTTTGGATCATCTCACACAACTGATCTCTTTGTGTATTCATCTTTGAAACTAACCCAGCAATTGTGGAGGAAGTCAATCAGTAAGTTTGTGCCAGATGGTCCTGTTAATATGGATGTTAAACCCAAGTCAGAAGAGTCTTGAAAAAATTGAGGGAGCAATAATCAAGGAGCAATCAAATCGCCCATAAGGAGATAATAATTCCAACGTTCAGCGGAGAGAGGGCAATTGCAGCGCAGCAGAGTTCATGAAATAGTGCTTCAAAAACCCGCACAGTATATTCCAATCCAATAACCAGGCACCCAATTCTACAATTGCTCGGGCCAATCAGTAATCAATAAACGGAGCACCACAAGTGCCAATCCCAGCATAGTCAGGCCAATCAGCACTCGATAAACAGAGCACCGTAAATGGCGATTCCAGCACATACGTGTCAAGGCAGTAGCAATAACTCAACGAATACTCCAAACGCCTAACATTTACACAAATCGTTCCACCCCTATTTTTAATAAAACAAAAACAAAAACAAAACGTCCAAAACCATCACAACCTAGGTCACAAATGAATTCTAAATCCACTCAGTTTGCACTTCCTTGTTCAAACTAGCAGAATCACAAGTAACCAATCTCAACGTCGGCGTACACAGCGATCGTCGTCTGTCAATCCTTGCGGTAGTGAAAAAATAAGAGTCCCGAAACCAATCGTCCACACCAACATACACAGCGTGTACAATTTTCTGTCGATCCTTCAAAGATACGAATCATGGAGCATTTGAAGTCAGAAAGACACACATCTGGACCAAGATCGACAGGTCAGGAGAACTAAAAAAAGGCAGCCGAATTGCAGACAAAGGCCAAAAAACGTTCACCTCCAATGTAATATGCTGTATACACGACTAATCATTTGCACAAATCATGCCACCACGATCTTTAGTAAAAACAAAAACAAAAACAAAATGTCCAAAACAATCCAACCTAAGTCACAAATCAATTCTAATTCTACTCTGTTTGCGTTTCCTTATTTCACACCAGCAGAATCACGAGTAACCGTTCTTCACGTCGACGTGCACAGCAAACATCGTCTGTCGATCCTTCGAGCAGTGACGAAATTTCAAAAACACGAGTCACGAAACCAATCCTCAACATCGACATGCACAACGTGTTCAAAATTATGTCGGTCCTTCCATCTGTGAGATAGATCGAAGGCATGAGTCACATACAAGTCACGAGAACAGGCATCTGAACCAAGATCACTGAGAAATACCTGCGTGTGACAGCTTTAAGAAAGCTGAAAACAAAACTGCTGAGTCGCGGACAAAGGTCAAAAACCCTTGACCGTGGACGTGATATGCTCCATATCTGAATCAGGGGGCAAATCCCCTGACCGGTTACAATTATGTATAACTGCGGCGCCCAGATCCCGCCCTATGGCCAGCCCCACATGCTCTTCTCCACACATGGCCCATCAGGATTGCCGTCTCCTAACGACCGGGATCAGGCTATGGCGGGAGCAGGTTAGTGCTCCCTTGCGACGATCTCCCCCTGTCGCCCTCGCGTCAAATTCCCCATCGCCGCCACCACCCCGACAACCAGCTCTGGCATGGCGCAGTCACGCACGCGACAGCGCCTTCGCGATCCCTCGTCGCCCGAGCGCCCCCATTTATTCTACTATTTTGCTTTTGCTGGTGTGCAATAATCTCGTTGGGTGGAGCCCTCCTCCAATCACGGAGAAACAGTTTGTCACAGCCCCTCGTTTGTTGTCCTCTTCTCCCTCTCTGCCTACGGTTTACCGGGCAGTTCTATTTGACGATATATATATCGTCAAATAGAACTGCCCGGTAAATATCGTCAAATAGAACTGCCCGGTAAACCGTAGGCAGAGAGGGAGAAGAGGACAACAAACGAGGGGCTGTGACAAACTGTTTCGTCGGAGTTTCACCGACTCATCAGGAG
>BFEA01000303.1:491380-511328 GCA_003427395.1 Chara braunii | reverse complement strand
ACTCGGCTCTGATCTGGCTGTGATCGTCGTCCTGCTGCGACGTAAAATAATTCCTGATGTCACTTGGGGGCGGACGTTAAATTGCCTCTTGATCAACCAGATCATCCGAGTGGAAGGCTCGTCGGCATACGAGGGTAAATAAGAGTGATGTGGCTGCCTTGCTCGACGATAACCCGGGGCACAGGGGTGGGACCGGATTGCACACCTTTGAGACACGCTTGGCTTCTGATGCAAAGAAATGTGACACCGTGACTTTGAGAAGAACAAAGGGAGGGGTAGTTTTCAGGTGATGAGTTCGGGTTTTTACCATGCTATGAACAGACCCAGTCAGTCAACATTATTTTTATTTTTTATTAGTTAGATGGACAGCCATGTGACATCTGACAGATAGCATTAGTTTAGAATATTGTTTATTCCTGATGCTTCTTCTGTTTGAGAACTAATCTTACTAAAAATAGTATTGACAGTAGGAATTGGACTTACCTGTTGACCCCAAATGAGATCTGTTCTAAACTAGCCACCACTAATTAATTGGTCTGTGTACTATGCTKCGGTAGGCATCTAGAATGATCTAGTGTGGACAGTGCACAGTGTTGTAGCCTATGAGCGACGTGGAGGACACCAGAGAGGACGACCGCAGGACCTTACGATCGGCTAGAGGACCTGTATCCCACGTGTCTTTAGGAGCGGAGGGTGATAGGGAACTGTTCCGCCGGCAGAGGGAGAGGCAGCAGCAGAGGAGAGCTAGAGCAGCCCAGGCCAGCAGGGCATTTGCTAGCGAGGCCAGTGCTATAGCATCCATGGCTACCACAGCCATGAGCACGTCTGCTACCGGCCATCAAATCCATTAATCAGGGGTTGGCGGCGAAGGATTCTATTCTTGGGGCTTTATTTGACGTTAAAGAAATGTTTTCTAATTTACCTCACAAATCTATCTTGAGGTTTTTGTCTTGGGCGATTGGCTTTTGGGAAGAGAGAGGGGTGGTCGCGGTGGGGATTCGGAAGCAGGGAAAAGGGGCTAAGTTACTCACCCATCGTTGTGAAGAGGGTTGGAGGAAGGTGACGCTGCAGTAGGTGTTTGATTTTGTGGAGTATGAACTCAATCATACGTTTGTATGGGCATCTGGGCGGTTGCTACAGCAGGTAGTTGGCATACCTATGGGGAAATCGTCGAGCGCGACGTTAGTTTGCTTATCATGCGCCTTTAACGAGTTCGTGTTTTTGTCCGGTTTGGGAGCTGATCATCGTTTAGTCCGTGGTGTTAAGCTTGTTGACGACGTTTCTATTTTTGTGCGGTACAAAAGAAATGATGAGTGTTCCTATGTAAAGGCGTTGAGCCTGATCAATTCTTTTCGGCATTGCTATGATGATAATTTGGCTTTGGAGCAAACGAATAGTGGTGAGTGTTGCGATTATCTCGGGTGTGTGCTCAAGGTGTTTGAAGGAAGTAAGGGTGTTATGTGTTTTCCCCTTATGAAGAACCAGAGGGAGGAGGTCAACGGGAGGTTGGTTTTTCAGTGTTTGCAAGACTATGTGTCTTTTTCAAGTCGCAAGCAAAAACTCGCTGTGATTTGTTCCTTTTTTCATCACCCGGATGATTTTTTTGACTCCGCACTAACGAATTTTTCCAGAAAATTTGGTGGACTATGGTCGGAGTGGTTGCCTTTCTTGACGAAATGGGGTCGATTGTTGAAGTCCGTACGATAGTCCCGCTGTTAGGGGCTATGATTGGGTGATCGTGTATCTGTTTTGACATATTTGTAGCTTTTTTAAGTTTTTTTGAAGAATTTTTCCAGTCGGTGCTGGTGTCGTATATGCACGATGAAGAGCTGGTCGCGGGTGCTGGAAGACGATAATTTCGGAGATAAGGACTCTGGTGCAGTATTTTGGCGATCGTCGAGGGGGTTCTTCCTTTACCATCGATATCGGTTGGGTGTTGAGCGATGAATTTTGGTTTTTGTTTTTTGAGACTTTGGCTTCGATATTGTCCCGCTTTTTCCGCGGTGTATTCTTCGTACCAGGTGCAGTCTGGTTTCGAACTGCGTACCTGTGGTCGTTATTTGTTTCCTTGTGTTGAAAAAGTGAGTTTCGGTGGTTTTCGGTATGGGAGGTGGTGTTTAGGGCCTCGAGCCGTGTACCTGTTTTTTAGTTTTTTCTAGTAGATTCTTTTTTGAGGATTTGTAGGGTCTTGAACTTTCGGGGGTGGGTGGTAACGTAGTGAGTTGCGACTGATGCGGCCGGCGGCTTGGTCTTCATTAGACATTGGCCTGGGTTCTTTACGAGGTCTTTTGGTATATATTAAACAGTTCTAGGTTAGTGTCTTTAAGTGACTTAGACCCCTGATGAGTCCTGGTTGGCGGCCAGGCGAAAACGGTCGGGTCTTTACGCCGATTTGTACTTCACTCTTATCCTTTTATCAATGAAGCCGCGTTCGGGACACTCGTCTACCTCTGTTTGACCTTCTCTTCCTTTCTCTTCTCGATCCTCTCTTCTGTCTCCCTCTCCCACTGGTTTGGTGTGCATATCGGATATCTGCCATATCTGTGTCTTCTGCTTTCAAGCGTGACATACACACTCCTATCCCACTGCTAATGGGATCATGCTCCAGAGCCAAGGTCCCACTAGCAAAATGATAGGATCGAGCTCCTGAATCTGGATGTGTTTTAAGCAGAGATGCAGAAAAGCAGCTCAATCTCGATTCGTAAAAAAGGGCGCTAGTGTTGGCAGCACTGGGAGAGAGGAGCGCCTGGTCCTCCACCTTTGGCTATGGTGGAGCGGACCAGGTAGGAGGAGGAGGAAGAAGGAACTTGGAGGAAAGTGGAGGAGGTACTTACCTGGCTATGGTGGACAGCATCTTCATCTCCTTGGTTGACGCTGCACTTGGAAGGCCCCAGTGGGGGTGCGCTGCTTCAAGAAGGCTTTAGGGAAGAGTTAGGTGTGGCGGTCACTGACATATTTCTGGACCAGGCGGACTATCAACTTGTCCCGGAGCAAGCGCGCCAATGTACATGGGTTCGTTTTCGAACGAGGAGCCCGCGTACAGAGGCACGTTCGCTTCCCCGACTGAGATTCTGCCAAGCGTTGCGACGTTCGCTTAGGCATATGGAGAAAACAGTTGCGCTCCTCCTCGCTCTTAAGCTATCTGCGGAACTATCGACCGCGCCGTTCAGAGTAGTGCCTAGGATCTCCATCACAGTATCGGCGTCACTTTCTTTTTCCTGCTTTCTGGTCCCTGTGGGGATTTCCCTTGGCATAGCGCCTGTGATCGTCATTTCAATCGGAGCACGTAAGTTAGTATGACCAGCAGCATGGAGTTTGCTTTCAGCTTCGAGGAGATGCTCGACTTGCATCTTGCGGATGAGGGGATTGGCGAGGTGCGTGGAGAAGTGCAGAAGGACGCGCAACCGGAGGTGATAACTATCGCTGTAACCCTCCCATCTACCTATCTACCTAATCTAATTATGTTTTAAAACTTTAGTAAGTAGAATGGTTCTCTCATGCATATTCTCAACGTTATGATTATTTTTGCTTTCCATATTTGGAACCTCTGATGAGCTAGCATTTGGCAGGGCTAGCGAAAAACATGTTTAAGGGATTTGCCAATACCCCAGCCAAACATAACGTCTGAACTTTCACCTACCTTTCTTATGGTAAGCGATTAGCTGACTTTTATCGATTACGGACTTACCACTTGTGTTATCCTTGGCTGTAACCCTTGGCTGTTATGATCTGATCTGCCTGTGTTTTACCGTTAATTTTATCTCTGTTGGGAAATCTCTTCTCGGTCTCCACTACTTCGTACGATCTTTCGTTTCCAACCTTTGCTTGTCGTTCTCCTGGATTGGGCCTTTTATGTTTTGATCGTGTTTGGGAATTGGGAGTTCAGCTGTTGTACGTAGGTGATGAGTCATGAGTAATGAAGACGTTACGTTGAGGGGAGCCTCTGGAACGAAGTAATGAGGGATGCATGTTGAGTCTTGAGGGAGAATGCAATTATGAGTAGATTAGGCGACATGGGTATGAGTAGAGTATGCACGAGCATTGATGAGAGTGTATTGATGGTTATCGGTTTCACTGGGTTGATAGCTAGGAGAAGTGTTCGTCGCTTGGTTGAAGAGTGAGTGTGTGGGAAGGATTAATGTTAGTGGGGCGATAGAGATGAGAGTTATAACTACTCTCCCATCTGGGTGTTGATCTTTGTACGTAGGATGCAATCTCTAATAAAGCTCAGTTACAGACAGCTCCTTTGCAATGATGAAGCCTTCGATAATGTTTTTTGTTGTGCGAATCTGTTGGGATAGGGGCTGTGACCCTGGTTTGGGGGCTTGAGGCATAAGCAGTTATCTGAGCTGCATCGGCATTTTCGTGGTATCTTAATCGGCTGAGTAGATTAGTCTTCGTTGGCAGTTTTTCAACACTATTACCAGTATTTTCAATTGGGTTTCTTCTGGAATGGAGAAGTTACTACGGGATTCCATGAGGTTTGGATTGGTGTGATTTCGTTTGCAGCTATGGCTTGAAAGTTTCGGGAACTGTGTGTATTTTTTGGATTTTTTTTTGGGGCTAACGCTATGGTTGAATTGATTTCGATTTTCTGCTGATAAAAACCTGATGCTTTATCGTATGATCTCCTGTCTGTGAAATGGTGCCCAGCGGCAAATGTCATGCTATTGCAGTAGATCATGTCATCAAGGTGAATGTGGGAGAGTGAGGGATTATGTGGTTGCTTTATCTTGTGAGGTAACGATGAACTGGAGCACGTATATATTACGTGTTGAGGCCACAGAAATATGTGTTCACACACATCTACACACACACACCATGACACACACATACACACATGCGGCCCCCAGCCCACCCGCCTGCGCCAAAACCCACATGCGCAAACGCGTCAAACGCGTTTACCTGCGTTCACCACGTTCAAAACCTGGACGCGAAACGCGCGTTCAATGAACGCGCGGTAAAACGGATAATGACCGTGCGTTGTATTCGGGGGAAGAAGGTAGTCCAAGTTGCCCTCTATATTGGTAGTGTGATGGTCCTGAGTGCTGATTGGACTGAGGGCATACTCCGCAAAACATGCGAATTTGAAAATGGCCTATTTGAGGTTTTGGGCATGGTTCCGGTCGCACTACTGTACCTTTTCAGATGGGATAAGGCCCTGGACGTCTGGAGGAATAGCGATTTGGTACTTCGCTGGTCACACAGCGCCGTCCACAAATTGCGCAAGAACTTTCGTGAACGGATTTTCACCAATTCTTGAAGAAAATGCAGAAAAATAAATATGGCATTTGCGGTCACCTCCAGAGGTGACCGCAAATTCCCTTGCCCCGCGGCTACACAGGCCGCTGACAAGTGGGCAGTGCCACTCGAATGGTACATTTAGGACTTTGGCAAATCTGTGTGACAGGTCCTGTACCTTTTGGGGGGGGGATTTGGGATTATGGGTCATAGTGTGAGTATGCCCTGGGCCCAAGTCCCACTAGCAGCGCTGAGATACCTCACTGAGCATTCAATCCCACGTGACAGGGCGTGACCTCAAAGATGCTAGACGTCCCTGTGAATCCAGCGGTCGATTTAAGGAAAGAAATTTTAATTTCCTTTTCTTGTTTTTCTTTTTAAATTATATTGGAAAACAGAGTTAAATGCCTTTTTCTCAAATAGAACGCCCCCTACCCGAGCGCCCTTCCGTTGAGTTAGCTCTCATTTTTTTCTCTTGGTAGCCAGCTCAACCACGATTTCTCACGGAATGACAACTTTTATTGACATAATAATGAGCCTGGTTTCTGACGTATCATAGTACCGTACGTCTGAAGCCCAATTCTGCAAAAGGAGCAACCAGCGGGTCTTCCTGCCAACAGGTAGTACTTTCACACGAGTTGTTGAACTTGGCCGCGTTTAGTGGATAGGTGCATTCAAGAGGAAGTTATTTTCCTCACGCTGTCCTGTTTTCCTGATTGTGACCTTCATGGGTCGTCATGTGTGCGTGTGAATTCGGGCACAGGGCGTGAGGAGAAAAGCCAAAAAAAATGAAATAGGAAAAAATGATAAGAAAAGTAGGTCCGGACATTTAAAAAATAGCTTGCTTGATTTTTAATGAATTAAAAAATGCTTGAAAAGATGTCACTCCCTGGAGCTAGCTCAACTCAACTGTGCAAGTGGGACAACTTTTTTTGTATATTTTAATGGTTTTTAACTGTTTTTTAAATGAATTAAACAAAATTGATTTCTGTTATATTTCTTTTTATTGTCTATTTTTTGTATCTGCCTCCCACGTTGGAGAAGTGCTCGCCTCGTCAGACGGGATCTTCGGGAAAGGACTCAAAGGAGGCAAGCCAGCCTCAACTTAAGGGCTAACCTTTTCACGTGGACGACGAGGGAGACCGCACAAAATCGGTGGTGCAACTACAACATCTTAGCAGTACTATGCAGAAGATGTCCCATACCCTGTCTACGTCCCGACTGCAATAAAGCCGCCAATAAAACCGTCACGTATGACGGAAAGAATGTAACTGCCCGCGATTTTTATTTTTTTTTGTAGCACAGCAAGGCGCTTTGCGCAACGCCTCAAAGTCTTGAAAACGCCCCCCCCCTCCAAAAGTCTGGAAATCCAGACCAACGTGAATGTTTAATATCAAATCAAAAATCTAGTAGCTGCCTCCTAATTGGTCGGCGCTTTCTCATGGGCACGACCACACACAGCATCAGGCAGGCCCGTAGATGCGAAGTGAGATGTGCGGTTCCTGTCTGTCACCCGCCTCCGCACGAAAACGTCAGCCACATAGTAGAATACGACGCTAGTGGGTCCAGGCCCCTAAGGTACGATAGTGCAGATAGGGGGTGCGCTGGGAGAATTAACGTGCGGAAGGTGGCCTGCCCTGTCAGGACAACCATGTGCAGCCGTTGCTAGCGATCGCCATGGGTCTTGTCCTTGGTCTCTACGACACCCTGGGCTTTTAGAATTAAAAAATATTAAAAAAGGGAAAAAAAAACGAAAAAGAACAGGACTCCTAATCCCCTTGTTTAAACTTCTCAGTGATTCTCAGTGGCCTTCGGGCCCCTGAGGCGAGGTCCCACTACTGAAGAGGAACGAATAGAAAGCCTGAATCTGGATATGTTTTATGCAGAGACGCAGAAAAGCAGTTCAATCTCGATTTCCTGCACCTCTCCACAAACACGTCCAGATGCAGGCATTCTATACGATCCTCTTTGGTAATGGGACCAGGCCCCTGAGGGGGGTTGGAATTAAGTTTTCAATTTCAACCAGCAATAGACGCGTCTCGGATACCCCGAGACGGACTGCATCATTGCCCCAAGTGCAAGACCTGGGGCGTGGTCCCACTAGCGAAGAGGATGGGATCGGATGCCTGAATCTGGACGAGTTTATGGAGATGTGCAGGGAATCGTTAAGTTGAACAGGGTCCGGGTATAGGTGCAAGTTAGGCGTTGGGACTGGGTATAGCGGCTATTCCCATCTTTTTTCCCCCCCTTTTTTTAAATAAATGCCCCAATCTATTCGTAGGGAGCAGCATGTGCTGGGAACCGGGCCCAGCGTCCCTCATGAAATTCTACAGCTGAAATACGGGGGCCGTTACCCAGCTTTGGCTAAGGATATGATGATGATGATGATGATGATGACAATGGTATGATGATAGTAATGGGACTTCCTGAAAATGCCATGTAATTCATGAACAACTTCTAACCTCACATCTACCAAACAACCACATTCGAAATGGCACTGCAGGCCTAACCTAAACCAGTCATAGCTGTCATGTTCCTTCTGCCAGGACTATTGCCCAGCCTCACACTCCCAACATGCTATGCTACAGGGCAGCGGGACCCACCCCATCTCCGACCACCTACGGTTCACCGTTGCACTGGCAGAAGCCTCCAGTTAGCCACTGGATTGTCTTCCACCCTCTACAAATCCCCAGATTTCTCCACCAGGCCTCACGCTCCTGCCTGCCCGAGCTGCTCTCGCGGCGAGGGCGGAGCCCGCGTGCCAGTGTGCCGACGGGCGTAGAATGTCTTATGTCCCCACCTTTCGGGTGGGGCCGTGGGACTCTCCCTAAGCATCAAACTGCCGACTCAGAACTGGTGCGGACAAGGGGAATCCGACTGTTTAATTCAAACAAAGCATTGCGATGGTCCCAATGGATGTTGACGCAATGTGATTTCTGCCCAGTGCTCTGAATGTCAAAGTGAAGAGATTCAACCAAGCGCGGGTAAACGGCGGGAGTACGAGACTCACTGTTGTTGTCCCTCCCTCCCATGTGGCTGAACGGTACGCCTATGTAACTGTGTTGAGTGACAGATGGTGAACTCAAATCCTGACGGATACGATGATGCTAGGTGCTTCTCCCCTTTCACGAAAAGCGGAAAACAGACTCCCTGCTGAGTATTGTAAACAATTGATCTGGTCGTTGATCGACGTATGGCTGTGTAAGATTCGAAGCCATTCCCTGTGGGATTTCAGCGAGAGTAACTCTTCTCGTTTACAGCCATGAAAGGGCTGTGGCTTTGTGCTCCGTGTTTTGTCGTTCTGGTGGTGAGGTGGCTGTGGTTTTCCATGTCCTTCCGCCTTCCCCCCTGCCTTCTTGAGATGGTGATAGGAAAAGAGAGGGTACTAAGCCATTTTGTGCGTTTCACAAGCCATCGGCCGTTGCACTTGTGTATGTTTAGGAGGCAACAACCCCTTGCAGGTCTACTTATGGCTGATGTCGGGGCGTGATGGTTCCTATGCAGGGCAGCAGGAAGAAGCGAAACAACTGAAACTGGATGGCGTTGGTTGTTGCTGCAACGGGCGGTTCGCTCTTAACGAATCCGGTGAACCCCGATTTCAAGAACGAGTATGATCACAAGTACCATTACTCAGCAAACATAAAGGACATGATTGTGCATGGTTGGGTGGCCCCAAGTGCCGACCCTGCAGTGGGGATCTGGATGATCAGTCCCAGCCGCATTGAGCA
This sequence comes from Chara braunii, assembly GCA_003427395.1. NCBI lineage: Eukaryota > Viridiplantae > Streptophyta > Charophyceae > Charales > Characeae > Chara > Chara braunii. Next base: position 502,359 of record BFEA01000303.1, on the reverse strand, counting down.
CATGGGGGGTGGGCCAGAGAAGCAGGACCTCACAGTTCAAGTGGGACCCATCTTACTCAACATGCTTCATTCTGGTCATTACGGGACGCCGGTGGTTTTCGTTGCAGCCGACCAGGTGTGGACAAAGACCTACGGCCCTTATTTCATATATCTGAACGGAGCGTCCGAGTCTGTCTGCTCTAGCGTACAGGCGGACCGTATCACAGACTGCTTGTGGGAGGATGCCTCCTCCCATGCAGCTGTCAAAGAAAAGACATGGCCGTACGATTGGGCCACGTCCTTGGACTATCCCAGCAAAGGCTCTCGGGGGTCCGTTTCCGGGCTAGTGAAAGTAGAAGACCCCGATTGGAATGCCTCGCAGTCCCCCTTTCGTGTGGGTAAGCCAGGCAATTCCTGGGTCGGCCTTGCTGCTGAAGGACCGGCTGGAACATGGGCTGTCAATTCCAATGGGTATTAGTATTGGTCCCAGATCGAGGGCGACGGCCATTTCCTGATCCCGAACGTGAGGCCGGGATCGTACTACCTTTTCTCATATGTAGGTGGGGTGGTCGGCGACCATGTGCTTCAACAGAAGGTGGCTGTTGGCAGCGAGGGTGATAAGAACGTTGACGTGGGAACAAAAGTTGTCCGCCCCCCTCGGAAAGGTCCTACCATCTGGTCCATTGGCGTCCCCAACCGGTCGTTCGGTGAGTTCTTTGTTCCTGTGCTCAATCCAAGAAGCCCGTGGCCTTACCCAAACACGGGTCCGGACCGATGGAGAAATTATGGAGCTTGGCTGACGTATAAAGAGTCGTATCCCGAGAGTGATCCGGTCTTTGACATTGGCAGCAGCGACTTCTCACGGGACTGGTACTTCGTGCAGTGCCTAAGGCCCAGGCCCCACCGCACTGTCATACATGAGCTGAACTTTTATGTCATGGACAAGTGTCCGTTCAACGCCGTCATTGGCTTGGGCTGGCTAAAGGCTCATTGCCTAAGAACCACGTGGGCGGATAATCAGTTCGTGGTGCGTGATGCCAACAAAACATAGCAAGGAATACAGATAGGGGTTATAACTTGGTTTATAGGGGGAAAGCAATAGTTACCTCTCAATTCCCTGCCTCCATAACTCCTCCTGAGTTTCGGCAAAGCTCCCACAACCGGTGGGCTGACTCCCCACAGAGTCTTGCTGCGGTCCTACGGGTTGAAAACGCCAGAAAATGACCGAGTTGGCCCATGGCCGACAACTCCGAAGCTATGAGGCCCGAAACGGGAACGCAGGTCCACGGCCCCAGTATAAATTGGGGGACATCGTGCAGGTAAGGAAATGTGCTCGCCAGGTGAAGAAGATGGAGGAGGAAGATGGTGTGAGTTGGCTGGCTATGGTGGATGGGTGGAGAAGATGGAGGAGGAAGATGGTGTGCGGTGGTTGGCTATGGCGGATGGGTGAAGAAGATGGAGGAGGAAGATGCGGCATGATGAGCCGCGCCAGCTGCTCTTTCCAGCTAACACCTAGCGCTGGCGCCCTCACCCTCTCTCCTTCTTCCGCGCATTCGGACAGTACGAAGACATGGCGCCCACACAACGAATGAGTGTGATACCGTTGTTGCAGGCGGGGCATGCGCATCGGCCCACCACAGGGGGGCAAACAACTGTCAGTGATCGTGCTTCGCGATACGAACATGTTTCAGTGGGGAGACCCGGGGTGGTGTGGCACTACACGGTGCCTGGTGTCGCATATCTAGGCGGGGTCAGTGCTCAGCAATCGCCGACATGCCTCCAAGAACCGCGAAGGACAATGCTGGGTGACGAGCAGGGGACATGGGTGGCTTCCGTAATACATGAATACGTATTCCCGACGGGTCGTTTGCGGTCCTACCAACCGGACGGCCCAGATTGCGTCCTGATCTTAAAACTTTAAGATCGCGGGGCAATCGGGGCCGTCGGGCCAGGAACGGCCTGGATCGCCGCGCGATCTTTGGACAACCGGTAGGGCCACCCAGCCCTCGAAACGCCCAAGAGGCCCACATTTTCACTCTTTTTGTGGGCGCCCGCTCTATTCCCACCCCTCGCCTTCTTCTAATCCTTAGGGGGAAAACAAATCTAAACAAGAATCATTTCACTTTTTGCAGAAAGAATGCATTGTCCCTGCATTCTGACCATTCTATCTTTCAACCCTTCATACTTCAAGTAATCAATTTGAAAAGACTATCATCCTTAGGCCAACCGGGCGGACACTCCTTGACCCTCTATACAATCACTTTCCCACAAGGAACTTAAAACAACATGTTGACGAACATACGAGAGGCAACCGGACGGGCACTCCTTGACCCTCTATCCAATCGCTAGACAACATCATTACATGAAGTGATTGGACGGGCACTCCTTGGCCCTCTATCCAATCACCTCTCACAAGGAACAAGAACAAACATGTAAACAAACTTACAAGAAGCAACTGGTTGATTTGCTGCAAGACACGTGCTCTGCTGCCTGAACTACAGAGTGCAAAGCAGGTAAGTGTTTCCTTGAGATCAGTCTGAGTTAAGATACGATACGTACTGCGATTAACATTGTACCTAGGAATTCTCTTGTCCTTTCGTCCGCTCGAGATCGTCCAGGTGACGCCATCATCGTCCGTTGATCCTCCGTGTGCTCTGCACCCCTTCCTCGTTATTGGAAATCCGCCCGCCGGTAGTCAACAAGGAGAGGATGATGGAGGGGTCGGGGCCATTCAGATGCGAGCGGAGGGAAGTATCCAGAAACCCAGTCTCGCCTTGGCGTTCCATCCATTTCCTCCAGCTCACATGCCCCATGATTCCCCTGACGTCGAACCTTGTACGACCCCAACCATCTCTTATCCAACTTCCTTGACCATTGTTTCTCTAGGGATGAGTCATACAACAGTACCACATCCCCAATTGATGTCTCTATAATGTTTAATTCAGTAATAATGAATTAATAATCATAGATCATCACAGATTTGTATTAATGAAAGTGGTGAAATTCTAATATTAGTAAATGTAAATAACAGGAATATTAATCGTAGAGGCGGGGCAATGAGTAGTGGGACTGTAGTGTGTAGGGCTCGTTGATATGGGGTAGGGGGTAATGAGGTGGAGAGAGTGGGGAGATATCGCGAACAGATGAAAGAGATATAATTCCGGGTAAGCATCGGAATACGGAGATATAAAACACATGAAAATTTCGGTGCGGATTGTTCCAATCAAATGATGCAAGTCATTCTCGTCATATGAATCTAATTGTCTCTCTTCCTTGACTCGTTTCATCGGTAGAAAATTTACCACCGCCTCCTCCCGGAATAAATCTTCCGGTTGTCTTGCTCCCCCTTAAGCTGCTTCTCCACTGTGTCCGACATCTTTTATCGGCACCTCCTCCTCCTCCCGGAGTGCACGAGCAGGAAGAAGAAAGAATCTTATCCCGTTGCTGGAGGGAGACCACCTTGTCTCCGCCAACGAGGAAAAGATCAAGGTAGTAGGAATGATGACGAACGTTGCGTTTTGACTGGGAAAAGTTCACGCGTTGGGAGATGTCGTGGTATTAGACGTGAATATGTACGATGTTCTTCTGGGATTATCGGCCCTTACCGCACTAAGAGCCAACCTCGACTTCACGCCAAGCCCACGCCAAACCCACGCCAAACCCACACCAAACCCATGTCAAACCCACGCCCACAAACCCACGCCCAACCCACGCCCACAAACCCACGCCAAACCCACGCCAAACCCACGCCAAACCCACGCCAAACCCACGTCCGCACTGGGCCCGGTATCCCCGTACTTTGTTTAGAAAACGTTCGCGCTCATTCCGTACATACGGTTCTATAACCTTTTTTTTAATCCAACGAATAATACCCATACCCTGGGTTTGTTACTCGGACCGAGGCTTATCAGCCTGGAAACCGGAAAATGTATACATATATGCATACCTACATATATATATACAGTTTTCTATACATATATATATAAATATCCATACATAAAAAATTCTTTTTCGTCAGAACGAACAGATCGAAAGAAATCACAAAAAATTAGAAAAAGATAGGAAAAAATAGAAAAAAATAAGAAAAAATAGGAAAAAATAGGAAAAAGTAGGAAAAAGTAGGAAACAATAGGAAAAAATAGGGCAAAATAGGAAAGTTATTAGAAAAAATTAGAAGGAAAAAAAAAAAAATTGTCCTTCGGGGAATTAATCATTATTGCCTCCGTTTTCCTTCTCCTTAAACCCAATGTGGGTTGACTTACCCTGTATGCGTGTGTGTGTGTGTGTGTGTGTGGCCCGCCCCTACCCCGCTGGGGAAATACTGACGAGAAGGGTCAAGGGAGATACCTGACCCTTCTGGTAAGACTACCCCCAGCATCCCTCTCTTCAGTATCCAAGCTGGGTGTTCATCAGAGAGGACACACTGCACCACCACTCAACCACCTACACATGCAACGTGAATTTGTATTATGTCAATAAGTTCCCACAGCGTGATAAAGGCATGCTTCGAGAATGATATTTACATCCAATAATGTATTGGTATCTTCGCAGCTGCATCGGAATTTATGAAATAGATGAGGCTGGTCAAGGACCATCTTTGCAGTACCAATGCATCTATGCTTCATGAAACCATTTTCTACCATTGTGTCGATTAGTTTTTTTATGTCATTTGCAACATCTGACGCCTCCGAGGACAGGAGCATAATCATGGCTGTTTGAGAAATAATAACGTTGATTGACTGCCTGATCGGTCTATTGGAATCGAATCTAACGTACTTGACAGGTTTGAAGGAGAGGGCTAACGTTTTGTCATGTTTCGTTGTGACAAACCGTCCTTCAGAATCAGGGAGAACTTGGATATCGAGGTGAAGGAAGTGAGCCAACGTACCATATATCATAGCATCAGGTCCCAGGGTAAAATCCCTAGTCAAATTCTTGATTTCAATGATATGCAAGGGATAGATCCAGAAGGGGTTATCGTCCCTTCTCGGTTGCTCAGGGTCAAGAAATTTCAAAATTGCAGGATTTTTTATACTGTGTAAGTCGTCTATGTATCTGAACGTCTGTTTGAACATGGCGGCAAAACCGCTGGCACCGAGCTTCAGTAGTCTCAGAATGAACATGTACTCATACGTGAAAAAATATACATTACACCAAATTGGGGAACAAGGTAGCCCCATGGGGATGCCCTTTACCTATCTCCAGACGCTATTCCCAAACATCGTGTAACACTTGCTCAGAACCCACTTACATAGGTTAATGATATCCTCTGCATTTAATGAAAATGAGTTAGTAGAAGGCGGTAACCATGCCTTTGCCGTGTAGCAGTGAATCGACTCATTCCTCCTGTATACGCACCGTATGCTCGTCCTACCAGAAGATGGTCATTTTCACAAAGAAACTTATTGCCACAATAAGTCCATCAGACGACTGATCTATCGGAATGTTCTCAAAACACTTCGATATGTTAGCTGAGAAAACATAATAAATTTTGTCCGGAAGATTATAGCAATAATCCTGGACGCAGACAATAATCCACCATAAGGTTGTATCCGTACCATGAAAAGTCTTTGCCGTTTTGGCTGTCGCACTGCATTGTAGCATGACCATATCTTTGAGTGTTGTTAATGCCATATCAATCAGGGATGTTGTACTGGTAAGAAAAAAGTCAGAGGCATTCGTCAACCACCTAAAGGTCATTTTATGCTGTTTAAAAATTGTCATAAGATATGGCAGATTTCGAGAATTCATTCTCACCTGTGGGAATGCTCCTTTCAGTGAATCAGTGGCCTCGTCAAGTACCTGCTCAGGGGATAGATCAGAAATCTCGAGATCCTCGCTTGATAATCTCTCTAAAGCCAGGGCACGAATGAGGTGCTTGCAAACGAAAAATTGTGTGTTTCCGGCTTTATCAGTTCCGGCTATGTAAAGAGATTCGGTAAGGTGCTTGAGATCACTACAGAACTGGAAGGAGGGGTATGTCACAGAGCACTTTCTGAGTCCTCTACTGAGTTCAGTGTTTAACACAGTACTCACCACGTTGGTCATATGCTTAACCAAGGCGTCTGGTAAAAACTCAACATTTCTGATGACAAGAATAGTGTCCGACCATGCTTTCATAAGAACATCCAAAACCTCCTTCTTCTTTGTCTGCCTAAGGGGGATGTGATTCAATCCCTTCGTCAGTACCTTCATTAGCTCCGGGTTCTTCGCTATTTTTGGATCTAGTGTAAGTACGTGCTCTGATGCAATCGAGGATGGTTGAGTCATGCTCAGTGTTTCTTTGTTCAAGAACGGGTGCATGTGCATAATCTTTGTGCACGGACATACACCTTCCTCAGACAACCTCTCGTACCACCTACCAAGGTCAAAACATTTAAAAACTGCAGTTGGCTTATATATATACCTCTTGATCGGGTCGTCATATTTCCATCCGAACAGAATTGTTAAAAATACTGTTGGCACGGATGCACTCACAAATTTTGAAAGGACAGACTAAAAAATCCTTGCGACTTTGATACCATCCATAATCCTCCCAACATAATGGATATGGACAAATCTGGTGGGTGCTTTTCCTCCGTCAGACTGCTTCTTCCATTTGATCCTACCCGAGGGACCAACCTCCAGAACGCCTTTTCGTACCTGCACACATCGATCCACAACATTCCTCACTTAGAGAAAAATTGAGCGTTGAACGTTATTCCGGTTCTTGCCGTTCCCAGCATTCAGTCCAGATGGCAGGCCGATCCTCCTCCCGGTGACCGTGGTGATAGCCGAATCAAGGGGGGTAGACTCATTAGGAACGTTGACAGGGTTGGAAGGGGGGGTGGAACTTACGAACCTATCCATCGTCTCCTGTCCTTCCACCCTGGTTTTCTTCGTTCCAGAGGAAGATCCTTTTGTCGTTCTTGCCCTCTTTTTTACGTACTTGGGCATGAGGAGTAGTTTAGCACACTCCTTGAAAGCTTTTCGATCGGCACCAGTCACCCCGTTGAGGACTGATTCCGTTGTCAGGGAAGGATCAACGATGATCCTCCTGGCCAGGACCATCATTATCTCCCTCACACATCCGAAGGAGATGGACGTGAGCATGAGCGGTTTCCAGCACGTGGAAAGGCATTTTATTAGCGAGGTTATCTTCGCCTTTGGTGTGGGAGCATCTGGATAAAGGACATCCAGATGGGAGAGAAGGAACCAGACAAGATTGTCGAACCATGCTGGTCCGGTCCCACAATCCGTGTTCCCTTCCGACGTACACCTACATTTCAAGTATGGCCTCCCTACGTTCCAAATCCTTTTCAGTTCTGCGAGAGGTGATGGATTTTGCGGTGGTTTGTTGCCTTTGATCAACACATTGGGACGTGGGCGACTACACTTATTTGTGTCCATCACGCTCATCGGCGGAAGAAAGACACCATCTCCTCTGAAAGGGAACTTGACATCTGGCGGGGTGGTATTCATTTCAAGCACTCTATCATATGCACCTATGATCTCATCCTGAGTCAGAGAAGCTAACAATCGATAACCTCTTTGATCAATCGACGCGAGGAAATTGAAGGTCTCCAAGGACCAGATCTTGCCGCTGAAGGCAGTCGACATGGTCTCGACCCATCTGGGCAAAGCCAAAGGAAGGAAAACGTTTCTCCTAACGTCCATGTACGTCTTCTTCGTCGTCAATTCTAGTGAGGCCTTAGCTCTCACCACCTCCGAGTCCGCTTCCTTTTTCCTCAAGTATTCCTTCTCCTCCATCGTCAATTCATCCTCGTCATCTTCCAATGCTTCCTCATCCTATATTGTGATCCTACAGACCTCCTTATCCTTATGAAACTGCGAGTCAGCGGACTTGAGTTTAATAAACCTGGTCTCTGCCTCGATAGTGGACGCTTCAATCGTTTTATTCTCCCTCGCTATCTCATCCTTCATCACTATGGTCGCCCTCGCCATCTTGTTGAGATTCTCAATAAACTCCCCCCTCTTGTGTCAGTAGAGGTAAATAAGTTCGGCCCAATCGTTGAAAGAAAGTTGCTCGGTCAAAGGAAGGGCATGTATCTCAGGGTGAATCGATCTCTCCCTAACCTCTGCTACCACTTGTTTCTGGACATATGCAATCAAGGCTTGAGTAGGGCGGGAAAGAGGGTGAAATCTGGCCATACAGGATTTATCACCAGTGACAAGATCTGGAATCCATAATACCTGGGGTGCAACAAAGTCCTGACACAATTGAAACAAATACCGTACTCGTAAGTAGCCATGCATTAGTGGTAATTGTCCTCAGAGAAATGCAAGAATATTTGAGAATGATTCAAAACATGGGAATAGCCCTATTTTATTCTGTGAGCCACGAATGAACGGCCATGGGTATCAGCCATGAGAGCAGCTCCATCAAGGACTTCCCCCAATGGGTGTGTGTGTGTGTGTGTAGATGTGTGTGAACACATATTTTTGTGGTCTCAGCACGTAATATATACGTGCTCCAATTCATCGTTACCTCACAAGATAAAGCAACCACAAAATCCCTCACTCTCCCACATTCACCTTGATGACATGATCTATTGCAATAGCATGACATTTGTCGTTGGGCACCATTTCACAGACAGGAGATCATACGATAAAGCATCGGGTTTTTATCAGCAGAAAATCGAAATCAATTCAACCATAGTGTTAGCCCCAAAACAAATCCAAAAAATACACACAGTTCCCGAAACTTTCAAGCCATAGCTGCAAACGAAATCACACCAATCCAAACCTCATGGAATCCCGTAGTAACTTCTCCATTCCAGACGAAACCCAATTGAAAATACAAGTAATAGTGTTGAAAATCTGCCAACGAAGACTAATCTACTCAGCCGATTACGATACCACGAAAATGCCGATGCAGCTCAAATAACTGCTTATGCCTCAAGCCCCCAAACCAAGGTCACAACCCCTATCAACTCACATCGATAATGCCCCGAAATCTCCCAACAGATTCGCACAACAAAAAACATTATCGAAGGCTTCATCATTGCAGAGGAGCTGTCTGTAACTGAGCTTTATTAGAGATTGCATCCTACGTACAAAGATCAACACCCAGATGGGAGAGTAGTTATAACTCTCATCTCTATCGCCCCACTAACATTAATCCTTCCCGCGCACTCACTCTTCAACCAAGCGACGAACACTTCTCCTAGCTATCAACCCAGTGAAACCGATAACCCTCAACACACTCTCATCAATGCTCGTGCGTACTCTACTCATACCCATGTCGCCTAATCTACTTATGATTGCATTCTCCCTCAAGACTCAACATGCATCCCTCATTACTTCGTTCCAGAGGCTCCCCTCAGCGCAACGTCTTCATTACTCATGGCTCATCACCTGCGTACAATAGCTGAACTCCCGATTCCCAAACACGATCAAAACATAAAAGGCCCAATCCAGGAGAATGGCAAGCAAAGGTTGGAAACGAAAGATCGTACGAAGTAGTGGAGACCGAGAAAAGCTTTCCCAACAGAGATAAAATTAACGGTAAAACACAGGTAGATCAGATCATAACAGCCAAGGGTTACAGCCAAGGATAACACAAGTGGTAAGTCCGTAATCGATAACAGTCAGCTAATCGCTACCTTTTCTCCTATATATTTATTACAGAGTGGTTCTCCTCACTTATAACCATCACCACTTTACCATAAGAAAGGGTAGGTGAAAGTTCAGACGTTATGTTTGGCTGGGGTATTGGCAAATCCCTTAAACATGTTTTTCGCTAGCCCTGCCAAAGGCTAGCTCATCAGAGGTTCTAAATATGGAAAGCACAAATAATCATAACGCTGAGAATATGCATGAGAGAACCATTCTACTTACTAAAGTTTTAAAACATAATTAGATTAGATAGATAGGTAGATGGGAGGGTTACAGCGATAGTTATCACCTCCAGTTGCGCGTCCTTCTGCACTTCTCCACGCGCCTCGCCAATCCCCTCGTCCGCAAGATGCAAGTCGAGCATCTCCTCGAAGCTGAAAGCAGACTCCATGTTGCTGGTCATACTAACTTACGTGCTCCGATTGAAATGGCGATCACAGGCGCTATGCCAAGGGAAATCCCCACAGGGACTAGAGAGCAGGAAAAAGAAAGTGACGTCGATACTGTGATGGAGATCCTAGGCACTACTCTGAACGGCGCGGTCGACAGTTCCGCAGATAGCTTGAGAGTGAGGAGGAGCGCAACTGTTTTCTCCATATGCCTGAATGAACGTCGCCACGCTTGGCAGAATCTCGGTCGGGGAAGCGAACGTGCCTCTGTACGCGGGCTCCTCGTTCGAAAACGAACCCGTGTACATCGACGCGCTTGCTCCGCCGGTAAGAGAGGATTTTCACTATATCATTACATGTTTAAATATTGCTAATCTCCTCCGCACAGGGCCCGATATCCCCGTATTTTGTTTAGAAAACGTTCGCGCTCATTCCGTACAGGCGGTTCTATAACCTTTTTTTTAATCCAACGAATAATCCCCATACCCTGGGTTTGTTACTCGGACCGAGGCTTATCAGCCTGGAAACCGACAAATGTATACATATATGCAGACATACATATATATGTATACAGTTTTATATATATATATATATATATATATATACAGAGTCGGTGAAACTCTGACGAAACAGATTGTCACAGCCCCTCGTTTGTTGTCCTCTTCTCCCTCTCTGCCTACGGTTTACCGGGCAGTTCTATTTGACGACATACATAAAAAATTCTTTTTCGTCAGAACGAACAGATCGAAAGAAATCATAAAAAATTAGGAAAAAATAGGAAAAAATAGGAAAAAATAGGAAAAAGTTGGAAACAATAGGAAAAAATAGGGCAAAATAGGAAAGTAATTAGAAAAAATTAGAAAACTTGTCCTTCGAGGAATTAATCATTATTGCCTTCGTTTTCCTTCTCCTTGAACCCAATGTGGGTTGACTTACCCTGTATGCGTGTGTGTGTGTGTGTGTGTGTGTGTGTGTGTGTGTGTTGTGTGTGTG